>CM077150.1:207995743-208433745 GCA_039583875.1 Platanthera guangdongensis | reverse complement strand
CCAGTACGAGACTGGAGTAGTACTGAAATACTAAAATAAGCTCAACCAGTATGAGACTGGAGAGGTACTGAAATAGTAAGCTCGACAATTACAAGACTGGAGATGTACTGAATTGAAAGCACTAAAGTAAGCTTGACCAGTACGAGACTGGAGAGGTACTGAAATAATAAGCTCAACCAGTATGAGACTGGAGATGTACTGAATTGAAAGCAACAAGGTAAGCATGACCAATACGAGACTGGAGTAGTACTGAATTGAAAGCACTAAGGTAAGCTTGACCAGCACGAGACTGGAGTAGTACTGAATTCAAAGTACTAAAATAAACTTGACCAGTACAAGACTGGAGTAGTACTGAATTGAAAGTACTAAAATAAGCTTGACCAGCACGAGACTGGAGACATACTGAAAAACTTATTTGATTTTAGGGGGGGTGGGGGTCACACGCTCAAATTTTCACCTTCGAGGGAAAATTGGCGGAAAAATGATCCGTGCGCGACCCTCGGCTTCCAATATTTTAGGAAAATATTAAAACTTATCCCCATGACCCCAAATTTTGATACAACCCTTAGAAGTGCCTAAAATGATCCTAGTAATTTTTTTATAATTTTCCAAGGCATTTTGGGCTTTTAATTTAGTCAAACAAGTTTTATTTTCGCTTTTAAAAATAATAAATCAACTCTAAAAATTCTCAAAACTATTTTGGATGTTGGCCTCATTATGGGGAACATTTTTCATGTTGGTCACTTTTCTCCTAGAGGCTTAGATTTGGCCCCAAAAATTTCCAAAGTTTCTGCCCCTTGATTTGGTCTGCCTATAGCAGATTAACCTGATCCTGCGGCTGAAATTGAGCTGCAGGATGCACTTTGTTCTTCTGTCCCCACAACAGATTGGCAGCGGATCCGCTGTGGGGAGCGCTGATGCTGACGCGGGGGGGGGGGGGGATTAATATAATCATGGCCGTCCGATCTCATCTTGAGATCGGACGGCCACTACTGCTTCCCGGTGGTGGGGAGGGTGGCAGCCTTCCCCACCGCCGGCCAGCCTCCGCCACCCACCGTCGCTGGCCCCGATCAAGTCGCCGGGGGCCGGCGACTCTTTTGGCAGTGGTCCGGCGGCCTGGCGCCGCCGGCCGCCACCGGAAATCTCAATCCGAGAGCCTGGGGTGGCGGTGGCCCTGCTCCCGGCGCCACCGCGCCACCCCGCTCCTCGGGCAATTGGCCGACTACCAGTCCACCCCCGGCCGGTGCGCCGGGGGTCAGGCTTCTCGCCGACGGTGGCCCGGCGGCCATACGCCGACAGCACTAAATAGAGCACTGCACTGAAATACATATGATTAGTGTAAAATAAGTTTGAGCAGTACGAGACTGGAGTAGTACTGAATTGTTGATTATACGGGGTGGAGGGGGGGTGGGGGGGGGGGGGGGGGTGGGTCGCACGCTCAAATTTCCACTCTCGAGTGAAAATGTGCGGAAAAATGATCTGTGCGCGACCATAGGCTTCCAATATTTTAGGAAATTATCAAAATTTATCCCCATGACCCCAAATTTTGATACAACCCTTACCCTAAAATGAGCCTAGTAATTTTTTTATAATTTTCCAAGTTATTTTGGGCTTTTAATTTGTTAAAAAAATTTTATTTTGGCTTTTACAAATACTAAATCAACTCCAAAAATTCTCAAAACTTTTGTGTAGGTAGCCCTCATTATGGGGAACATTTTTCTTATTGGTCACTTTTCTCCTAGAGTCCTAGATTTGGCCCCATAAAATTCCATATTTTCTATGCCTTGATTTGGTCTGCCTATAACAGATTAACCTGATCTTGCGGCTGAAATTGAGCCGCAGGACGCCCTTTGTCCTTCTGTCCCCACAGCGGATCCGCAGTGGGGGTGAAGATGCTGTGGCCGAGGGCGGGGATTAATATAATCAGGGTCGTCCGATCTCATCTTTAGATCGGACGGTCGCTGCTGCTGCTTCCCAGTGGTCTAGAACTCCCCCAGTGCCACCACCAGCGCTGGGGGAGGATCTTTCCTCCTTGGTCACCACCCGGCCTAGAACATGGCTCGAGTGGTGCCGGCGGCGCTCCAGCCGCCGGGAGCGCCATGCAACACATCCAGATTGGGGAAGGGGGATGGAGAGAGGTTCCACCTGGGTCTGGTGGCTCGGGAGGGGTCGGCCTGGTCGTCCATGCCAAGATGGCGATGGTGGAGAGGGGAAGGTGCCTCAGCTGACCTTTTTCGGCCACTGGGGCTCCGGAAGGGGGGGGGGGGGCAGAAGTGGGGAAGGGTGGCTCAGAAAGCTTGAGGGGGAAAGAGGGGAGGGGGACTTTTATTGGTTTGGGGAGGAGGCGCCCTCGTCCCATAGCCAAGTTAGGATTAATCCCTCTTAGGGAAGGATTAATCCCCACCCTCCAGCTATCCAAGGACAGCTGGAGGCCCCCTACTTTTCTCCCATGAGGGGAAAAAGGGTTAAGCCCATATGGGCTTAGGCTTTATGGTGGGGGGGGGGAGAGAGAGAGAGAGTGTTGGGAATGGGCCTCCACTCCTAGTAGGTGTTTGCTGGTTGGGGGTCCAAAGAAGAGTGCGGGGGGGGGGGGGGCAAGGGCTATCCTCCCTTGGAGAGGAGGTGGGCCCCAACTTGGAGAAAAAATCAAAAAAGGATTTTTAGGGGGGTTTGACCAAGTCAACCCTAGGGTGGGGCCCCCTTGCTGGTCAAAGTCAAAGTGGGTCCAAGTCATCTGGGTCGGTTCCAAGTTCGGGTGTCATGTCATAATCGGTGTGCGCACGCTTTTCGGTGCACGACTATGCTTGATTTGATCATGAGTAGACCAATTGTCGTCGAAATTGACTAGGACGACTTCCGTTGACTTCATATTGATTATACGAGTCCAACGCCACTGACTGGGGTTGAATTGGAGTCCGTTTGGCGAAAGTCCAAAATTTGCGCGTCGTAACGCGCTAAAACGGTCGAAGTGTCTAAATCTGCCATTAGATCTCGGATTGTGATGCGACGGGTCCTGATGCACCCGTCTAGGTTATACAAGGTCACAGGAATCAACAAAACCCATTTTTTTAGTTCTCTAGCTCGATATCCAAAATCTCGCTCTCGTTGCATTTTACAAGGAATGGTCACATCCACTATATGACCTCGGGGTCCAACTGAACGAGTTCTGATGCACTCGTATCCACTATACGAGGTCACAGGAACTGACAGAACTCAATTCAGAGTTCTCTAGCTCTATTTCCTGCCCAGGTTTTTCTCCCACCGGGTCATGGGTAGGGTTCAGACCACTTTTATTGGGCACACTAGGGCTCTGGTGGCCCAATAAAAGACGGGATGTTACAGTATATAAGAGGTGTTTTTCCCAGTTATGGCTTGTTATGAGAAGAGCTTTATATAAGACCCTATTTTTTGCTTCACCATCGGGTCTTATGCACAGAACCGCCGCATTGCGGTGACACCAACACTCGGGAAGGTCGTCACAACAAAACGTCGATCCTGCCGGCCATATCGATCACAGAAGAAGGTAGAAGTACATATGAACAAATATAAGTCCAAGTCCACAAGATCACATGCAATATAGAGTCACACTAATAAGGTGTCCACATGATAATAATAGAATAACAACAACAGAAATAATAAACGGGCTCCTGCCCAGTACATCACATCCTCAATACAAATCACTCGCAGAAGCAAAGCTACTATAGTCACTGACTGTACTAATAGGTGGCACTCCTGTGCTAGACTGGCCCACCTCCAACCGTACCGTCCTCTGGTGGTGCTGCGTCTCCTAGCATGGTCGATCCTCCATCCTTCTTTCACCAATATAACGACCCCTCTGCTGGTCTCTCCTGCCACCCCTGCTCTGGTCCTCTGTCGGTCTCTTCCTGCCTCACACTATGAGCTAATATGCTTCCATCTTCTTGGTCATCTCTAGTATCTGGGTCAAACTTCCATCAGGCACAAAGAGGAGGGCCTGCCTCAGGTCATCACTGAAAGTGAGAGTAAGATCTGAAATACTCTAGCGGGGGGGCGGGGGGGGGGGGGGGTGAATAGAGTATGCTTAAAAATTATTAAGAGCTATTACAGCTTTTGCTGTAAATTAAAAGTGTAGAATTAATAAACTACCAAGCACTAAACCTAAAGCTCAAGCACAACAAGAACACAAGAAAATGAGTCAACCAGATGACACTTGAATTTTACAGTGGTTCCCCAACCTAGGTACATCCACTCTTGTACCACCTTTGGTACGAAGCCACTCAGGTTTTTGATCAGGTGCCTGACACCAATGAGATTTTGATCAGGTGCTCAAAAACCAACCCAAGTCTTTTAATCAGGAGATGATGTAGTAGCCCCGATCCGACCCCTCTCGGTTGGCCTAGCCAGAGGACCATGTTCTGGCGACCACTGTTGGGCTGCAGCCCAAGCACCCCACCCATGACTGCGCCTATTCTCAGCACGATGGGATGTTGCAGCTCAGTTGGTGATGAGAGCTGTTAGGAAAGCTCTTTATCAAGGGGGCTGGGTTCGAGACCTCGCCCCAACATCCCGCTACGCTGAGAATAGGTGCGGTCATGGGTGGGGTGCTTGGGCTGCAGCCTGATAGTGGTCGCCAGAACGTGGTCCTCTGGCTAGGTCAACCGAGAGGGGTCGGCTCGGGGCTACTATAATAAAAAAGTGCACGTTTTTGATGCAGTATCCCCGAGCCGACCCCTCTCGTTTGGCCTAGCAAGAGGACCACATTCTGGCGACTACTGTCGGGCTGCAACCCAAGCACCCCACCCATGACCACGCCTATTCTCAGCGTGGCGGGATGTTGGGGCGAGGTCTCGAACCCAGCCCCTTGAATAAGAGCATTCCTAACAGCTCTCATCACCAACTGAGCTGCAGCTCAGTTGGTGATGAGAGCTGTTAGGAAAGCTCTTTATCAAGGGGGCTGTGTTCGAGACCTCGCCCCAACATCCCGAGGCGCTGAGAATAGGTGCTCTCATGGGTGGGGTGCTTGGGCTGCAGCCCGGCAGTGGTCTCCAGAACGTGGTCCTCTGGCTAGGCCAACCGATAGGGGTCGGCTCGGGGCTACTGCATCAGGAGACTTGCAACCAAGGAATCACTTTTGAAGGGAAATGACAACCCTTTATATAGTGGGGGTGTGAGATGATTTTGTCTTCTCTTTCTCAATAAAAAACTGAGAAGACTGTGGATTGATTATAGCTTATGGCTCCCCCTGAGATGTAGAATGGATCAGGGAAAAAATAAGAGCTAAGCTTCACGGTGATAGGTCTTCAAGCTTAATCCTTGACCAGCTATAATCTTCAGGAACTTCTTTGACAGAAGAGAGTGATGTTGTCCTTTTGAAGTGTCCTGGAGTACTTGAAGAAAGAAGACTCTTGATATAGGTATTGTTGTTCTTCTTCAGGTGCTTATGAGCTTTTGGTCAAGATCTTCTGTGTATCAGAAAATGCTTCTTGTTGACAGAGCATTATTCAAGACTGAATATTTTTTCACTGTGTCCCTGTATGCTTCTCAGTAAGTTGTGCTCAGTGTGAAGCTTTCTCAATGATGCTTGATTCAGTCAGTGAGTCTGTATCTCTCTGTGTATATGTTATTCTATTCTTCTCTGTCTTTCAAAAATTTGAATGCATCTGCATTTAATGCTGACAGCCTTGAGAATAATCGACATTGATTTATTTCCCAAACTGTCCCGTGGAAAAATGGCAAGCAATAATCCTGGAGAATACAATAATTAATGCTCCCTTTAACGGATACATTCAGAGATTGTAAGAGCATTAATTAATCAGTAATTAACATATTAGAGTGGGGACAAAAGGTCAGAAATAACTAAGTCTGGAATCGTCAAGCAGTTGGTAGAATTCATCGAACTGAGTCCACAGTTCATGGAGCTGAAATGTTGTATTCGTCAACCAGACGGCTTCTGTTCGTCGAGCTGAGTTCCATGATCGTCGAGATGGAAGCTAAACTGCTGTCTCTTTTGATCTTTGCCTATTCGTCGAGCTGGTAAATGTGTTCATCGACCGGAGTTTAGCAATTGTCCTGGAGTTGTCAAATATTCTGTGTGGTGTCGACATAGCCTTTCCACAATGTCGACTGATGATCTGGATGTCGACACAAGTGCTTCTAGTGTCGACTTATTTGGTGTCGACATATGCTCTAAGTGCCGACGCAAGTCTTCTGTTTCCAGAATTCGTCGGGCAGAGAACTGAGTTCGTCGACCTGAGACTAGAGAACATAGTCTCGATAGAATGCTGTAGTAGTCCAATGATTCGTCGACCAAAGAATGGTGTTCGTCAACCTAAGTCTGGAGAACCTTGAATTCGTCGAGATGAAAATGATCCTGGACTTAGAGAAAAATTGATGAACCTCTGGCAATAGAGTTGAAGTGGAAGTCCAAAAATCATCGAGCAAAGAATGAAGTTTGTCGACCTGAGAACTAGGTTCATCGACCTGAGTCTAGAGAATAGTCTGAACTTAGAATGCTGAAGGTGGAGTCCAAGGATCGTCGACCTGTGACTGAAGTTCGTCGAGCTCAGCTCAAAGAAAATATCTTTAAGATCATCGAGCTGAGAACGACTATCGTCGATCTGAGTTCGACGAACATCGAACTCAGTTTACTTAGTTTCTTGAGAAATCTATGAATCTCTGGAAAAACTCTAATTCTTGAGTCTCTGGCAGTCTGATGATGGCTTGTCCATGTGATGTTGTTATTGAGGACTTGGCCTAGACTCTAGGACACAACTTTGACCCTGGCTATACATGTTGGGTCACACCATCCTAAGTTAGTGAACCTAGCTCAAATCAAACTAGGGATCCAATAATCATGAAGGCCATTGTAGAACCTCTTCACGTAACTCGCGTCCTATAATTGGTAAGAGTCTGTAAACCGGGCCAGGTGGGTAAACTCATGGTAGTACTCTAGGACTGTCCTGCTTCCATGCCTCAACAATAAAAACCCGTCTTCCAACTCATCTCTCGCAGACTGTGGTATGAAATGCTCTAGCAGAGCCGCCCTGAACTCATCCCATGAAATGTATGTGACCTCCAATCCGGCATAAGTGGTGTCTAACAATGACTTCCACCACCTCTTCGCATGTGACTCTAGATATGAGACAGCTAGAGGAACAACCATCTCCGTCGGGCACTAAATCCCTAATAGCATCTCTTACTGATGTAGCACGCTCCCGGGAATGGGATTAAGGCACGAAATGGCAAGGGGGTTCCTAAGGGGAATTTCAACGAACATGAGGTGTGCGCGCAAAACTCAAAATTTTGGCAGAGTTTCGTTTAAAATATCGCGATCTCACAAGGAAAATCTCCCATCCAAACCTGCACGAACCATTGACATACAATAACATCATAACCTAACCATACATCTAGCATCGCATCATTACAGTTTCCATCCACATGGAGAGTGATCTGGACTAAAGCTTCGATTCGGAAAATGGTCCAAATTCAGCCCTCAAAACAAAGTTAAACGAGGATATACCAAATCCTCTTGATCCATTCGAAACCAAAGGCTAAACCAACCCCGGTTTGCAAACGTCCAAGGGGACCTATCCTTGCAAAAACCTTCGCGAAAAATTCGGAAATAAACAATAAAGTTTCAGATTTTAGTAATGCAAAGGATGATCAAGCTTTAGGATAAAATATGCTATCTAGAATTCCACCAAACTCACAATCCAAGACGAATCACTACACAAGTTTAGGAGAGGAAATTCGTTACCCCAAATCTGAAATTAGAGAGGAGGAAGAGGAGGATAACTATGGAAGAGTCGCACTTCCACGGGTCCACCGGAGTCGCACCGGATGGAGAGAACCGAGCCGCCTTCTTCGGAGTCACACCGGAGGAGGTAGGGGTCGCCGGAGCTGCAGGAATGGCCACCAAGAGGCGGCGGCGCAGCAGCAAGGGGGCGGCTTCCTGGGGTCGGGTTTCGGCCTGGCCGAACAAGGGGGGCGGCTGCTTCACGCAAACGGTTTTAGGTTTGTTTTTTTTTCCTTCATGACATCCCCTCTTCACACCTCATTACATATATATATAAAGTCATACACCTTCATCCACCCTTCATCTAAAATCCAAGATAATCCTAATCACTCAAGTTTGGGTAAGAAATAAAACACAATTATAAATATCATAACCTATAAATTTATAAATCTTAAGATTTATAAATTCATAAAAATATTAGGATTGATGGAGACGGCGGCGGTGGCGGCGAAGATGACGACGGCGGTGGCGACGACGACGATGGCGGTGGCGGCGGCGACGACAGTTGCGGCAACGACCATCAATGTCCGTGAACAAGTAGCGGCGGCGATCAAAAACGAGATCCATGTCAGCACGAGCAAATGGCGGGGCATCCTCGCCATCAATCCTCCCCCGCTCAAAATCACTCATCCCCGATGAGTGGCCATGGAGAGAAGGGTAGGAGACAGCAGCATCCACTGGTAGCATAGTAAGAGCGGACATCCGCGGGGCAGGACAAGCAGTGCAGGCATCCGCAATAGAACAAAACCTGTCAGGAGCAAGAACAGCAGGAAACCTCGTAGATGTGTCAGCAAAAAGAAAAGCAGTGCAGATCTTACCATCCAATGCGAGAACCAGGAAACCCAAATGGAAGAGCGACACGAAAAGAATCTCACCTCTCAACCCAAGAGAAGCTGAAGTGGAAGAGAGAAACGGCGGAGGAAACCACTCGGGTGGAAACAAGATATGCAAAATTAAATCCGAAAAATTGAACCACGGCGAAACACCGAATGCATCGTAAAAATCCAAAAACATTGCATTAAATCCAAAATTGTTGAAGATCATGAAAGGATTGGCGCTCCAACGTAATAATTTTGTCACGGAACCCGAAGGTATCCACTCGTGGGCTGACCAGACTAAATTAGAATCAACAAATCTGCAGTCAGAAGCTCTCGGAGGTGAACAGAAATGAAAGTGACGCAACCCACAGACACTGGCATAAGGCGACGACATGTGTACGTGCAGCTCGTACCAGGATGGATGAAAAATATGTGCAATTTGATTTGATGAGTAATAATGTCGTGAGGACACCAAATCAAAAGGCACGGTCGCCGTGAGATCACACGCAGTCGCAGACGAAGACATGTACGCATACGGACACTCACTAATACATAGCTCACAAGTCAAGTCCAACGTCATAGTTTTAAATTTTGATTTTAAAATGTCATAAATAAATGCCAACGAAAAATGCTCATCTTCAACTATAGGGTTGGGCGCTCCCAGATCGGAAAGGATGTACGTGCAAGTCAACGCAACATACCAAACTAGGTTCACTAACGTGTGCATGCACGTATCATCATAAGGCGGAGGATAAATGCGTGCGACCGGGCTTGGTAAATAAGTGTGTCCAGGGGACACCACATCAAAAAGCCTCATCACCAAGGGAGCACTAGCAGTCAAACACGAAGCCATACCTAACGCCAAACGGTCAGGCGAACGGGCCATCCGAGAAAAAGCATAGTCAGGTCTACGAATTAGTGTGAAAAGACCGAACGTGACAACTAACAACTCGCCCACCCACATCTGGCTAGACAAGTCTAACGGGGAAGCTAGATAAGTAAGGGTCTCCAAATATCTCGGACTAGAAATGACAAGCTCGTGCCCTAACAAATCATCTAATCGAGTCAAGTGAGCCGGAGGGATAGTCGACACGATCAAATCCGGAGGAGGAGCTAAGTCATACTCACAGTCAAAACACGGATTTAACGTCAAAGAGAAGTCCTCCGATTGCAAGCCATCAAAATCAAAGGGAAGATTAAACAGGGGATTCGTCCTCATAGAAAACTCAACCGGATCGTCAGCACCTAACTCACTCTCAGATAAACATTCATCACAGGTTGACTCTACCAACTCACTAGATATTTCATCCAAATCATAATCAGTAACGATCTCTAAAGTAGGTAAAATCGAACCCGACAATTTTTTTATTCCACATGGGGCTTCAGGCAACGAAGATAACATCAAAGTAACATCTTGCGGGTCCTCAGCGCGAACATCATCCAAAAATAATCTGCCCTCGCAAGATAAATCTTCCAACACAGTAGGTACATCTGCCAACTCAGGGCCATCAGACGGTTCCTCAACTATCATAGGAGACGGACCTGAAATATGGTCGAGGGGAAATGGGTTAATCCCAGGGAGGGATATCTCAGGGGAGATATCATCATCCAAGTCACTAGGATATCCACTCTCCTCTTCGTCACTACAGTCGTCGGAAAAATTGACATCGCCCTCAGTGGCAGGCGTAGACGTCGAAGCTAAAAGAGTCAAAACCCTAGACTTAGTGGGGCGCTCCACAGCATAATGGCCAATCAACCCACAAGCATAACATGTAGCGTCTTCCTTGCAAATCTTAACTTCTTTCCTAGGCTTCACCCGCGGTTTGATAACATTCGGAGTAGTGACAACGATTGGTGGCGAGACAGATGGCCTAACCTTTTCTTTCTCCCTAAAGGTTGGAGTACGTGTGCTCGAAATAGGTAGATCTGGGTGGAGCAAGGATCTAGCGTGAGGCGTATAGTCGCTCCTATAATCAAAAACGGGTCTAGTGCCCTGGCGGGGAGAAACAAAAGCATGAGATATCCGAGTATGGGAGTACGATGGGACATACTGGGTCGACGTAGGCAAAGTCATAGGCGGCGACTCATTCAGATAATCAGAAAAGTGGGGGCGACAGTAGGGAGGGTAATACTCGTCCGTTAATAGATTCTTCATAATCCTCCAACCTACAAGTGAGTCGTCGAGGGACGGACCAAAACGTCGCTCCTCATTGAGCCAGAAGGTTTGGGCTCGACCTAATAATTGTAGTCTCGCAACGGGAATCCTGTGGGGGTCCATAATATGAGACTGCTCAAAATAACGTTCAATATCCTCCACCCAACCTAAAAATACTCGCGGTCCACCTATCCCATCATAGGTCGGAACGGGAACGCGAACTGGCCTACAGGTGCGTGGTGGTGGTGTCAAATACGGGGCTAACAGAACGTTTCGATCAACGAGTGAAGGGGAGTGAGCGGAACTCCCAATGTGCGTCATAAGGTCTAAATGAAAACTCAAATTAAGGGAACACGAAAAAACATTTTTTTTTTTGTTTTTGAGATATTGTAGGAAACACAATTTTTTTATATATAACTAAAAAAAATAAAGAGAAGACCAACAAGCGTGCCCAAGTGCAAAAAAAGGGTGACGCGGGAGGACCGACAAAGATTAAGAAAGCTTTGCGCCGGCTCTGATACCAAATTGATGTAGCACGCTCCCGGGAATGGGATTAAGGCACGAAATGGCAAGGGGGTTCCTAAGGGGAATTTCAACGAACATGAGGTGTGCGCGCAAAACTCAAAATTTTGGCAGAGTTTCGTTTAAAATATCGCGATCTCACAAGGGAAAATCTCCCATCCAAACCTGCACGAACCATTGACATACAATAACATCATAACCTAACCATACATCTAGCATCGCATCATTACAGTTTCCATCCACATGGAGAGTGATCTGGACTAAAGCTTCGATTCGGAAAATGGTCCAAATTCAGCCCTCAAAACAAAGTTAAACGAGGATATACCAAATCCTCTTGATCCATTCGAAACCAAAGGCTAAACCAACCCCGGTTTGCAAACGTCCAAGGGGACCTATCCTTGCAAAAACCTTCGCGAAAAATTCGGAAATAAACAATAAAGTTTCAGATTTTAGTAATGCAAAGGATGATCAAGCTTTAGGATAAAATATGCTATCTAGAATTCCACCAAACTCACAATCCAAGACGAATCACTACACAAGTTTAGGAGAGGAAATTCGTTACCCCAAATCTGAAATTAGAGAGGAGGAAGAGGAGGATAACTATGGAAGAGTCGCACTTCCACGGGTCCACCGGAGTCGCACCGGATGGAGAGAACCGAGCCGCCTTCTTCGGAGTCACACCGGAGGAGGTAGGGGTCGCCGGAGCTGCAGGAATGGCCACCAAGAGGCGGCGGCGCAGCAGCAAGGGGGCGGCTTCCTGGGGTCGGGTTTCGGCCTGGCCGAACAAGGGGGGGCGGCTGCTTCACGCAAACGGTTTTAGGTTTGTTTTTTTTTCCTTCATGACATCCCCTCTTCACACCTCATTACATATATATATAAAGTCATACACCTTCATCCACCCTTCATCTAAAATCCAAGATAATCCTAATCACTCAAGTTTGGGTAAGAAATAAAACACAATTATAAATATCATAACCTATAAATTTATAAATCTTAAGATTTATAAATTCATAAAAATATTAGGATTGATGGAGACGGCGGCGGTGGCGGCGAAGATGACGACGGCGGTGGCGACGACGACGATGGCGGTGGCGGCGGCGACGACAGTTGCGGCAACGGCCATCAATGTCCGTGAACAAGTAGCGGCGGCGATCAAAAACGAGATCCATGTCAGCACGAGCAAATGGCGGGCATCCTCGCCATCACTTACATATTGTCCAACCATTCTTTTGTTCGAACGACTGACTCTGTCCCGAGGTAATATGGAGGGGAGAGCCCTCGGAAGACACTCAACCAATTTGCCCCGTGATTTGGATGAGGAGCCGGAGCTTGCAATGTCTTAAAAGCCTCCAAGATTGCCGTCAGTGTCTGTCCCATCTCCGATTGTAGGAACGGAGTGGGAGCTGGCTGGGCAGGTACTACATTCAGATTCCGAGGCATACCATGCCGAGGGGTTGGGTTCGTTGAAGGCTGCATAAAAAAAGGTTCTCTTGTAAGATGGTTGGCCTAAATCCAGTTAAGAGTGGACAGTTATGTGTGATTCCCTATATGGGTACACAATAGCTTCCCCTGCTTAGTTTATCCTCAAACTAAACTTGCGCAAGATGTGCCAGGGTTTGTGGACTTCTTCTCTTCTGATCGAGCTCTGATACCAGTTTCACTGACTTCTATGGAGGTTTAAACATATGTCCTTTAATAACTTCAAAGTGCACTTTTAGTGTTTACACTAGCCCCCTTGGCCAAACCATCCTAGAACCCTATCATTTTTCATGAGATGATGTATAATGACATTTTAAGTGTGTGACCTAAGTTTTACCCCAAGGGGATGAGGGGAGACCACTTAATTTCCTCAAAACACCCCCAAGAAATCCCTAGGTCAAATATTGTCCACTTGACCAAATCTTGTTTTTAACACTCACTATTCAAATCATGCACAAATGGCCTGAAATTTTAATTAGGGCCCTACCATGGCCTTAAAAGCCTTTCGTCAAAAAATTGGTGAATTTTAAAGTAATTTACCACTTTAAATAAATACCATTTAACTTATATAACTTCTAGAAAAATTTTAGGAAAATTATCTCCAAAAATTATCATTTTTGGATATGACCTAGTCACTATCAAGACATCCTCATGGACCAAATTTCAGGTCATTCGGTGAAAACGAGCATTGGGGGCACCCATTTGAATTTCTGGTCCACCCTAGGGACACCCTACACTAAAACGGGTGCCTCGGGTGCTACGTTTGTCGAAATGACTCGAAATCAGTGGCATTGGACAGGGGACTTTCCTACCTACATTTCCTATGTTGACCACTTTTACAGCAGAGGCATCTAGGTATTTTGAATAATTAAAATCGTCTGGGGTACAAAAATCATCATATAATATTTACACATACCATCTTGATCACAGCCAACGGCCGTGATTTTATTTTCCCGAAAACAGCCAGTCCGAAAAAAATTCACTTCCTGTAGCTTTTCTAGCCACAAAATCCGGCCACCCGACCACCTCGTAGGCCAGCCACCAATACCACCGCCTCCGTTGAGGTGGTGGCTATCGCCGGGAGGCAGCACGGTCGCCGGAGGGACGGCTTCCGGCGAACCCTCAAGGAAGCCCAAATCCAAAAATCCATGGAAATTGAAGCTTGGTATCGGCTCGATTGAGCTTGATTACACGTCCTATATGATCTAGATTCTACCAAAGGGAGAGAAGAAGAACCAGACCTGAGAGCGGGTTAATAGCCTTGCCGATCGCCGGTCTACCATGGCTATTTTTGGAGCTCTCTTCAGGTCCATGGCTATTCTCCGATCTAGGGCTTGTGATGTTTGGGAGGCAGAGTGGTTTTGCTCCTTGTGAGGTCATGAAGATGATAGGGGGTTCAATTGGATGTGGAAGAGGATACATAGGAGGATGTCAATAATGGCCATTAGACCATTTTCGGTTTTCCCTCAATCCATTGAATCCAGCCATCAAGGAGACCGGCCAAAGGCTAGAAAATCCTCCAATTCACCCGAGGATATGAATTTGGCCTTCAATGGGGGGAGTTTGAAGGTCCAAGCATTGATTTCCATGGATACTTCATCTTCCACTCTCCTCCAAACCCTAGTTTTCTCTCTCCTAGTCACCATGGCAGATTTTAGATAATTATTTCAGCCAAAAAGCAGCCCATTAACTCTTTTAAATAATTAAAATGAGGTTAGCCCAAGTGGATTTGTGTTTGAGCTTGAGTTAGCCTATTTGGGTTAAATTGACCTAATGTGGGTTAGCCTAATCACAGGCCACAGTGGGTGACCTAAATAACCCTAATGGGTTCACATGGGTCCCTTGACACCACCGACTAACCATGGCTTGGTGGGCCATATTGGGCCCATTTCGATGCCCTTTGACCACAATTGGCTTTGTTGAGCTAACCAGGTTAGAGTTGACTTTGCTCAATTTGACCAATTGGGTTGACCCCAATGAGTCTTAATGGCTCCAATGGACCCAGTCATGACAAAACCATCCTAGAGGACTAGTTGTTTATGGGATGTTACACTTCTTTCTTCATTGTGCTTCAAGATCTGATCTGCTTTTAGATTTGTGTTTCTCTGTTTGTCAGAAATTTAACAATTTATCCTGCCCAAAAATTAATTTTGTCTGGTTTTGGAAGGCTGTCAAAACAACTCACAAAACAAATAAGATGTTTTTCAATGAGCATTGAATTATTGGGTCGCTTTCTCAAATTGATATGCGTAGAATGGGGATGACAACCTCTTGAATTGTCAAATCATGAGTAATCAATTGTTGAAGGTGTAATGGGTTGAATTTCGTTCTATGCTAAATCTCATTAAACTCTTCATTTGATCATCCAACTTTGATCTATTCTTTCAAGGAAGAGTTTTCATTACTCGGATCATGCATCCAATTGGGCAAAGAAAAAGAATGTGTGGGCATCGTGACGTTTTTTGCATTAAAGGATCCGTTTGGGGGGACTTATTTTCACCGGTCAAGCGGTTATGACCGCATGAGACGGACCTTAATTAAAGACCGGGTCATGCGCTCGTAAGCGCTAGACCGGTGAAAATTAGATCCCCCAAACGAAGAAAAAGTGTTTATTGAATTTTGGGAGGAAGCACGAGGCAGATGTCATTTCCCCACCATTTGATGGGTGACACAGCATGCGGGTTGGCACAACGTAGGTTAGACAGCACCAGAAATAGGCCTAAGCTCAAACTAACCACAATTTCAATAATTACTACATCATTGGAATTGTCTCAATAACTCCATTGTTGTTTCTTGGCCTGATAAATATCCACATTTTTTGGAATACCCAACAATAATCATATTATGCAATAATAAAAATTAGTTATAAAAAATAGAGGAAATAGAATTCCCACAAATTTCTTAGGAGGGAGTTCCAAATCTTACCTTGATTAATAAAAACCACCAAGCAAAGCAAAGTAATCTCACAGCAAAAACCTAAAAAGAAACAAATCTCAAAAGAAACTAATATGACTTTCCAATACTGCATAGTCAAAAATGCCAAAAGTCAAAAAATTTATTGCCTAGAAAGATTCTTACTGAGGTGTGCTTTCTTTTCCTCCTACTAGCTCCTAAAGTTACAAGCTTTTTCCCTAGAGGTAGGAGCTTACCAACTTGAATTTATGGGCACAAACTCATTTTTAGAAGCTTTTGTAGCAATTCAAGGAGTATTTGCTTATAAAATCTCTGATGTATTGAAAAAGATCCTTCGTATTAATTTGTAAAATATACATTGATTTACAATATCATGTAATAAGTATAACTATTTTTAAATAGCAACTGAATAATATCAATTAATGAAAATTGTTTAAATTTTACTTTATTTAATATGGTGTAATATTAATTTTCTTTATTAAAATAAATTTTAGATTGAGTTTATTAATTCAAAAGATATGCTTAAAGTAAATTTAAATATTTATGTAATGGAATAGGGCTAACATATATATATTTTTTGAAAACTATTTAATTATTATATGACACTATAAAAGCATAAAATATTTGGTTGATTTATGGTTGCGGTTATTTTTCAAAGCATGCCCTCCCGTCATTATTTACTATTACAGCTATATTATTTGGAAAATTAGAAATAAAGTGTCATGACAGATGCAGAAAATCATTTTGTGCATTTAAAAATATTCTCCTCGTTAAGTTGTATATATATATATATATATATATATATATATATATATATATATATATATATATATATATATATATATATATATATATATATTTATTAATATCATGTAATTAATATCCATAAATATTTTGAAATAGTAACGGTATAGTAGTTAATAATGAATGAATAAAATTATATCAATTAAGAATACAACAACTACAAGCCTTTATCCCACTATAGTGGGGTCGGCTATATGGATCCTTTGTCGACATTGTGCCCTATCTTTCGTCATAATCTCACTAATGCCTAAGTACATCATGTCTTTCCTTATAACTTCATTCCAAGTCTTTATTGGTCTACCCCTCTTTCATTTAACATACCTAGTGACTAGATTCTCACAACGCCTAACAGGTGCCTCTAATGGTCTCATTTATACATGTCCAACCCATCTTAGTCGATCTTCTCGCATCTTCTCTGCAATTACTGCTACTCATGTCTTATCCTTAATACATTCATTCCTAATTTTATCCAGCCTCGTGTGTCTACACATCCACCTAAGCATTCTCATCTCCGGTACTCTCATTTTTTGTTCATGGACACAATTCACTACCCAACACTGACAACCATAGGGCATCGTGGATCTAATTGCAGTACGATAAAACTTGTGTTGAAATTTGTGAAGTGAAAGTGGGTGATGGATAAGCCGGGCGGCCAGTGCGGACTAGTTTCGCGGCCTGGGCGGATTGTAGGTTGCGGCCTGGGCGTTGGTTGTCTTGGTCGCTTGGATGATTGAGAAGCGGCTTGAGCGGCCTGAGCGGACAGAGGTTTGCGAGCTGTAGGCTGTGCTCTGTTCAACGGCCTTGTGTGTTGCAAGCTTGTGCTAACCAGTGGGTTGTGTGCCTTATCCGCGGAAGGCTTGCGGACTAGCGAGTCCGCGGTGTCCGCTGTTGCAGACTGGCCTTGGTGTTCGGATGTGGCCCTTGCCTAGCTGAGGTGGTGTAACGATATTCTGCTGTAGAGGACTGCGCGGACTGGTGTTGGAGTCCGGCAGGTGACCTTTGTGGAGAGCTGTTCGGGTAGAGCTTGCGGACTCTGCTCTTTTCCGTGCTTTGGCGTCCGTGAAGTCCGCATCTGTGCGGACGGTGCCTTGCTTCTTGCCAAGCTATCCATGATTAAATGGATGTTATCCATCCTGGGGCGGACTGTCCTGATGGTTGGCGGTCTGGAGCTTTTGTGTCCGCCATGCTCGTGCCAGTGCTTGGTGGACTGCTGGACGTGGTCATTTACTATGACAAGTTCTCTGTGTCCGCAGTGTACAAAGAGTCTGCTGTTGACCAGGCGGACTGCCTGTTTGTCGTGGACTCGGCGAGGTGGCGTTGCTTAACGAACTCTGCGGATTGTCTCCTGAGTTCGCGTGATATGGTATTGCGGGCTATTGCAGCTTATGTTGCGGGGGTGTCCGTGTGCTATATTGGGTAGCGGTCTAGCTCTGTTTGCCTTGGGCAGACTGGCTTTGTGCCAGTGATAGGCTGGTCGGCAGCATGTGTGTATGCATAGAGGCGGACTGGCCTTTTTTTTGTTCTAGCTCCTGGAGGTATGGTCATGTCCGTGCAGACTTGGCGGACTGGGTTGTGTTAGCGTGCGGGCTGGGGCGGTGATTCTATTCACTAGGGTTGTGACCACACTCCTCACCTCGCCTATATATAGAACCCTCCGGAAGGTCTACAGTAACGGAGTGAACAGTAAGTTGGGATTTAGCAAGTGTTGCGGTCTGCAGTTTTCTATCCGTCTTAGTTTAGTAGTGTTGATGGTGTGTTGTGTGCAGGTCACGCGACTAGCTTCAAGGAGCCAAGAGTTGGGCATTGAAGTGTGCGGTCTCTGCGGTTTCAGCTGGTCACTTTGGCAGCTTGTCAGTTTTTTCTGCTTCAGCATGATCAAGTTCCAATAACCTGTCCGCCGGTCTCAGGCGGGTAGGTGGTTTGTTCCTCTATTCTTCAGTAGTCAGCGAATAACGGCGTGTCAGGTTGACATTGCGGCTCGGCGGACTCCGTGTGCTATTCGGCTTGTAGCAGTTGCAGCTCGGGCGGCTTCGGAGATCTTGTCGGACTAGGCGGTCTCGGCGGTCTCCAGTGCTGTCCGCCCGACTTGTTTTGTTCTTTCTGTTTGTAGCTCGTGTACTAGCGAAATTATGTCTCGCTATGTATACCTCGCCTTATAAAGAAGTCTGAATGAATATAAGACTTACTTGTTCTTCCATTTGTGGTTGGTGTTAAACTTGCTCCTTGGGCTTCCGCATACTCAAAGTATAAACTGGGTAGTTCTGAGAATATTAATTTGGCTTTAGACTACCTTGCTGACTGCTTTGAGAAAATTTAACATAGTATCAGAGCCAAGTTTAGTTTCTTGAGTGGTGATCAACCTGTGTTGGTGCTCTGTGCTTCTGGAAGTTTGCTTAACCAACGGTTGTTGCAATGGAAGTGAGCTACGCAAGAGGTCTTGGCATTGAACTCTTAATGCCGACTAACTTCAAGAAGTGGAAGTCATGCAGGAAGAGTTACCTTCTTAGTGAGGAGATATGGGAGGTCGTTGGTGGTGACGACAGATATGAAGTGACTGCTGCATTTGGTACTATTGAGCAGGTGAGGCTCTAGAGAAAAACAAATGCAAATGCAAAGTTTGTTCTCAAGAGATCTATTTCACCGGAGTTGTTTGATCACATCATTGGATGCGAATCAACTGCTAATATTTGGACAACCATTGATGTGTTGTTCAATAGGAAGAATGTAGCAAGGCCACAATTCTTGGATAATGAGTTGGCCAGGACAACTCAAGGAGACCTGACTATCTCTAAATACTTCTTGATGATGAAGAGTCTGTGTGCAGAGATATCAGCGCTTCATCCTGATGAGCCTATCTCTGAGGCCAAGTTGAACAGGTACATAATTCGCGGCTTGCGGAAGGAGTATGTTGCTTTTGTGACATCAGTTCAAGGCTGGGCTACTCAACCATCTTTGCTGGAGCTTGAGAATCTGCTTGCTTCACAGGAAAGCTTTGGCAAGGCAGATGGCTGGAGTCACTGTCTCTAAGGAGAGCAGTGAAGCACTCTTCACGGGCAAGAAGAAGAAGAGATGGGAAGGGAAGAAGATGCAAGTTGCTGCTGAGAATGAGCATTCAACTTCTTATCAGGCAGAGAGAAGCACTGCTCCCAAGAAGGACTGGAAGAAGAACCTGAAGTGCTACAGGTGTCATCAGCGAGGACACTTCAAGCGTGACTGTAAGGTCAAACTGTAACCTGGGCATGTTGCTGACAAAGAAGAAGCTTGCTCTAAGAGCGAAGAAGCTGAATGGGGCGGAGCTTTCATGACGGGCACTTGTGTCTGTACCTTGTCCGTTGTCGACTTCAACGATGATTGGATCGTGGACTCCGGGTGTGGTCACGACCTCACTGGAGACAAGTCGAAGTTCTCTTCTCTGCAAGCTTACTCAGGTAATGAAGCTATTATAACTGCTGATAATACTATTTATTCAGTAGAGAAAGAGGCGGTTGTGTCTTCAGGTAGTGATAAGGGGCTACTCACATTAAGGAGTGTGTATCATGTACCGGGCATGAAGAAGAACCTCTTCTCTGTGACCAACGCGGTCGACGTGGGTTATCACGTTCTGTTTGGGCCAACAGAAGTGAAGTTCCTTCGCAACGTATCAGCGGTTAAGGCTGATGTTGCTCATGTTGGGAGAAGAGTTAAGAACTTGTTTGTTCTTGCAACTAACTCTTATGTTGATCAGATGAGAGCTAATGATAGCGCGGCTATATGGCATGAAAGACTGGGGCATGTAGGAATGGATAAATTGAAAGCTATGGCAAACAAAAGCCTTGTAAGAGGCTTGCCTAAGCTTTCTTCATTTGGTGACGGTCACGTTTGCGCGGGATGTCAGTACGGTAAGGCTCATCGCCTTCCATTTGATAAATCACAAACAAGGAGCAAGAGACCACTGGAGTGCGTCCATGGAGACTTGATGGGACCAACCATCACTGCCAGCCTTGGTGGGAGCAGATACATGCTGGTTCTGATTGATGACTACTCAAGATATACTTGGGTATATTTCTTGAAAGAGAAGTCTGAGGCCTTCCGGTTGTTCGTAGAGTTCAAGGAGTTGGTGGAGGGCCGACTTGGCTTGCAGATCAAGAAGCTTAGAACAGATAACAGTGGTGAGTTTGTCTCCTCAGTGTTTTCTAACTTCTGCTGGAAGCACGAGATCCAACGAGAGCTCACTTGTGCTCACACTCCGCATAAAAATGGAGTATTGGAGCGGAAGATCCGTCATTTGACGGAGACTTGCAATTGCTGGCTTCACGCGAAAGACATTCCAAGGTCCTTCTAGGCAGAGGGGATGTCTTGTGCCTCTTATGTTATCAATCGGATGCTACTTAGCCCGATTCACATGAAGACTCAATTTGAAATGTTGTTGAAGGAGAAGCCTACTGTGGAACACCTTCAGGTGTTCGGTTCAACCTACTATGTGCATGTCCCGGATGCTTCAAGGAGTACGCTGGATGCAAAGTCAAGGAAGCTTGTCTTTGTTGGCTACGATGAGCGGAAGAAGGGATGAAAATGCATGGATCCTGCGACGAAGAAGTTCGTTGTGTTAAGAGATGTTGTATTTGATGAGCTGACGTCGTATGGAGGTGGCTCGGTTGAGCTAACCAGAAGAAAGGTTGATGAAGAACCGATGGTAGCTGCTAAAGGCCTGGAAGAGGAGCTTGCTGTTTCACCAGCATCTCCTGTTGCTTCAAATTCTGGTGTTGAGGTTTCTGGCTCAGGAAGTAGGGGGAGAATTGCTCAAAGCTTGCCTGAAGGTGGTGCTGAGCCTAAAGGAGCAACGAAGATAGTAAGCAAGGAGCAGACCCTTCGGTGATCGAAGAGGGTTATTAAACCAGCTGCTCGGTACTGTGATGGGAATGCAGTGAGTTTTGTCTCCTGCTTCTTTGTAGGTCCTCTGGATGAGCGAGAGCCTGCAATCTTCAATGAGGCCACTGGAGTCAAGGAATGAAATGATGTCATGAAGGAAGAGATTGCTGCTCTCAAGAAGAATGAAACCTAAGACCTTGTGCCCAAGGTTGATGATATTACTCCAGTGACTTGCAAGTGGGTATATAAGTTGAAGAAGAAGGCTGATGGGAGCATTGATAGGTTCAAAGCTCGCCTGGTTGCTCGAGGATTCTCACAACAGTATGAAGAACACTATGAGGAGACATTTTGTCCGGTTGCTAAGATGACTTCATTTAGAGTGGTGATCGCCTTGGCTGCTTGCAAGGGATGGAGGATGTGGCAGCTTGATGTGAAGAACGCCTTTATTTACGGAGAGATTGACAAGGACATCTTCATGGATCAGCTACTTGGATTTGTTTCTGAAGTTCATCCGTACTATGTTTGCAAGCTCAGGAAGGCTCTCTACGGGTTGAAACAAGCTCCTAGAGCTTGGTATGGGAAGATAGAAGAGTATTTGCAATTCTGCGGGTATCTTGCTTCCAACTCGGATTCTAGCTTGTTTGTCAAGAAGAATGGGGAACTTCAAGTCTTGGTCCTGCTGTATGTGGATGATATGATTGTCACAGGGAATTCAGAGGAGGAAGTAGCAAGGCTCAGGCCTGAGATTACTATACGCTTCAAGATGAAATACTTGGGGGAGCTTCAACACTTTCTCGGTCTTTAAGTGGAGAGGAAGGAGTGCGGAGTTCTCATTTGCCAGAAGGGATATGCGGATCAAATTGTAAGTCGGTTCGGCATGGGCGAAGGGAAGTGTTGCTCTACTCCACTGGAACATGGGCTGAAGCTTCGACGAGATGAAGGAAGGATTCTTCCTGATCCCTTGGTGTTCAGGACTCTTGTAGGGAGTTTGATCTGCCTGACGATAACAAGGCCAAACATTGCTTATGTTGTTGGCCGATTGAGTCGGTTTATGGATGAACCAAGGAAATCTCATCTGGTAGCGGCAAAGCACATTCTGAAGTATGTCAATTCAACTTCTGATATGGGACTCCTCTATAATAGGGATGCGGACTTTGCTTTGCTTGGATACACAGACGCTGACTATGGTGTTGACTCGGATGATCGGAGATCAACTTTGGGTTATGTTTTCACTTGTGGTTCAGCTTGTATTTCGTGGTGTAGCAAAAAGCAGGATTCTGTGTCCGTGTCTACTACGAAAGCTAAGTATAAGGCTTTGGCCTTTATTGCTCGGGAAGCCATCTGGTTGTGGAGGCTTGTAGAGGATGTTCATGAAGAAGTGCAAGGGCCTACTTTACTCCGGGGTGACAATGACATTGCTCTAAAACTGGTAAACAATCCAGTGTGTCACGTAAGGACCAAGCATATTGAGATCGCGCACCACTTCATAAGGGAGAGAGTGTTGGAGGGATCTCTTCTGGTCGGGCATGTTCGGAGTGAAGATAATCTTGCTGACATCTTCACGAAGCCACTGTCGAAGGGGCCTTTTCAGCGGCTACGTAGCTTGCTGGGCTTGATCACCACTTCTCACTTCAAGGGGGAGTGTTGAAATTTGTGAAGTGGAAGTGGGTGATGGATAAGCCGGGCAGCCTGTGCGGACTGGTTTCACGGCCTGGGCGTATTGCAGGTTGCAGCCTGGGCATTGGTTGTCTTGATGGCTTGGCTGATTGAGAAGCGGCTTGAGCGGCCTGAGCGGACAGAAGTTTGCGAGCTGTAGGCTGTGCTATGTTCAGCGACCTTGTGTGTTGCAAGCTTGTTTTAACCAGTGGGTTGTGTACCGTATCCGTGGAAGTCTTGCAGACTGGCGAGTCCGCGGTGTCTGCTATTGCGGACTGGCCTTGGTGTTCGACTGTGGCCCTTGCCGAGCTCAGGTGGTGCAGCGATGTTCTGCTGCAGAGGACTGCGCGGACTGGTGTTGGAGTCCGGCAGGTGACCTTTGTGGAGAGCTATTCGGGTACAGCTTGAAGACTCTGCTCTTTTCCGTGCTTTGGCATCTGCGAAGTCCGCATTTATGCGGACGGTGCCTTGCTTCTTGCCGAGCTATCCATGATGAAATGGATGTTATCGATCCTGGGGCGGACTGTCCTGATGGTTGGCGGTCTGTAGCTTTTGTGTACGCCATGCTCGTGTCAGTGCTTGGTGGACTGCTGGACTTGGTCATTTACTATGACAAGTTCTCTGTGTCCGCAGTGTACGAAGAGTCTGTTGTTGACCAAGCGGACTGCCTGTTGGTCGTGGAGTCGGCGTGGTGGCGTTGCTTGCCGAGCTCTACGGATTGTCTCTTGAGTCCGCGTGATATGGTATTTTGAGATGTTGCAGCTTATGTTGCGGGGGTGTGCGCGTGCTGTATTGGGTGGCGGTCTAGCTCTGTTTGCCTTGGGCGGACTGGCTTTGTGCCAGTGATAGGCTGGTCGGCAGCATGTGAGTCCGCATAGAGGCGGACTGCCCTTTTTTTGTTCTGGCTCCTAGAGGTATGGTCAAGTCCGTGCGGACTTGGCAGACTGGGTTGTGTTAGCGCGCGGGCTATGGCGGTGGTTCTATTCACTATGGTGTTGACCACACTCCTCACCTCGCGTATAAATAGAACCCTCTGGCAGGTCTACAATAACGGACTGAACAGTAAGTTGGGCTTGGGCAAGTGTTGTGGTCTGCGGTTTTCTGTCCGCGCGGGTTGAGTGGTGCTGACGGTGTGCTGTGTGCAGGTCGCGCGGATAGCTTCAAGGAGCCAAGAGTTGGACATTGAAGTGTGCAGTCTCTACAGTCTCAGCTGGTCGCTTCGGCGGCTTGTCAGTTTTTTTTGCTTCAGCTTGATCAAGTTCCAATAACCTGTCCGCCGGTCTCAGGCAGGTAGGTGGTCTGTTCCTCTGTTCTTCAGCAGGCAGCGAATAATGGTGTGTCCGCTTGACCTCACGGTCTCGACGGACTCCGTGTAATATTCGGCTTGTAGCAGTTGTAGCTTGGGCGGCTTGGGCGATCTTGACGGACTAGGCGGTCTCGGTGGTCTCCAGTGCTGTCCGCCCGGCTTGTTTTGTTCTTTCTGTTTGTAGCTTGTGTACTAGCGCAATCATGTCTCATTATGTATACTGAAAGTGCAGCTAGATCTGATATATACTCTAGAGGGGGTGAATAGAGTATATGGTGCTTTAAAACTTTTTACAACAATTGTTGTAATATGAGAGAGCAGGGAAGCAGTAATAAATCTAATCACAGAACTAAACTAATCAAAAACTGATCACAGAATAATCAAGGCCAGAAACAAAAATAAAGACAAGCAAAACCAGAAGACACAAGGAAATATAGTGGTTCCCCTAAACTTGGGTACATCCACTCTTCTACCACCCTAGGTAGGAATCCACTGCAGGATGAGTTGATCAGGGGTCCTGGGCACCAATGAGCTTTTGATAAGGTGCTCAAAAACCAAAGAAGAGTTTTTGATCAGGTGTCTTGCCACCAATGAGCTTTTGACAAGGTGCTCAAAAACCAAACTCAAACTTTTGAAGGGAGTTTGAGAAACCCTTTACAGAGAGGGGGTGAGAGAGTGATGGAAGTCTTCTCCTTCTCAGATCAGCTGAGAAGACTATGTGGATTGATGGTGTCAAAGCTCCCCCTGAGTCCTTGAGATCTTCAGGAAGGGAAGCTTTGTTGTAGGGTGATAGGCCTTCAAAAGTTGAACTCCAGCAATAGATGATTTCAGCAATGACTGAAATGTTGGATGTCTGAAGTCTTGAAATATGTTGGCCTTGAACACTTGAGAGAGATCTGAGGATTTGAGAATGTTTGATCTCCTTGGATGTGTGTTCTTGAGAATTTTTTGAGACAGAATATTTTTTTGTTCTTGTTCTGAAGATTACTGATGTCTGTCTGTGTGTGTATTTGTGATCTGTGTTCTGTGTGTCTCTCTCAGATATTCAAAAATTCTTCTCTTTTATTCTCTGATACTGAATAGAAAAACATCTTCTGTCAAGAATAGCCGTTGGCCTGCATTAATTGCATCCTTAATTGCAAAATCTCTTCTGGAGGAAAGTCCATAGAGATATTCCTTGAAAATCCCTTGAAACATGATCCAAAAATGAATGAAAACGGCTAGGAAATCTTCAGGATTAATTGCAGAATAACTCCTTAACTGATTTGAAATTGAATCTAGAAACATCCTTGAAGTTATCTGAAAACGTCGAACTGAGCTCAGCGATATGGAAATATACAGCAGCAGAACATCGTCGATCTGAGCTAAAAGATCGTCGAACTGAGCTCAGAGATAGAAATCCAATACAGAGTCAAGATCGTCGAACTGAGCTCACCGATCGTCGAATGGAGTTCGACGATATGAAGAAGTTGAGCTCAGCGATCGTCGAATGGAGTTTGACGATCTATCGAAGTTGAGCTAGACGATTGTCGATCGGTGTTCGACGAATCGTCGTGCTGAGGTCGACGATATGACTTAGTCTCCAAACAGAAAATCCTGGTCTTCAGGGCAGCTTCCAAACTTAGACTTCTAACCCTTAGACTCAATTCTAATTGACCTATTGATCTATACAGGAGGTCAAACATTTGTTTCCTAGAGACATAGTGATCCTGACCCAAATTAGTAATAGGGTGTTCCAACAATCTCCCCCTATTTGGGTTAGGATTACTATTTACAGACTTTGGAAAAATTAAATAACATACAAGAAGCAATACAGAAAAACAATAAGAAAAACTGGACAGCAGAACCTCAGAGATATATATATATATATATCATCCCAGATAATAATCAGTAATCACAGAGATTGTCACCTTACATTGTCATTTCTTTTCCTTGCCCTTAACAAGATTGATTTCTCTGTTGGGATTGAGGGCTTCTTTCTTTGATCTGGTATCATCTGCTGCACCTAAAGTGGTTTACTGTTTAGGCCTGGGTACTACAGCTTCAGGATGCAGTTCCATGTACCTGTCTGAATTAAAAAATTTGCTTGACCCATATCTTTCTAGCTCTTTCTTTCTCTGTTCAGACATTGTTGAGATATTAGAGGAATCTCTTCCTTGCTCTTTAGCTTTCTTGATTTGATCTAGTGCAGCAAGTTCCTTCATTCTTGCAGTCCAAGCAGCTGGATTGTTCTCAGGGTCCTCAAAAGGTACTGGTGACTCATATCTGTTCGAAGGATTGTCCTGAGGAGGCCTGGATGACACAGTTTCCTTCAACTTATAGGGAAAAGGACCAGATGTGGTGTTAGAAGAAATTTGTCTTTCCCTGGAGTATGGGTGTTGCCTTGAGTATCCTTTGGAGTAGACCTGGAGATCTCTTTGATTGCCTCTGTATCCTCCTCTCCTGGATTGAGAACCCCTGGATTGACCTCCCCTATTATAGGATCTAGCATGTGGCTGATAGGGAGCTTGACTTCTAGCAGGGGGTTGAGCAGTAGAACTTCCACCTGCACCTGCATCAGGAGGAGGTGGTGGAGGAGGATGAGAGTATTGGAATTGTGAGGAACCCTTTTCATATTTCCTTTTCTTTTTCATTGCTTTCAGTTGATTCTTAGAGTACTGCATCCAATGTTCAGTGATAGGGCAATCATGAAGAATGTAGTATGGTATGCCATTGTTATCTTTGACCTTGGCAGGAGGTACTCTCTTCATGGCTTCGCTCCTTGCCTTTCTTTTCCTGGCAATGGTAGCAGAAGAATCATCAGAGTCTGTTCTGTACTCATCACTTTCAGAACTCTGATCATCATAAAGGGCATCAATTTTCTTCATCAGATCTTTCTTGAGCTGTATGGAAACAGATGAGGCAGCAGAGGGTGTAGCAGCAGATGTTGAAGCAGTGGTAGTAGTGACAGCAGCAGACACATAGGGTGTTGCAATTGAAGTAGAATTAGTAATAACAGCAGCAGATATTGTAGGTTCTGGAGAAGTAACAACAACAGAAACAATAGTTTCTGGAGAAGTAACAGCAGCAACAATAGTTTCACTCACAGCAACATCAACAGTAATATTAGTAGCAGAGATATCAGCAGAAATTTCAGAAGGCTCAAACTCAGGTGCCTCTGTCATAAGGATTTCCTTAGAAGTTGGTTCATCAGCAGTAACAAAAATATCAGCAGTAGTATCAAAATTTTCAGCAGCAGTAGAGGTAACAACATCAGAAGCAACAACAATGCTTTCATCAGAAGAAGCAACAACATATACTGAGTGGACAAAAGAGGTGATGATGCTTGGGTCACAGCAAGAGAATGGCAAAAGGGCCTTGGACAGATCCTCTGGGGGCTGGACAGCAATTATCTCTGGCAGACAGCTGAAATATAACTGATCAAAGTTTGAAAGCAAAGACCTGAGGTCTAATGCAAAGACTGTAGCAAGAGGAACTTGATCTTGAGACACAGCTGCAGCAGCAAGAACAGGAGCTGAATAGGCAGCAATAGCAGCAGCAGCAGCAGACAGGCTCACAGAAACAGCAGCAACAGCAGCAGCAGGAAGACTCACTTCATAGGGCATCTCCCCCTACCTAGATTCAGACAAGGCTGGATCAAGGCACACTGCTGTAGGGGCTGCCTGAGGGAATAAAGATGAGATCCTGACAGAGAGAGCTTCCACTGACAGGTGTAATGGAGCCAAGGAGGTCTCCAAAAGAAGAGAGAGCCTGGGGGCTAGCAATTCATACAACCTGTCAGCAAGGGCTGAAATGTCTACTTGCTCAAGGGTGACTGGAGCAGAGGTAGAAGATGGAGGAGCAGCTGTTGGTGACGGTAGTGGAGAGCTGGTGAATGGGGGAAGAGATGACTGAGGTGTGGGTAAGGTGGATATGGAGGACAGTGGGATGGAGATAGATGGGGTGAATGTGGTTTGGTCAATGATCTCTTATAGAAGATCTTGATAGGAAGTTGAGGATGAGGGTAGCTCAGGAGGAGAGGATAGAGAGTCATCCATAAAGGAATCATCAATGAGGGTGAAGGAAGGATGGGATGGTGATGAAGTGGAATCTGGTGGAGGGTAGGAGAATAAGGGATGGAATTGTTCTTCTGTGAGTGGAAGAGTAGGTACTGGAGATGGTGTAGATGTTGGAGAGGGGCTGGAGATGATGATGGTGGATGTAGTTGGAATGGTAGATGGTATGGGAAGAGATGGAATTGGAGGAGGAGGAGGAGCAACAACAGCTGGAAGGTCATCTGCAGGGGCAGAGACCTGTGGGGAAGTGAGAGTCCTTGTGCCTAAAGGAGTGCTGGAGGAGGGCCTGCTGGGCTTGATGATTTGTCTGTCCCATTTACCAAACAGGGCACAAGACAGTCTCTTGGATGCATTGATGTGGATTCCAGAAGAGACCAGCAGAGCAGGGCACCTATGCTGCAGAAACACCCCTATAATCCTTCCAAAGTTTACAAAACTTTTATTTATCTTCTTCTTGATAAGGTCAAAGAATACTTCTCCCCAATTTAAATTCTTCCTGTCTACAAGGGCTCCCATTATGCAGAGCTGATACCTTGAGATTGTATCATGAGCAGAGTGCTTAGCCAGTAGCACTTTCCCAACTACATCTGCCAGGAATCTGTATTCCACAGAAAGGTTCTTTTTCAAGAGCTTGCTAGGGTTAGCCTCTGAATGACCCATTCTGGCAAGCAAGTCAGTATACTATTCTCCAGACAAGTCAGCAGTATCTCCACAATTTCTTAACTCAAAAACCTCTGTTAAAATTTCTGGGGTCAAGGGTACCTGAGTGCTAGAAATAGACCCAACAATGGTGGAATTGTCCTGATTGTGGGCAGTGTAGACCCATTCCTTAATCTCATCAGATGCAAGCTTGATCCTTGTAGTCATGATTGCTGTAAGGTTCTGCTCTTTGAATAACCCCAAGATATCCTGAAAAGCCTGGTCGGTTGTGCTGAAGGATTCATGTCGATGTCGAAGCCAGCATCAAACTTCATGGCGGCGAGAACAGCAACAGACACAGCCATGGGTACCTGCAAAAATTCAACAAACAAAATGAGCAAGTGCAGAACTGTTTGGAGGGAAAGAAAGTTCTTGCAGAGAAATCGAAAGTGCAAAGGAGAACGACGACGAAAAATGAATTTTATATTAGGGTTCGACGCAGAATTGGAAAGATCGTTGAACTCAGTTCAACGATCGAGGCTTCTAAAGGAATCTGAAGAGTCTTCAACATCGTCGATCTCCGTTCGACGATATTGGAGAGCGTCGAGCTCTGTTCGACGAACGTTCAGAGAACAAATCGTCGAGCGTCGTTCGACGATCGTTGACCGGAAGAGATAGTTCATACTATCTGAGAAACACTGAACTCAGGTCGACGATTGCGGAAATCGTCGATCTCCATTCGACGATCTGGTGGAAAATCGTCGAGCGCAGTTCAGAGATCAGAAAAATTCTAGACACTAAGAAAAATCAAGATGTTTGCCTAGTCTTGGTCAATTTTTAATCTTTCAAAATCTTGGATATTATTGAAGACTTCCTCCATCTAACATTCCTAACTGATTTAGGAAGAAGGTGTGTTTCTTTTCATCCAAGGGCTTGGTGAAAATATCTCCCCTTTGTAAATCAGTTGGGATATATTGAAGTTCAATTTTATTCTTTTCAACATTATCCCTTAAGAAATGATGCCTAATCTCTATGTGTTTTGTCCTACTATGGAGGACTGGATTTTGAGCTATAGAAATAGCACTGGTGTTATCACAAAAGATTTTAGACTTCTCTAAGTTGTAGCCATAGTCTAGGAGTTGGTTTTGAATCCACAAGATTTGTGAACAACAACTGCCTGCAGCCATATATTCAGCTTCAGCAGTTGAAGTTGACACAGAAGTTTGTTTCTTACAAAACCAAGAGACAAGTCTGTCACCAAGGAACTGACAAGTTCCACTGGTGCTTTTCCTGTTAATTCTGCATGCAGCATAATCAGCATCAGAAAATCCAGTTAAATCAAATGCTGAATCTTTTGGATACCAGAGATCTAGATTTGGACAACTTTTAACATACCTGAGAATCCTCTTTACTAGTGTTAGGTGTGACTCTCTAGGGCTTACTTGGAACCTAGCACATATACATGTAGCAAACATTATATCTAGTCTACTAGCTGTAAGATACAGTAAAGAGCCAATCATTGCTCTATATGTTGTCTGATCAACAGGTTTCCCATGTTCATCAGCATCCAATACAGCATTAGTAGGCATGGGTGTTTTCATACAAGATGCTTCAGACATGCCAAATTTCTTAACCAATTCATTAGCATACTTGGTTTGAGAAATGAAGATGCCTTCAGTATGTTGCTTGACTTGTAATCCTAGGAAGAAGGATAGCTCACCCATGCTACTCATCTCAAATTTAGAATGCATTAGGTTGGAAAACCTTCTGCATAATTTGGAGTCAGTAGAACCAAAAATAATATCGTCTACATAAATCTGTACTAGTAGGGTATGGGACTTATGGGTTCTAAAGAAAAGAGTTTGGTCTACTCTACCCCTTATAAATCCATTTGCCAAAAGAAAGCATGCTAGGGTCTCATACCATGCTCTAGGAGCTTGCTTGAGACCATATAATGCTTTGTTCAATCTAAAAACATAATCAGGATAAGTTGGAGAGATAAAACCTGGAGGTTGTCTGACATATACTTCCTCTTTGATATCTCCATTTAGAAATGCACTTTTGACATCCATCTGATATACCTTGAAGCCTTTATGTGCTGCATAAGCTAAAAATATTCTGATGGCTTCCAATCTTGCAACTGGTGCAAAGGTCTGGTCGTAGTCTATTCCTTCTTCTTGAGAATATCCCTGAGCAACTAGCCTTGCCTTGTTTCTTACAATTACTCCTTGATCATCCAGTTTGTTTCTGAATACCCACTTTGTTCCAACAATGGAATGATCCTTAGGCTTTGGCACTAGTTCCCATACTTTGTTCCTCTCAAATTGATGCAACTCTTCTTGCATTGCAATGATCCAGTGTGGATCTTGCTCTGCATCTTGAATGGACTGAGGTTTAATTTGAGATAGGAAGCAGGTGTGCAACAGGTTTTGGTTGACCTGATTTCTGGTTTGCACACCAGCTGAGATTTCTCCAATTATTTGGGAAATTGGATGGTCTCTTGATGTTACTAAATCAACAGGGGGTGTTGATTGTTCACCAACCTGAGTTGTTGTTTCCTCTTGTGGTACAACAACTGGCTCTTCAAGTTGTTCTTCAATATGTTGAGCACTTTCTTCATCTTCACTGCTTTCATCCCTTTGGGTAACCTGTAACTTGTTCATGTCTTCAACCAGAGAATGTTCCTGCAAAGATTCTATGGTAGAAGAGATCTTCTCCTTGAAAGACATATTAGATTCATCAAATGATATATGGACAGATTCCTCAATTTTTAGAGATGATTTATTATAGACCCTATAAGCCTTGCTCATCATAGAGTATCCCAGAAACACTCCTTCATCAGCTTTGGCTTGAAATTTTGCTAAATATTTCTTGTCATTATTATGTATGTAGCAAATACAACCAAATTCTCTAAAATAATCAACTTTAGGTTTCTTCCCTTTGAGTAATTCATAGGGAGTCTTTCCATTTAGTTTATGTATCAAACTTCTATTCAGCACATAGTTGGAGGTGTTCACTGCCTCTGCTCAAAAGGATAGAGGTAGATGAGCACCTAACAACAATGTAGTGGCAGATTCAATAAGGGTTCTATTTTTCCTTTCAGCTACCCCATTTTGTTGAGGAGTTCTAGGAGCTGAGAAAGTATGCCTGATCCCTTCACTCTGACAGAACTCTTGCATAAGAAGAGAATCAAACTCTGTCCCATGATCACTTCTGATCAGGGCAATGTGAGTATTGAACTCAATCTGTATACATTTGAGAAACTCTGTCAGACACTTAAAGTTATCAGACTTCTTCCTTAGAAAGAACACCCAAGTGAATCTAGAGAAGTCATCTACAACTACTAAAGTGTAAGATTTCCCTCTTAGGCTTTGTACTGTGATGGGTCCAAAAAGATCCATGTGTAACAGATACAATATCCTAGGTGAATCACTCTTATTAAGTGACTTAAAGCTGTTTTTAGTTTGCTTGCCTAATTGACAAGCCCTGCATAGTCCTTCCTTCTTGTAGGGGCCAGAAGGTAGTACTCTAACAAGGTTGTCCTTGGATAGCCTAGCAATAGTTCTAAGGTTTAGGTGTCCTAGTCTCTTATGCCATAAGATATTTGGTCTATAGACAGAATTAAACACGCAAGTATCTACATCAGTTGAAAGAAAATCTACCAGATAGATGTTACCTTTCCTTTTACATGTCAACACAGTTGTGTTGTCCTCTGACTTGATTTTGCATAAGGCTTTGCCGAAGGTCACCTGGTAGCCTTCATCATACAGCTAACTGATGCTTATTAAGTTGTGCTTCAGTCCTTCCACATAAGCTACCTTCTTGAAAGTTACTGATCCAATCTGGACTGCACCATACCCTTTAGTCTATCCAAAGTTTGAATCACCAAAGATAACTTTGGGTCCAAGCTTGGCTCTAAAGGAAGTGAGGTTGTCCTTGTTCCCTGTCATGTGCTTAGAGCACCCACTATCCAAGTACCATTGCTGGTTAGATGTTGGATAGGTCTTCACCTGCACATAAGACAATTCATTTATTTTTGACCCAGTTTAACTTGGGCCTAGGTTGATAACCTTTAAATTCTGAAATAAAAGACATCCCAGGTTGACTCTTATATCCTTCAGGATGATATCTCCTTGGAGGTATAATCCATTCAGTATAAGTGTTAAAGATTTGGGATGAAGGACCCTTAGGATTGAATTTTGATTTGCCCTTGAAAAATTTTCCAGAGCTCTGACCTCTGTTCGACGATCTTGGAGCTTCGTTCGACGATCTTGGGTCAGATCGCCGAGCTCCGTTCGATGGTCGACTATGGCTGAGTTCAGGTACTTGAGATCGTCGACCTGAGTTCGACGATTTTGCCTGAGATCGTCGATCTGCGTTCGACGATCGCCGATCTTCATTCGACGATCGTCGATCTCCGTTCGACAATTTCTGCTGGGACTTGGTTTTCTTGAGCAGATCAGAATTTTTCCTAGCAACCTCTACAACTCCCTTTCCTTTGTCAGAAATGAATTTGATTGGAGTGGTTAGAACTATGAGTTGGCTGGATGAACCACCCAAGCCCAGTGTACTGTTAAATCTGGAGTTCACTGTGCTTGTGATGTCCATCAGCTTGATGCTTCTCCCATTAAGGGATTCTTCAAGCTTCTTGGCCTCAGACAGCTCACTTTTCAGTGAAGCTATCTGCTCCCTACAGCACTCCAACTCCTGAGAGAGTTTGAGGTTTTCTGATTTTAAAGTATTATGTTCAGATAAATGATTTCTGAGAGAGATAATTTCTTTCTCAGATTTTAGCAGGTCTAAACACAATGCTTTAAATTCAGATTTAAAGTCCTCTGAATTAAAATCAAAAGAACTGATTACCTGATCTTTTTCAGGTTGAGTCTCTGAATCTGACTCTGACTCCTCTTCTTCTGAATTATGTTGTGAGGCATTGATTACCATCATGCAGAACTCTTTCTCTCCTGCATCATCCTCATCATCACTGGAGCTGGATGAGGCTTCTGACTCCTCTTCAGTCTCACTCCAGGATTCAGCAACAAACCCCTTTCTTGTATGTTTGTTTTTGCTTGATGAGGGTTTGCCATTGCCATTCCTTTTGGAGTCTTTCTCCTTTCTTCTTTCTTTCCTGTCCCTTCTGTCCTTGTTTTTGTTTTCTGGACAGTCAGGAACTATGTGCCCTGGTTTCCTGCAATCAAAGCAAACAATTTCTTTATTATTATTAATGGACTTGTCATACCTTGGCTTTTCATGCTCCTTGTATGATCTCCTTCTGAAGTCCTTTCTGGCCATTTTGTAAAATCTTTTGGCCAAGAGACTGAGCAGTTCATCATTGCCTGTGACTTTGTCTTCAGGCTGATCTTCAGTTGCCTTGAAGGCTATGGTCTTCTCTTTTCTTGTGGCTGGTGAGGCAGCCTTCTGTTCTTTTTCTCTATTTTTGATGAGTAGCTCAAAAGATTTGAGCTTACCCAATAGAGCTTCATAGGTGATCTCATTCAGACTTCTGGCATCCTTGATTGGCCAGATTCTTGAATCCCAAGTACTAGGGAAGCACATTAGAATTTTGTCATTGAGTTCAGTTAGTGAGATCTCTTTATCCAATGTCCTGAGTTCACTGACAATTAGACTGAGCCTGTTGTACATATCTCCCACTGACTCAGTTTCTCCCTTCTTGAAATTCTCATATTGAGATATGAGGTGGGATCTCCTATCCTTTCTCTCATCAGCTGAGCCTGAGACTATTTCTGAGAGTTTGTCCCAAATTTCCTTTGCTGAATTGCATTCATCCACCTTTTGAAATATGTCATCAGACATCGTCTGGGCCAAGATGTTCATAGCCTTGTCATCAGCTACCTTCCATCTCTTGATATCAGCATCTGTTCCTGATGGAGGTGGAACAATATTTGTATTTGAGTTCTCTGGAGGTCTTGGACACACTGTCAAAACAGAGTTAAAAATATCTTCGTCAATAGAATTCATGTACAGTCTGATCCTTGCTTTCCAAAGTGCAAACTTGGATAGATTGCACACTGGAGGTCTGGTGCTAGCATAATCTTTGTTTTGGGCCATGATTTGTGAAAACAAAATCTAATAATAAACTACAAAAGAAAACAGATCTAACTAGGGATCTTTTGGGTTCAGGTGTTAGCCTGTGCAACCACCAAGGTGTGGTATGTTTAACCAACATCCCTCTGATACCAATTGAAAGTGCAGCTAGATCTAATATATACTCTAGAGGGGGGTGAATAGAGTATATGGTGCTTTAAAACTTTTTACAACAATTGTTGTAATATGAGTGAGCAGGGAAGCAGTAATAAATCTAATCACAGAACTAAACTAATCAAAAACTGATCACAGAATAATCAAGGCCAGAAACAAAAATAAAGACAAGCAAAACTAGAAGACACAAGAAAATATAGTGGTTCCCCTAAACTTGGGTACATCCACTCTTCTACCACCCTAGGTAGGAATCCACTCCAGGATGAGTTGATTAGGTGTCCTGGGCACCAATAAGCTTTTGATAAGGTGCTCAAAAACCAAAGCAGATTTTTTGATCAGGTGTTTTGCCACCAATGAGCTTTTGACAAGGTGCTCAAAAACCAAACTCAAACTTTTGAAGGGAGTTTGAGAAACCCTCTACAGAGAGGGGGTGAGAGAGTGATGAAAGTCTTCTCTTTCTCAGATCAGCTGAGAAGACTATGTGGATTGATGGTGTCAAAGCTCCCCCGGAGTCCTTGAGATCTTCAGGAAGAGAAGCTTTGCTGTAGGGTGATAGGCCTTCAAAAGTTGAACTCCAGCAATAGATGATTTCAGCAATGACTAAAATGTTGGATGTCTGGAGTCTTGAAATATGTTGGCCTTGAACACTTGAGAGAGATCTGAGGATTTGAGAATGTTTGATCTCCTTGGATGTGTGTTCTTGAGAATTCTTTGAGACAGAATATTTTTTTGTTCTTGTTCTGAAGATTACTAATGTCTGTCTGTGTGTGTATCTATGATCTGTGTTCTGTGTGTCTCTCTCAGATATTCAAAAATTCTTCTCTTTTATTCTCTGATACTGAATAGAAAAACATCCTCTGTGAAGAATAGCCGTTGGCCTGCATTAATTGCATCATTAATTGCAAAATCTCTTCTGGAGGAAAGTCCATAGAAATATTCCTTGAAAATCCCTTGAAACTTGATCCAGAAATGAATGAAAATGGCTAGGAAATCTTCAGGATTAATTGCAGAATAACTCCTTAACTGATTTAAAATTGAATCTAGAAACATCCTTGAAGTTATCTAAAAACGTCGAACTGAGCTCTGCTGTCGTTGAACTGAGCTCAGCGATATGGAAATATACAGCAGCAGAACATCGTCGATCTGAGCTCAAAGATCGTCGAACTGAGCTCAGAGATAGAAATCCAATACAGAGTCAAGATCGTCGAACTGAGCTCACCGATCGTCGAATGGAGTTCGACGATATGAAGAAGTTGAGCTCAGTGATCGTCGAATGGAGTTCGACGATCTGTCAAAGTTGAGCTAGACGATCGTCGATCGGAGTTCGACGAATCGTCGTGCTGAGCTCAACGATATGACTTAGTCTCCAAACAGAAAATCCTGGTCTTCAGGGCAGCTTCCAAACTTAGACTTCTAACCCTTAGACTCAATTTTAATTGACCTATTGATCTATACAGGAGGTCAAACATTTGTTTCCTAGAGACATAATGATCCTGACCCAAATTAGTAATAGGGTGTTACAACATATACCTCGCCTTGTAAAGAAGTGTCAATGAATATAAGATCTGCTTGTTCTTCCATTTGTGGTTGATGTTAAACTTGCTCCTTGGGTTCCGCATGATCAAAGTGTGAACTGAGTAGTTTTGAGAATATTAATTTGGCTTTAGGATACCTTGTTGATCGCTTTGAGAAAATTTAATAACTTGCACTTATGTTTTAGTGGTACTTTACAATCACATAAGATCCCCGACGCGCCTCTCCACTTCAACCAACCCTCTTGGATCCTGTGTGTCACATTTTTATCAATACCTTTTGTCTTTTTGAACTATCGATCCAAGATATTTAAAACACTCAATACGAAAAATATCTTGATCACCCAACTTAATTACAAAGTCATCCGTCCTTCTTGTACTACTAAATTAAGCTCCATGTACTATGTCTTTCTCTTGCTCAATCTAAAACACTTGTTTTCTAAAGTATTTCAACAAGACTCAAGTTTTACGTTTACACCCTCTTGCGTCCCATCAATCAAAAGGATATTATCCGTAAACAATAAACACCAAGGTATTGCTTTTTGGATGTCCGATGAGCTCATCTAAGATAACTTAAAGAGACAAGGGCTTAAAGCTGAACTTTGATGTAAGCCAACAGTGATAGGGAATTCCTATGTTAATCCTCCAGATATCATCACCCTTGTCACTAAAATTATATATATATATATATATTTATCTCTTTGATTATGTCAATATATGATACATTTACACCTTTCTTTTCTAAAACTCTTCATAAGATCTCTCTTGGAACTCTATCATAAGCCTTTTCAAGATCAATAAACAGCATACACAAATCTTGCTTTCTTTCTCAATAGTTATCAATGAGTCTTCTCAAGAGAAGTATAGCTTCCATGATCGACCACCCTGGCACGAATCCAAATTGATTCTCCGAGATGTTAGTCTCTTGTCTTATTTTTTTTTTCTATTACTCGTTCTTATAGTTTCATGCTATGACGCATCAATTTAATTTCTCTATAATTAACATAATTTTGTTTATTAATTAGATATATTTTGTTTAAATTATACTTTTTATCAATATTATGAATTATTAATTTGCATAGTTAAATTTAAATTTTGATTAAGTTTTTAATTTTTAAGGCAATAACCATTCTTAAAAATATTTACGTATAATGTCTCTGTAAAAAAACAGGGTTATCAACTTATCATAGTATTTTTTTTAAAAAATAATTGATTATTACACTACAATATGAAAATATTAAGGGTTAGTTTGGCACAACGGTCAAAATCCGGGTTGTGTGACTGCCATCGCGGTTCCCGCTGCGGAAAAAAATTCGTGGGATTTTTGAACCTGTGGTCTGTCGGTTTCGTCCGCACGACCACCGCGGATCCAACCAACCAAACGTAACCTAAATACGAGGTGGTATATTCATCGTATCCATATTAATATTGAACATAACAATAATACTATAAAATAATAAAAACAAATGAAATAGTGAGATGAGTGGAAATTATTTATATTAAAATGTTCACTCCACTTTTGTAATTATTTATTTCTCGACATTATGGAAAAACCAAATAGAGGGTTTGTACATAATTTTTGATGGGGTATTCCTCAATTTATAGAAATTTTGGGTTGCAAATAGCCAGAATTTTCATGCCCCCGCTAACTAAGTGTGTGTGTGTATGTGTGCGTGTGTTGGGGGGCGGGGGTATGGATGAAACCACCTCACACGCCATCACTGCATGCGATCCATGCGGGATTCACATACCCGATCCACGCCATCTGCCATCACTACAACTGCTCGCGAACGGCCGCGACCGGTTCTCACGGCCATACGCCTAGGGCCGCGAGAGCCTGCGACAGGCCTCGCGGCCATCCGCGATCGCACGAACGCGGCCATGAGGCCCGCGGCCGGTTTCCTCCCCTGGATGCTGGATGACACTCCATCGACCAGCCTCCCGACCGACCGCGGTAACGCCTCGCTGCCACACGACCGCATCCGGCGTCGCCGGCCTCTCGACCGGCCCCAACCCCACATATCGCTCCTCCCCAGACAGCCCCCGCCCCACCGCTCCCTCCTCCTCGGACAGCCTCCTGCCATCGGGGGCTTGTCGCCGATCACCGCAGCCAGTCGACCCCTCTCCATCGTAGGTCGGTCCTCCATCTTCTGATTGTCCCCATGAGATCTCCATCATCCCCATGCGATCTTCAGCATAACTACTAGCATGACCACCCAATTTGGGGGCTACAAATAGCGATATAGGTGTGCATGTCGTAATATTAAAAATGTATGCATAATTAAACTATATAAAATCGGCCTACAAATAGTACTTTGGGTGGTTATAGTCTGCGGATAGTCGCATAATCACCATAACAACCCTTGGGGCCTATTAATAGGACCCCAGTCTCTTTTAAAATTTCTACCTTTTTCCTCTTCTCGCTTCTCCTCCTATGTGCTTGAGGCTCCCTCGGGAATCTTCTTGCTCCACAAAGATATTCATCTATGTTCATTCATCCTTGTGTGCCCCCGGGAATGCTTCGACTCCATATGCATGCCTCCTGCCGCAGCAAACAACCTATGAATAACACCCTCAGCACTCAGCGTCCACCAGTCAACCATATCCCACTCCGCTCTGGAATCCACTGTGAATATCAAAAGGCAAGCCGCACACGCAATGACCAAAAAAACACGCCATTCTAGCTTTAGAGTGCAAGCAGGAGACCTTCAAGCCATTAGAGCGCAGTGTCGGTGCTCTCCGTCGTAGCCGAGAAAAATACATGCTTCATGAGCAGTGGTCTACAATCCTTTGAACGCACCTCTATATCCCCACAAGTTGTAATGAGGAGCGGCATGTCGCCATCACACTCTCAAAAAGATTTGTACAACAACCAATTGATAATGAAAGTTTGGTTGGCACTGTTCTTGCTTCGTGTGTTTTCACCCACTTCTGGGGTTTTCCATGTTAAAAAATACTTTGTGCCAGCCATCTTCTTTTCTCTGACAGATTACATGCTCGACTGCTACCGGGCTAAGACGGTCTGTTTGGAATTGTATCCACAATAACCCTGATTTTAATATGGGTCCAGTTAAGCTAAGATGAATTGTGATTGTATTTGATATTGCGTTTTTAGTTATGTACTTACAAGTTTATATTGCTAAGCACACACCAATGTCAGGTTACAGTGGGACAGTAAACACTGGACTACAAAATGTAATCATTCATTGTGTAGGCCAATGTGTTGACTCACGTGCAATCTCTCTATTGGGGTGTACTTCTATACCAAGTGCATGAGAAGGATTAATGAAGGTGAAAGTGTGTGATAGATCTAACCTTACTCTAGAGGCGGGGGGGGGGGGGGGGGTAATAGAGTATTTTAAGAACTTTTATTTTTATAGCTGATTTAAAGTAAGTGATATATATATATATATAAAGAAAATAATCACAACACACAATAAAGAAAACAATCAATCACAGATGACACAATGATCTATAGTAGTTCCCTAATAAATCTGGGTATGTCTACTCTTCTACCACACTGGTAGGAATCCACTACAAGTTTTTGATCAGGTGCTCTGCCACCAGAAGAACTATTTTCTAAGGGAGATCTAGCAACCCTTTGAACTTTCGATTAGGTGCACAAAAACCAATCTTAATTCTTTTGATCAGGTGACTTATGAACCAAGTGATAACTTTTGAAGGAAGTTAAAAACCCTATATACAGTTTAGAAATAAACTATAAGAAAAAGATGTCTTCTCTATCAAGAGTCTCTGAGAAGACTTAGTGGATAATGAAGTAAAAAAGCTCCCCTTAATTTGAGTAGAGATTTGAGATCAGGAGGGGAGGGTTTTCTTCAGGGTGTAGGCCTTTTTGTATTCGACTGATGAAGACTTTGCACTAGCAGAGACCGAAGCAGATAATATTATGAATATTTGTTGATCTGTAAGTCAATAAAAGAAATTAGTAAGTCAATCAGTATCTCAAAGTCAGTATGTATATGTGTGTAACCCCCTGAAGCAGTAATAATCTGAATATATGATCTATGAGGAGAATTCAAACATTTGAATTAAATCCATTCTGAAACGTCTGAAAAATCTCTGAGAATTATAACTGCCCTTGGGAATTAATTAGAATTAAACACTGTGATAAAACCTTATTTAATGCTGCCATAAATAACTTTATTCATTAAGAATATTTAGCATTAAATATCAGAGTGTAACTGTCTAAGATTAAGCCTTGAAAAAACTTTATGCCTTCAGAATATAAAACTACCCGAACAATGAACACTATAAGAAATTCGTCAAACTGCAACGAAAGATCGTCGAATTGAGCCTGAAGGATGTAAAACTGAGTCTGAAGTTCATCAAACTGAGCCTGAAGTTCATCGAGCTGAGCTTCTGAGTTGAGATCATCGTTCGTCGAATGGAGCCCAAAGTTCGTCGAGCTAAACTCAGAGTTAGAACTCGAAGTTCGTCAAACTGAGCTCGGCGTTCGTCAAACAGAGCTCAGCTTTAGTCAATCAGAATTATGCATTCGTCGAACTGCACTTCTCTGGAATTATTCTGAAATAACAACCTTGGAAAAATAACCTATGACCCGGAACTATACAAATTGGGTCAAACTAATCATCCTAAATAAATAATAGTGATCCTAGCCCAAATCAGTAATAGGGTTCCAACAGATGAAGAAGAAATTGAATTTAAGAAAACAGAAATTTTACCCAAGTACAATTTATCGAGTATTGTGAGGGATATTCGTCGAATTCGTTGAGAATACTCATTGATACTCATCGAATTCGTCGTATATACCTACTAGTACTCGTCAAAATCATCATATGTACTTGTGGTAGAATTTATGAATTGTTGAAAAAATAGTTAAGTGAAATTCATTTAGTATCATCAAGTATACCATCGAATTCGTAGAATGTATCTAACGATACTCGCCGAATTCGTCGAATATACATGACGATACTCGACGAATTCGTCGAATCATCTCGACGCTACTTCTCTGGATTTTCTTAAGGCAAGTTCGTCGAATATCACTGAGTTATGCGTCGATGGCTTCGAGTGCATCGATGGCGTTGAGTGTGTCGAGTTCATCTTGGCGTCGAGAATGTTTATACTGATAGCCTATACTCGTCGAATTCGTCGAGTATACTAGCTGAAACTCGACGAATTCGTTGAGTATGTTTTTGGCCGTGGCGCTGAGTGGCTAGCTAGCTTGAGCTGGATTTGTCTAAGTCAAATTCGTCATATATTAACAACTATTAGGCGAGTATACTAGAGATACTCGATGATACTCGACGAATATGAATTAGGTCATTTTCCTAACAATTTTTCAAAATCAGGCTCGGGTTGCGACGACCGTGCACTGTAGTTTTCGGAAGCTTTTCTTTTGGAAATTCTTTTTGAGCTGTTGTTTTGATGTTGCTTATAAATGAAAGTTCAAGGTAGCTTACAACCTAGGGGAGGTGAATAGGTTGTCTCACTGATATAATTAGCTTTTAATTTTATCTTCAATAGTACTTAGTGTGTTGGCAGTAGTTAGCTTTCAAGTACCTGCACAAAGAAAACAACACAGAAAAGCACACATAGACTTATAGTGGTTCCCCAACTTTTGGGTACATCCACTGTAACGCCCCGAAACTTAAAAGTGGGACGGGTAGCGTTTTGGGCCAAGATTGGGACTTGACAGTTCACACGGCCTGGGACAAGGGCATGTCCGAGGGCCGTGTCGTGCTCGGGTTAGATGATGGCCGTGTGGTCGACAAAAATGCAGTCGACGATCGTCGAGACAGCAAACACGGCCTGAGACACGGGCGTGTCCCAGGCTGTGTCCTTCCCGGGATGTTAGCCCTTGCTGTGTCGGGGGTGGAACACGGACTGGAGCCCAGGCGTGTTCAGCCTGACACGGGCGTGTCAAATTTGACACGAGCGTGTCGAGTACCCGTGTTCTCTTCGTGTTGGTTTTGGTCCTGTGTCGATTGAGGAACACGCCCCGCTACACGGGCGTGTACTGGGTGACACGGGCGTGTCAATCCTGAAACGGGCGTATCGGGAGCCCGTGTTCTTTTCGGGATGTGACGGTTTTGGCGTCGATTAAGGCACACGACCTTGGCCACAGGCATGTTACAAGCCGTGTTCGGCCCAGAAATCTGATTTTAAGTGCGAATCGTGGCAATCCGTTTTCTTATTTTGGGATCCAATGGCTCAGGGCTGTTCTTGCTGGGTTATACCCGGGAATAGGGTTGGAAACCCTCATTCCTTTTTGGGTTTTCTCTTTCTAAGAGTTCTAGAGAGAGGGAAGAGCAAGGAAGAAGAAGGAGGAGAGATCCGGTAGCCGGTGGAGCTTCGGAGGCCCAAATCGCAAGCCGAGTTCGGATCTACGGAGGTGAGGCTGTTGCGGTGCTTTTCATCCATCTAGATCTACATGGTGTTGAAAAGGAATGCTATGGTAATGCCTACACAATCTTTGGATGGGTAACGATGGTACTTCAGGCTCTTGTGGTCGGTATAGATATCGACCTTCACCCCGTACAAGTAATGCCTCCACAACTTCCGGGCAAATATCACGGCTGCTAACTCCAAGTCATGGACCGAATAATTCCACTCATGCACCTTCAGCTGACGTGAGCCATAAGATATCACACTTCCATGTTGTAGTAGAACAAAACCCAATCCACTGCCCGAAGCATCGTTGTAGATCTCAAAGCCTTCGGTCCCACTCGCCGAACTTAGAACAGGCTCCATGGTCAACCGACTTTTCAACTCTTCGAAAGCTCGTGCGCACTCAGGCATCCAAACAAACTTCTGCTCTTTCCTCATCAGAGTCGCGAGGGGTAATGCTATCCGCGAGAAGTTCTCCACGAAGCGCCTGTAATAGCCGGCAAGCCCCAGAAAACTCTGGACTTCCACTACCGTAGACAGCACAGGCCACTCTCGTATAGCAACAATCTTCGCCGGATCCACCACAATTCCCTCTACACTGACCACGTGACCAAGGAACATTACTGAGGACAACCAAAACTCGTATTTAGGGAACTTGGCGTACATAGGATTCCTCCTTAGTGTCTCCAACACCAAATACAAATGCTTAAAGTGATCCTCCTCACTCTGCGAGTACCCCAATATATCGTCGATGAAGACGATCACAAAGTAGTCTAGATACTCTCTAAAAGTCCTGTTCATCAGATCCATGAACACAGATGGCGCATTAGTCAGCCAAAACGGCATGACTGTAAACTCATAATGCCCGTATCTAGTACTAAAAGCTGTCTTGGGGATATTTCTTTTCCTTATCCTCAGCTGATAATACCTAGACTTAAGATCCAATTTCAAGTACACCGATGACCCGACTAACTGATCCAACATATCATCAATCCTTGGGATCAGGTACTTGTTCTTCTCCTTTAACTTGTTCAGCTCCCGATAATCGATACAGAGTCGCAAACTTCCGTCCTTCTTCTTCACAAAAAGAACCGGTGCGCTCCAAGGCGACGAACTTGGACGCGCATAACTCTGCTCCAAAAGCTTTTGAAGTTGTACCTTCAGCTCCGCCATCTCCTTAGGCGCTAGCCGATACGGAGAGCGTGACACAGGTTTGGCACCTGGCATTAGCTCAATAGTGAAGTCTATCTCCCGCTGATGTGGGGCTCCAAGGAGATCGCCAGGGAACACATCAGGGCATTCAGATACCACTGGGATGATGTCAAAAGCAAGCTTAGGCTTCGAAGTCTCCACTAGCGTGAATAACAGCTCTACACTAGCCAAAACCACCTTAACCACCTGAAAAGCAGACATCAAGGTCTTGCTTGACCCTTTCAAGCCTGCAAATGTCATCTCACGACCCGTTCCCAACTTAACCTACTTGCGATTGCAATCAATATATGCCTGCTGCTTCGAGAGCTAGTCCATACCAAATATCACGTCGAACTCCACTAACGGCAGTAACGACTCTTGCAAATCAAACTCCTGACTCCCAATGCGAATCTTTAAGCCACAGACTCTATCTGCGCGCATTGAACACCCATTCGGCAACAACACATCCAGTTTGTCCTTTGCCATCGAAGAATGTACTTCGATGCGCGATATAAATCCTTCAGACAAAAAGGAGCACGAAGCTCCCGTATCAAAGAGTGCTCTCGCTGGATTATCACAAATCAAAACAATGCCTATACAAACAGTAATAAGCTAACATGGGCAAGGTAACAATTATTTAAAGCTAACATGCTATAAATTTAAACCGTAACTGTCAGCACATCCGCTTGCTTTATGGCCTCCTGCTGGCCAAGATTATAGACTCTAGGTTGAGCCGGAGCATAATGGGATGCGGTTGACTCCACTGCCTTGCCCTTCTCTTGATAGTTTGCTCCCGTCTTCCTCTCGGACTTGGGACATCCGCTTCGACAATCTCGTGCATAGTGTCCCGACTTTCCACAATTATAGCATGCGCCCGGGGTTCGTACTGTAGTCACCCCAGATGTACCAGAAGAAGGGGTTGGACCTGAAGTCCTAGCCTTCTTATTCCACTTACGGAACACAGATTTTGAGGAGTTCGACACTTTGAACTCCGACCCCTTTGCACTAGAGTCTTTCTTCGCTTGCACATTCCTCCGGTCCTTCTCCAAAGACCGGGCCGTATTGACCAGGGTCAAGAAGCCCTGCATTATAGGTCCCGAAAGCAGTAGCCTTAAGTCATCCATCAGACCCTCATAGAAATAGTTTGTCTTACTCTCCTCATCATCAAACGTAGGGCTCGCTACTCTCTCCTTCTGTCAACTTCTGGAATTCATTCTCCAATGCGATCCTCTGAGCCGAGAGAAGGTATCTTGCCAAGAATAGTCTCGAAAATTCTTCCATAGAGACGTCTGTGAGTTGCCTTCCCCTCAAGTGATGTAGCTCTAAACCTTCCCACCACAGCCTTGCATCTCCGTCCAACAAGAACGTAGCTATAGTGGTCATCAGCCACTCTTCCATTTCAGTAGCTATCAATACTCTCTTTACTCGGGAGAGCCAATCCTCAGCTTGGGATGGGGTTCCCATCCCCGAGAACACCGGAGGATTGAATCCCATAACATGTTTGAGCTTCCTTTTAGTTGCTCTCCTAGGCACCAAAGGCTCCACCACTACCTGCTCCACCCTTCTCGATTCCGCTGTTTGAAGCGGTACCTGCTCCACTGTAGGAGTAGGCTGCTGCATTTGCCTTACAGGATGCGCATTGATCATAGCAAACACTGCTCCAGCCACCAATCGTATGGTTTAAGCCGAGGGAGGTGTTGCAGGCACATCATTCGGTGTACTACTTGCCTCAGAAACCGGGCGTTTTGACGGCCCTGCACCACTCCTGGTCACCTATAGTCATACAAAATACTGTTAAGCAACCAAACAATATTGCAAAAAGCAATTATAGGAACACGCAGGTTAATCAAACATATGTATTTTCATTCCTAAGTGGACATTCATGGGTTCTTTTTTATGTTATAACGATGACGCACACACTTGTGCTCACCACCCCTTAAAATAATTCTTCCACGAATTCATTTAAGTTGATCGAAACCAGTAGTCTGATACCAAATTATAACACCCCATATCCGTCGCAAAGCATATAACAGTAGGTCCGCTAGGGTAACGGACATAGGCATGGTGTGTGAAGCCTATCCGGACAAGTTGGTCTGGATCGGTGATGTTGCATTGCTTGAATGGCCGGAGAAGACTCCGCACCGATGATTGTTTTTCGGGTTTTCTACGCGCTAGATTGCAACAGGGAGCCTTGAGGACTAACCTGAAGGTGCACCCTGAAAACTAGGCAGAAGCGTGGTTCTGCCATCTTGGTGGTCGGGGCGCCAACTTGTACATAACTGGGTTATGTAATACTGTATGTTCTATACTCGGGATTCGGGGAAGCTTGACCCGCGCAGATGACTTAAATTTCCATGGCGAGGTGAGCAATGGGTTGAGTGGAACCGTAGCCGCTCTATGTGGTTCGGTTTTAGAGGCCTACCGACGGCATAGAGGGCGGGTCTTAGGCTGTCGATGTCTATAATTGACGTGACTTCTGCCAGAAAGACTCAAATGCTCATGAGATTTGTTGTCCAAGGGGCGGTGGTGAGACCGCGTATTTTGATCGGGTTCACCGAGAATGTGCCCTGAGAGCACGGGGTGCGTGGCCGCGCGATCCTATGCCTGTAATGATGTGTAATTTCTCTATTATTTGGCTATGCTAATAAAGTGCAGGGAAGGTGAAAGTAAAGGTTAGATTTATAATAGTCTAGAGGGGGGGGGGGCTGTGAATAGAGTATTTAGTGTATATAAAACTTTTTGCTAATTAACAAATCAGTCCTAAGATAATTCAATCTATCACTGGTGCTTCAGAAATTAAATTAAATACCCCAAACATAGCAATCCTAAGCCATACAGCCATATCAAGAACAAAAGAAAAGGTGCAACCAGACAACACAAGAATTTTATAGTGGTTCCCCAAACGTGGGTACATCCACTCTTCTACCACCCTGGTAGGAATCCACTAGCAGGTTTTTGATCAGTTGACTGCCACCAATGAGCTTTTGATCAGGTGCTCAAAAACCAATGCTCAAGTCTTTTGATCAGGTGACTTGCAACTAGGAATAACTTTTGAAGGGAGTTAAGAACCCTTTATACAGTGGGGGATGAGAGAGTAATTATGTCTTCTCTTTTTCAAATACAACTGAGAAGACTTTAGTGGATCTTGATTTTGACAAAGCTCCCCATGATATATAGATTTGTTCAGGAAGGATGGAGCTTTGCTTCAGGGTGAGTAGGCCTTCAATGTTTCAGCCTTGACCAGCAGGTATCCAGGTGCTTCTTGACTGATATAGTAATTATTGTCCTTTGAAAAATCCTCGGATGAAGACAGAAGAAGACTCTTAATTTAAATGGTTCTTCTTCTTCTTCTTCAGCTTGATGTTCTTTCTTTGGTCAAGGGCTAGGGCTTCTTGCTCTCTGTTAATGTATGATTGTTGTTACTCTATTGTGCTCTGCGTGTTCTCCTGAGAAGAAGGAAGAAAACCCTTATTGCTGTCTTGTGTGTGCTTACTGGAAGGAAGAAGAAAAATCCTTTTTATATTTCCTGTGAAATCTTTATCCTGAATTTTGAATTTCTTCCTTCATTTAATGCTGACGGCCTGGAGAATATTTGCATTGATTGATTTCCCTAACTGTCCCATGGAAAAACGGCAAGCAATAATCCTGATGAAATCCATAATCAATGTTGCGTATAACGGTAATATTCAGAGAATATTTAGCATTGATTACTCAGGAATTATTGCAATAAATTAAGGACAGAGGGAGGAAAATATCTAAGTCTGGAACTTCACAGAAATCATTGAGCAGAGAACAGAATTCGTCGACCTGGATCCAGAGTTCGTCGTGCGGAGAAGTCAAGTTCGTCGACCAGATAATCTTTGTTCATCAAGTTGAGATCCAAGATCATCGACCTAAGAACAGATAACTGCTTTCTCTAGACCCTTCCCAATTCTGTGCATCAAGATCATCGAGCTGAGAGTATAACTTCGTCGACTGGAGTTTAGAATTCCATGTTTCTTGGACTTAAGAATGTTGAAGAAACGTGTCCAGAAATCGTCGACCTCAGAACTGGGTTCGTCATCCTGAGAACTAGTTTCGTCGAGCTGAGAGCTTCTAACTGCTACTTGATAAATCTTGCCAAGACTGTGGTCTAAGTTCGTCGAGATGAGAGGGTGAGTTCGTCGACTGGAGTGTGATCCTAGACTTAGAATACTTAGATGTTTCTGGAATAATATGTTGAAGTAGAATACCCAGAGATCGTCGACTTGAGAACTAAGTTTGTCGAGCCCACCTCAGAGAATTATCTCTGATTTCGTCGAGCTGAGCACGAATTTCGTCGACCTGAGTTCGACGAACGTCGAACTCATTTTCTGAGTGATATTTCTCTAAGTCTTGAGTCTTTTGCAGTCTGTTGATGTCTGGCCCAAGCAGTGCTGATTCTAAGGATATGACCTAGACTCTAGGACATAACCACGACCCTGGCTATACATGTTTGGTCAAACATCCTAGCTTAGTGAACCTAGCCCAAATCCAACTAGGGATCCAACAATCTCCCCTTATTTGGGTAAGGTCACGAATTACAGACTCACAGTAATAACAAAGCAAGAAAAATATATCTGGCAGGAATTTTAACATATGCAGCAGATATATACATATACAGAGAGCTTTGTATCAAGACAAAAATAAGCAGTTTTTAGAATAATAGAAAGACTAAAGATAGTTCAAAATGTTTATTTCTTATTCTTGGGCTCCTTTGGTTTATCCTCCTTAGCTTTGTCACCTGGCATAGTAAATTTGATTTCCCTATTAAAATCAGCTGCTTGAGCTTTTGTCATTGTCATGTCAGCAACTCCAATGATATTAAGGGAGGTGGCTCTTGGCACTACAGCTTCAGGATGTAACTTCATATAATCATCAACAATAAAAAATTTGTTAGCCTTAGCAAACCTGTTAAGTTATTCCTTCCTGTATTTGTACATGGTTGAATATTGAGAAGGATCCCTTCCTTCAGTTTTTACCTTGTTGATCATGGATAGGCCACAAATTCCTGGAACCTGGCCATCCTAGCAGTTGTAGCTATCTCAGGGTCTTCAAATGGTACAGGAGGGGAAGCAGGTCTCTTGGGGCTTTCAGCCTTTTGATGTTTAGTGAATTATTGCTGTTGATGTTGTTGTTGTTGTTGTCTGCCTGATGAATACTACCTCTACTGGATGCTTCCTGAAGAGGAGGACCTACCATGATGCCTTTGATAGGTCTGATACTAGGTAGTCCTCTGGGTTGAAGAATTGGAAGCACCAGCAGCAGGTGGTGGAGGAGGAGGAGGATCCTTTCTGTATCTTTGAGGAGGTGGGGAATATCTTCTGCTTTTCTTCCTTTCTCTCTGTTGATTTTTGGACAGCCACATCTATGTTGGCATGCCCTTATAGGGTGTGATCTTCTGGAGTATATAGTATGGAGTGTCATTTGCTGGATTTGGTTTTGGGGCAGCAGGTGGAGGAGCTTTCCTCTTCTTAGATACTTTCTTTTTCTTAGGCTCATCATATGAGTCCTCTTATCATCATCATCATCATCAAAATCTTGAGGATTATCATATAGTGCATTAATTTCTTTTAGGGCCTCAGCAGATATTAAGGGTTTCTCTGGCTGGGAGGAAACTGGAGGAGGAGCTGGAGCTGGAGCAGGAGGGCTATACAGAACAGTGCTTTCAGCCACTGTTTTATTTTCTTCTTCTATATCTGCCATGATCAGTGCATCAAGATCAGGCATTGGTGAATCATCCATTATGAAGGTATGAGCAGGAGGAGATGAGATAATGGGGGAAACAGCTCTGGGAGGAGATGGAATAGCTGGAACCTCTATAGTTGGAACCTCTGTTCTAACAAAACTATCCTTTAGTTGCTTGGCAACATTGGGGCTTATGGGAGAGGTGTATGGGACTATAGCCAAAGATGGCTTGATGCTGTACTCTAGAAGGTTATTAAAATAAGTTGTATCAAAACTGCTCAATAAATTTAAAAGATCAACTGTGGGATTTATAATAAAATCACGAGCAGTTGTTATTTCCTCTAGGACCTGCTCATCGATTTCCATATCAGATTCAATAAAAGGAATTAAATCAACTAAATCTTGATCAGCATCTGCATCTGCTTCTGCTGCTGCTTTTTCTGATGTGTCTGTTGCTGTTATTACTACTGCTTCTGTTGTTGCTGTTACTGCTGCTTCTGTTATTACTGCTGCTTCTACTGCTACTTCTTCATAGAGCATCTACATCTGCTTCTGCTGCTGCTTTTTCTGCTGTGTCTGATGCTGTTATTACTGTTGCTTCTACTGTTGTTGTTACTGCTACTGTTATTGTTGCTTCTATTATTGCTGTTGCTTCTGCTGCTACTTCTTCATAAAGCATCTCATCCTGGCTGGTTTTCGTGGCAACTGGAGCCAGGCCCCTTGAAAGAATTGGTTTCAAGATGTTCTAAACACCTAGAGGGGGGGGGGTGAATAGGTTCAATTCTTTTTCTGACTTAGGCAGATAATTCTATCTAATTTAGCAATTTATTTAGCAGAAAACACAGCATAACATTCACATACACACAGCATTCCACAGATTGCACACCATATTTATAGTGGTTCCCCAAATGATGGGTACATCCACTTTCCCCCTTCACCTATGTAGCAGTGTACTCGATTCGACCTAACTTCCTTACTTCTTCTCAGATCTGCAGATCTTACAACTCAGAACCAAGACTGGTTCCTACAACTCATAGTGAATCCACACTCCTACAACTCAGGCACAAGCCCTACCTCAGCTTCTTCCATAGGCCTACAACTCAAAGTGACACCCCACTCCTACAACTCAGGCAAAAGCCCTACCGCAACCTCTTTTACAGGACTACAACTTAGGGAACAGATTCCCCTACCTCAGGCACTCAGCCCTACCTCAACCTTTATAATTTAGGCTTAAAACTCAAAGAAGTAAATCTCCTACACTCAGATCTATTACAGATCCTACAAAAATTATTTATGAAAAGATAATGATATCTTCAAGCAGATGGAGAGATAATTGGTTGAAGGCTTCTTGATCAGTTCTTGATAGAACTGATTACTTAAGGATCAACCTGTCTTAGCTTTCTTCAAACCTTCTTGTATCTGAACAAAGTAGGGTTGATCTTCTTGGTGTTGGAGTTGATCTTCAATCAGCTTCCTTTAGAAATTGATCTGAATTCTTCTTCAGACTTGATCTGAATTCTTCAGGCAGACTATTCAGGATCTGCCTTCACTGGATGAGGACTTCTCTCCTTCTTTTTTTCTCTCTCTACAATCTGTTGATTGCTTCTTCTTTCTCTTCTTCTGGATCTTCAATCCTTCAGAGATTATAATTGATTAGCTAGCAGTTGTGTCTCTTTCTCTGTATCTTCCTTAATTGTTGAGAGAGCATATATATATATAGGCTTCATCTATGGTTACCGGCTGTTCCGGTTTCAAACGGTCTTCTGACACCTCTGACAGATGTGACAGCAATGTCAGTAATGACATCTATCAAGTCTCTAGTTGTATTACTTCAACCTTCATTGGAATTTGACTCAGCAGCAGAGAATGTCGAGTGAATACTCCATATGTGTCGATACACATAGTCCATGTGTCGACACAAGTCTTGATGATGTCGACAAAGCTTCACTTTTACTTCTCGACACATCTTCTGTGGAATTTGTCGACACAAGTCTTGTGTGTCGACACAAACACTCCTTGTCTTGACAAAGCTGGTGTCGACAGAATTTTGTTGTGTGTCGACAAAAGTTCTGTGTGTCGACACAGTCGTTGTCGATAGAATTCTGGAATGTGTCGACAGCTTCTCTGTTTGTCGACACAGATCCTGATGAATTCGACACAATCTGGCCTTTAGTGTCGAAACAGCGTTGTCGAAAGATTTTCTGTGTGTTGACACAAATTCTGGGTGTCGACACAATCTGGCCCTTGGTGTCGACATAACCATTCCCAAGTGTTGACACTTGTACTTAGAAAATTTTTCTTCCATTTACATAACATGCACATGATAACTCAACAGAACATCAAATACAACTTGATGCATATCATTGAGTTCGATGAGGTTTCTCCAAATCTGGTACATATTTCCCAATGTACCCAACAATCTCCCCCTATTTGGAGAAGTCATAACCCTTAGTCAATGATATACATCACTTATAATAAAATAAACAATATGATGTATAAAAGCATTCAATGACAGGGAAACATATAAACAAAACAAGTATATTATATCATCACAGAATGTGATACAAACATAATAAGCATGAATCATTATTTTGTTTAAACTTTATAAAAGTTTGTTGACATCAGATTACATAGATTTTAAAACTGAAGATTACAATGTTCTAAAATCTAAACTTATTCTAAGGCTGATCAGGCTCCTTGATCACTATGCCTTTGCACAACTAGACCCTTGCTTGTACTGGAGCTACAATATCTTCAGCTGGCTTCTTGCCTTTGAGATCCTTCTTCTTAAGTTCTTCAGCCTTAACTTTTGGCCTTTCAAAATAGTGATAAGGCTTGGGAAAGTATTTACTGTGCTCCACAGCTGTAGCAGGTATTTTCCCTGCCTTGTGATCCCTTCTGAACTGATGTATCACATCTTGTCTCTGCAGATATTTATTCCACTCAACTTCAGAATACCACTTGCCTCTATCATGCATTTTGTCTTTGACAGCTTGCCAGGCAGTGAGTATTATATTTCTGGAGGTGGGACTCCATCTTTCAAAATCAGGCTTCAGTTCAGCCTGCTCTCTAAACCTTTTCTTTGAGAGTTGAACTTCTTGCTCTTTATTCAGTGCTGCCTCTGACATTTCCACTTTCTTAATGATAACATTCTTAGCAGCCTCTGGAGGGCTATACATCTGTTGAACCAGTTGTTGAATTCCCTCAAAATTAGAAGGGGGTATATGATTTGAGCTACCTAATGCTGACCCCCTTCAATTCCTGCAGCTTATATACCTGACTCAGCTGTATTATCATCATCACATAGGGGTGGATATCCTAGAGTTGCTCTAATAGCATTTGTTATCCATTTAGCATGCTCTGAGCTAGCATTGACTATCAACCTCTCCCCCTTTATGACTTCTCTCTCAATATGATCTCTTAAGTCATCTTTTTGGAACCTTATCTATATAACTAGATAATTGGTTCCCTCTGTATAATAGGCTTTAAACTTTTGTAGCTGAGCAGATATGATCTTCTGATAGGCTTGAATGGCAGATTGGAAAGTGGCTAAATCTTCTTGAAGTTTCTTATCAAACTCTGACTTCTCTTTAGTCCTTTCCTCAGTTAAGGCAGTTGCATTATTATTTAACTCAATAACAATCACATTATGTGATTCAATAAGATTATCATTCATCCTAATTTGATTTTCTAAGACATATCCTTGCTTGACCACTATATCATCAATCTGTGTTCTTGCCTCTTGTTGCTACTTGGCCAGATAAACTACAACATTACCTCCTCTATGGAAGCAATCTGTCATCTCTTTCTTATTCTGGTTTACTTCAAATCTGATGGATTTTATATCTTGATCCAAATAAAACTGAAGTTCCTTATGCCTTCATCTACATATTTTTCAAGAGCTTGTCTAAGCTCATCCATTTTAACTTGCACAGCAACCAACAGTGAACTGAAATCAACTGTTGGAGCTGAGGGTTGTGAGGCAGTCTATAAAACTTTCTTATAATTTGAGCTTTTCTTCCTGTAAACCATCAGTTTTCTCTGCTTTGCTCTTAGTGCTTCTCCATCATCAGATTCAATAGAACTTTCAAGGTTCACTGCATCCTTTGGACTAGAGGGCAGCTCCTTGTCAGTTCTTGGCAACTCCCCCTGAGTCTTTGGCTCCTCCCCCTCAGTTCTTGGCACTACTTCCTCAGTTCTTACTTCTTATAAGTCAGGAAACAATTCCTCAAGAGTGAATTCTTGTTGCAGTTGAACTGGAGGAACATCTGTATCCTGTACATTTAATGGAGCATCATCTAATGCAGATGTATCATCCATTGATATATCTTGTGCAGGGATGTTGTCATGGTGTGTCTGTTCAACATCAGTTAGAAGCACAGTTAGTGTTTCTTGCTCAGTAGTTAGTGTAGTTTGATTAATATCATTTATTACCTCAAGAATAGTTTGAGTGGCTGTTTCACTCTCTAATGCAGCTTGCATTATTTCTTGAGCAACTTCTGGAGGCAAGGCCTCTTGTTGAGCTGGTGAAAGCTCATTGGCTCCCCCTTGAGGAAGCACATCTTGAACTTGATTTAGTTGGATGGGGCTTTCTGGAATATTCTCCCCCTGCATCTGACTATCATCTACATTCTTAGTGGCAGATGACTTCCTTGTAGATTCTTGTTGTTCTTCATCTGAACTGAAGATTACTTGTTCTTCTGAATCACTAGAAGATTCAGGTTTCCTGGGGGTTGCCTTTTTCCTTTTCAGTTGTGGTTGTTTCTATGGTGTAGAACCATCCTTTGTCAGAACTCTTTCCCACCTAGATAGTATTTTCATATCCATCCTTCTCATGTGGTTTATTCTAGATCCAGTTGTGTGGTTCAACACTTCAGGAATATTCATTGCCAGATACAGACTCAGTATTCTTCCTATATTAGGTTTCTTCAAACTTTCCTTGATCTTGTCAAAAATCACAGCTGACCAGTTAGTTTTTATTCTGAAAATAACTCTGGTCATCAAGCTGAAAATATAGGCTGAGATCCTATCATATCCTCCTGGTTTGCAGAGAATTACTTTTCCCATTATCTCTGAAAGAAACTTTCCTTGTGAGTTCATCCACTTCCTCTGCATTGATGATTCAATCTTAGTGGTGGGATCCAGGCCACACCATTGAAGAGCTTCTTTTGTCATTGAAGATGTGACTTCATCATCTTCTTGAGTCCTGGGCAATTGGAGTGTCTACCTTAGATGCTTTTGGGTAAGTTTCACCTTGCTTCCTTGAATTGATGACCTAATCTTCAATCCAGTTGAATCCAAGGTTACTTTTGTATAGAATTCAAGAACCTCTGTCTTCCAGATCTTGGTAGGTTCTGAAACTAGATATTCTAAACTATTTTCTTTGATTAGGGTTATCACATCTCTAATCTCAGTCGCTGCACTCTCAAAAGCATTGCGAACTAACTCATAGCCTTCGTTGATGTTGTTCTCCAACTTTGGCGCCACTGGTGACAAGAAATTTGAGGAGAGGAGAGCTGAAGGTTTGTCGACTCAAAGATTTTTCTCGAAAATGTTGAGAGCGTCGTCGACAAAGATGTTCTGTGACCTATTTATATGTTTGTCAACATAGAAGGTCAAAAGGCGGGGTAATAGATACTTAATGTGTCGACATTATAGAGATTGTGTCGACACACATTTCTAATGTCTCGACAGAGTCAGACAACACCAAGTGTCGACATAGTTTGACATGTGTCGACACAGACTTCTTAATAGTCGACACTAATATCTGCGTGTCGGCACAGATTTCTGTATGTGTCGACACTACTATCTAAATGACAGAAATTCTAAGTGTCGACACCAAACTCTGAGTGTCGACACCACTAGCTCACCACTATTTTGTTGTGTCGACACAACTTTCCTTACGTGCCGTCACAAACTACTATATGTCGACACAGATTTTCTTTTTTGTCGACATAAACTACTATATGTCGACATAGAATTACTTAGCCAGATTTACCAAGTTACTCTAGGTTTAACATGCCTAATTCAATTTTGAATTAATTGAATTTACATTCATCTAGTGGTTTAGTAAACATGTCAGCAATTTGATTATTTGTGGTGACAAATTCCAAACAAATATCTTCTTTTTCAACATGCTCTCTAATGAAGTGAAATCTAATTTCTATATGCTTTGTTCTGTTATGTGATACAAGATTTTTAGCAATAGAAATAACACTTGTGTAATCACAAAATAGTGGAGTTCTACTTACCTTGAGACCATAGTCTTCAAGTTGATGTTGAATCCATAAAAGCTGAGCACAGTAGCTGCCTCCAGCAACATACTCAGACTCTGTAGTGGAAATTGCCACACTTGTCTGCTTCTTACTGCTCCATGACACCAATCTACCACCTAGAAACTGACATGTGCCAGTGGTGCTCTTTCTATCTTCTTTGCAACCTGCAAAGTCTGCATCTGAAAAACCAGTCACTAGAAAGTCTCTATTCTTAGGGTACCAAAGACCAAGATTAGGTGTGCCCTTAAGATATCTCAAAATTCTTTTTAACTGCAGTATAATGAGATTCTTTAGGTCTAGCTTGGTACCTAGCACAGAAACATGTAGCATACATAATGTCTGGTCTAATGGCAGTTAAGTATAAAAGGGAGCCAATTATCCCTCTATACAAAGACTCATCTACAGGTTTTCCTGCATCATCTTTGCCCAAAGGCATACTTGTCCCATTGGAGTTCTCATGGTGGTGGGCATGACTCCATACCATATTCTTAATTAACTCCTTGGTGAACTTAGACTGTGATATGGACAAGCCATCATCAGTCTGTCTTACTTGGAGTCCCAAGAAGAATTTGAGCTCACCCATACTGCTCATCTCAAACTTCCCTTGCATAAGTTTTGCAAACTTCCTTCAAAGATTGTTTTCTGTAGATCCAAAGATTATGTCATCAACATAAATCAATACTAGGATCATCTTGCCCTTTGAATCCCTAAGGAATAATGTCTTGTTTATTTTCCCCTTGAAAATTTATTTTCAATGAGGAAAGTAGACAATGTTTCATACCAAGCCCTAGGGGCTTGTTTCAAACCATATAAGGCTTTCTTAAGTCTATAAACATAATCAGGATAAAGTGGATCAACAAAACCTGAGGGCTGTCCAACATAGACTTCTTCTTTCAAATTACCATTTAGGAATGCTGACTTGACATCCATTTGGTATACTTTGAACCCTTGGAAAGCATCAAAGGCAAGGAATATCCTTATTACTTCCAACCTTGCCACTGGGGCAAATGTGTGATCAAAGTCAATGCCCTCTTTCTGTCTATAACCTTTGGCAACCAGTCTTGCTTTATTCTTCACTATGATGCCATTTTCATCTAGTTTGTTCCTATAGATCCACTTTGTCTAAATAAAATTATGATCCTTTGGTTTTAGAACCAGCTCACATACTTTACACCTTTTGAATTAATTCAGATCCTCCTGCATTACATCAATCCAGTTGGAGTCTTGTATGGATTCTTCAAATCTCTTTGGTTCGAACTGTGACAGGAAACTTGAGCAAAGCACTGTGTTCATGTGTTTGCTTCTGGTTTGCACACCATGTCTGGGATCACCAATGATTTGGTGTGTTGGAATGATCCTTTAGATTCCTTATTGCTGGAGGCATTCTATCAGCAATTTGAACTTCTTCAATTTCTCCACCATGTTGAACTTCATTGACTTCAATGTCAGCTTGTGGACCTTGTACTCCCCCTGGACATCAACCAACATTTTCCTCATTCTGCCTTGCAGTTTGGTCTTCATTAATGGTCAGCATGTCCAACTTTTCTTTTAAACCTGTTGAGCTACAATAATTGCTAGACAACTCACAGTTAATTAGCTCATATTCATCAAATACTACATGAACATATTCTTCTACAACTTGTGTAGTCAAGTTGTAGAGCCTATATACCTTACTGTTATTGATGTACCCAACAAATATCCCATCTTGGGATTTGGAAGCAAACTTTGTTAGGTGAGACTTGCTAGTTTTAAGCACATAACACCTGCTGTCAAAGATCCTAAAGTAGGATATGTTTGGTTTTCTGCCCTTCATAATCTCATTGGGAGTCTTTTTGTGGTTCTTAGTTATAGATGCTCTGTTGAGAACATGACAAGCAGTATTTACTGCCTCAGGCCAAAAATATTTTGGGAGTGAAGTGTCACTTAGTAGAGTTCTACTAGCCTCAATAAGAGTTCTATTCTTTCTTTCAGCAATTAAATTTTGCTGAGGTGTTCTAGGTGAGGAGAATTTCTGATGAATCCCTAGTTCTTCACAAAACCTTGTCATACAATCAGACTGAAATTCAGTTCCATGGTCACTTCTTATTTTGACCACTGAATTGTTAAATTCATTCTGAATTTGTTTAACAAAGTTATGAAAGACAGTAGGGGTTTCAGATTTCTGCCTCAAAAAGAAACCCATGTAAATCTAGAATAGTCATCTACTACCACAAAAATATAGACTTTCCTACCTAGACTATGAACTGGCATAGAACCAAATAGATCTATATGCAAGAGGTACAAACACCTCATAGTGTCTTTGGTATCAAGACAATGAAAAGAGGATTTGGTCTGCTTGTCTTTTTGAGAAGCTGAACATATACCCTCTTTTATGCACTTAAACTGAGGACCATTCCTCACTAACTTTAAACTATAGAGTTGGACTATAGTCTTATAGTTCAGATGAGCTAGCCTCTTGTGCCATTGGACACACTAAGATGTTTTCTCATCTGCAACTAAACATACAGGAGAGTTCAAGTTATCATAATCCAAATTTAAAGAATAAACATTCTCTTTTCTATAACCAGACAAGATCACCTTCTGATCACTTGTCCTTTTAATCTGACACCCATTCTTAATAAATGAAGTGTCATACCAAAGATCACTCAGCTGACTTATGCTTATCAAGTTATGTTTTAAACCTTTTACATAAGCCACTTGAGTGATTGTTATAGAACTAGTAGAAATGTTACCAAACCCTTTTATGACCCTTTTTTCTGATCCACCAAAGATCACTTTGGGTCCACTTTCTATGGTAGTATAGTCCTTTAGCATTCTTCTTGTTCCAGTCATATGCCTGGAACATCCACTGTCCAAGTACCATATAGCGGTATGGCAACTTGGAACCACCTGCAGCAAATAATATTAATTTACCTTAGAACCCCAATGTTTATTGGGTTCTAGGTTCAAGTTAGATTGAAACTTGATATTCTTACTAGCAGTATTCCTCACAGGTAAGATGGCATTCTTCCTGACACTGGTGTTGTGTCAGTAATCCATGGCATAATGCCCTATCTTACCACAGCACCAGCACTTATATTTATTATACCTCTATTAGGTACATTTTTAACAGCATTGCTATCAGTTGTTCTTAACACTGTTGGTATAGTGGTTCTTTGCTTGAGTGCTGGAGCTACACCCTTGTCATTCAGAATATCAGGATTACCATAACCATGTATGATATCATGATCATATCTATTAGTTGGCTGCCACACTTTTCTGAAGGAAATGAGGGGTTTGAAGGCTAGAGGCTGTACTAGGGCTTTGCCTTTTCTTTTGGAATTGACAGCCCTTGCATTTCCCTTAAAGCCCAATCCTGTCTTACCCTTTTTGGGAATAAAGTCATCAATTAAAGGTAAGACTGATTTTGGCTTAGAGAATTTAGCCACCAGATCCTTTTCCTTCTGAAGTTTGACTTCCAGAATTTTGATTTGATCATTCGTGAATGTAATAGTACACATCTGAATAACGGTTATGTATTTCAGTTTGGCTACTTCATTCATCTTTAGATCCGGCATTTTTTCTGAATCTAATGCAGCCAGCTTAAGTGCAGCAATTTCCTTAGCCTGTGCTTTGTTAAGGATTCTGCTTTTCGTAATTGCTTGCAGCAGATCATCATATTGATCAATAAGTTGATGAACATCTCTTTCAGATTCAGATTCATCCACATATTTTGATGCAGATGCTTCTAATTCTGAACCAGTATAGTAATCAAAAATTATTGAAGAATTGTTTACCTTACTAGGACCAGGACTAATCCTGGCACTGATCTTCTTCTGTCAAGTCCATCAGCCCTTCACAACAATGTTCTTCAATTCCATTTACTGAGTCCAACAATTTTAAGAACCCAGCCTCTTCTGTATCCTCTTCAGTTGCTAACAGTCCTATGTATGCTTCAACTTCAGCTTCAGCCTCAGAATCTGATGATGAAGAATCTGACCAGCTTTTTTGCTTCTTTGCAACAAAGGATTTCTCCTTCTTGCCCTTGTTTTTTTAGTTTCTTCGTATCATTAGATTCTTTCCTTTTGTGAGGACAATCAGCTACCACATGTCCAGACCTGTTGCAACAATAGCAAACAATCTTAGTTGAAGACAATTTACTAGGTTTAGAGCCATACCTGTCCTTCCTAGAGGATTTCTTTTTCTGATAGTAATCATCCTTGGATTCTGAGGAGGATGGCTTTGATCTCCACTGTTTCTTCTTCAAGAACCTTTGAAATTTTTTTGAGAGAGCTGCTAAGTCTTCATCAGGATTTGGACTATCTCATGTGTGACTGTCAGAACTTTCTGAAACTATTTTTGCAGCTTTCCTAGTAGGAGATGGAGACTTCCTCCTGTCCTTTCTTATGGCTTCAGTCTTGAAAGCCACTGACTTATCTATGTAATCAACTTTATTACTTTTCTCCTCCTCCTTTCTGACCATCAGCTGTATCTATATGAAAGCAGTTTGCCAAATAATGTTGGAGGTGAGATTTCTGCTAGTCTGGCCACTTCCCTAATGTCACATATCTTGGTGTCCCAGTTCTTAGTTAATGATCTCAGAAACTTATCATTTAACTCATATGTACTGAATACTCTTCCATATTACATCAATTCATTACCTATTTTGAAGAACTTCTTGTAACATTCAGTTATGCTGTCTGTTTTAGATTATCTAAAACTTTCATACTCCTGATTCAGCATAGACTTTCTGTCTTCTCTCACTTCTTCTGAACCCTCCATGTAGATAATCAGGGTGTCCCATATTTCTTTGGAGGTCTTACAGTGAATTAAATTTTGGAATGTTGAATCATCTATAGCACTGACTATTATATTTTGTGCTCTCTTATCCATAGTAGACAAGATGATCTCATCCTTTGTCATTTCAGAATACTCCTTTGGTGTCCTGAGATTTGTATCAAGAACTGAGACTTTCATTGGGATGAATGGCCCTTCTTTGATTGTCGTATAGATTCTTGGATCTGAAGCTTCCATAAACAGTCTTACTCTTTCTTTCCATATGCCAAAAATCTCTCTCCTGCATATATGTAACTTCTTGGAACCAAACTCCTTATGATTCTCAATGGAGCCCATTTTTGCTTAAGAGATTTCTGCCTTGGAGATATACTCAGACTGTTAAGTCTAATATTTGAGTAACCTCCCTCTTATACCACTTGAAAGAATTGGTTTCAAGATGTTCTATACACCTAGAGTGGGGGGGGGGGGGGGTGAATATGTTCAATTCTTTTTCTGACTTAAGCAGATAATTCTATCTAATTTAGCAATTTATTTAGCATAAAACACAACACAACATTCACATACACACAACATTCCACAGATTGCACACCAGATTTATAGTGGTTCCCCAAATGATGGGTACATCCACTTTCTCCCTTCGCCTATCTAGCATTGTACTAGATTCGGCCTATTTTTCTTCCTTCTTCTCAGATCCGTAGATCTTATAGCTCAGAACCAAGACTGGTTCCTACAACTCAGAGTGAATCCACACTCCTACAACTCAGGCGCAAGCCCTACCTCAGCCTCTTCCACAGGACTACAACTCAGAGTGACAACCCACTCCTACAACTCAGGCAAAAGCCCTACCTCAACCGCTTTTACAGGCCTACAACTCAGGGAACAGATTCCCCTACCTCAGGCACTCAGCCCTACCTCAACCTTTATAATTTAGGCTTATAACTCAGAGAAGTAAATCTCGTACACTCAGATCTATTACAGATCCTACAAAAATTATTGATGAAAAGATAATGATATCTTCAACCAGATGGAGAGAGAATTGGTTGAAGGCGTCTTGATCAGATCTTGATAAAACTGATTACTTAAGGATCAACCTGTCTTAGCTTTCTTCAAAGCTTCTTAAATCTGAACAAAGTATGGTTGATCTTCTTGGTGTTGGAGTTGATCTTCAATCAGCTTCCTTCAGAAATTAATCTGAATTCTTCTTCAGACTTGATCTAAATTCTTCAGGCAGACTGTTCAGGATCTGCCTTCACTAGATGAGGACTTCCCTCCTTATTTTTCTCTCTTTATATTCTATTGACTGTTTCTTCTTTCTCTTCTTCTGGATCCTCAATCCTTCAGAGATTATAATTGATTAGCTATCTGTTGTGTGTCTTTCTTTGTATCTTCCCTGATTGTTGAGAGAGCATATCTATATATAGGCTTTATCCATGGTTACCGGCTGTTCCGGTTTCAAACGGTCTTCTGACACCTCTGACAGATGTGACAGCAATGTCAGTAATGACATCTGTCAAGTCTCTAGTTGTATTACTTCATCCTTCATTGGACTTTGACTCAGCAGCAGAGAATGTCGAGTGAATACTCCACATGTGTCGACACATAAAGTCCATGTGTCGACACAAGTCTTGATGATGTCGACACAGCTTCACTTTTACTTCTCGACACAGCTTCTGTGGAATGTGTCGACAAAAGTCCTGTGTGTCGACACAAACACTCCTTGTCTTGACAAAGTTGGTGTCGACAGAATTCTGGTGTGTGTCGACACAAGTTCTGTGTGTCGACATAGTCGTTGTCGACAGAATTCTAGAATGTGTCGAAAGCTTCTCTGTGTGTCGACACAGATCCTTATGATATCGACACAATCTGGCCCTTAGTGTCGATACAGCGTTGTCGGCAGATTTTCTGTGTGTTGACACAAATTCTGGGTGTCGACACAATCTGGCCCTTGGTGTCGACACAGCCATTCCCAAGTGTCGACACTTGTACTTAGAAAATTTTTCTTCCATTTACATAACTTGCACATGATAACTCAACACAACATCAAATACAACTTGATGCATATCATTGAGTTAGGTGAGGCTTCTACAAATCTGGTACACATTTTCCAATGTACCCAACACCCCTGACTAAAGATGGAGGAGCAGAGAGAGCAAATATTTTATCAGCAAGATAGGATATGGAAGAAGGAAGAGGTGTAATAGCCTCTGCTATAATTATTTTGAGGAGGGGAGTAAGAAGTGCAATGAGAGATGGAATAATGGAGGGGTCCAATGGCAGAGAGGCAGTGTGTGTTTCAGTAGAAACTGAAGGAGGGATGGAAGATGCTGGTGGAGGAGGTAGAGAATCTATCATGTGGACATCTGGAATAGAAGAAATATGAGGAGGGGAAGTGAGTAGATTAAAGGAAGGGAGGGAGGAGATATTGGAGGGGGGAATGATAGCCAAATAGGGTGGGAGTGGAGATGAGGGTGGTGATGGAATTGGTGTATCATGTTGGGAGGGAGGTGAGTTAGGAAAGTGAGTGGGGGATAGATGTACTGGGGATGAGGGAGGTGTAGGAGTGTGAATGGTGGTTTGAACTGTGGAGGGGAGTTGTTATACCATCTGAGGTTGAGGTGGGATGGCTGGAGGTGAGGGAGGTGGAGGAGGGATATCTTTAGCAGGTTAGGAAGCGACCAAACTAGCCCTGGTACTCTCAGAAGGCCTGGTGGAGGAGGAGGAAGCCTTGGAGGGCTTGGTGATGCTCCTCTCCCACCTGCCAAATAGGGCACAGGTGAGCCTCTTGGAGGCATTGATGAAAATGGTCGGGGAGATCAGTGATTCAGCAGCCTTCTCCTTCAGGAAGATTTCCAGAATTCTTCCAAAACAGACCTCCTTTTTATTATTTTTCTTCTTAATGAGCTCAAACAAAATCTGAGCCCAGTTCAACTTCTTCTTGTTTACCACATCACACATTACCAGGAATTGGTGCCTGGTTATGTAATCATGTGCACTGTGTTTGCCCAGCAACACTTTCCCCAAAATGTCTGCGAGAAATTTGAACTCGGCAGACAGGTGTTTCTTCAGTAATTTATTTGGGATTTCTCCAATATACCCCATCATACTCAGCATCACATCAAATTCCTCAATATTAATTTCTAACTCTTCTTCACCGTTAATTAATCCAAAAATGTCTGTTAGAACGGCGGGAGTAAGTGGAACAGCATTACCAGAGATTGTGCCAGTCATAGAGTTCTCATCTATGGTGGAAGAAGTATAGACCCACTCTCTGACTAAACGCCAGATATCTTGATCCTGGTGGACAGCAGATTCTTCAACTGCTGTTCTTCAAGGAGTTGCAGGATGTCCAGAAAGATGGGGTCTGAATGTTGAAATGATTTAAAGTCGACATCAAATCCTGTGTCGAATTTCATCACTGTAAGACTGCCTGCTAGAATCGCCATTAGTTCACCTACAAGAGAAAAATAAAGATCAAGTGTAAGGGAACTGAAAGCGCGGAATGGAGGTCGAAGAAAACCTAGATATAAGATTTTCCGGAATATGAATCGACAAACTTCGTTCCACGAAAAATAAATAATTCTTCGATCTGAGATCGACGAAATAATTGGTAGTTAAATAATTCGTCAAGCTGAGTCTGAAGATTTGAAGCATTTCATCGAGCTCCGTTCGACGAATGTTTCTAAAGTAGATTTGTCGATCTCTGGTCGATGAAAATAACTTCACTCACAGAGAGTTCCTTGACCTCCGTTCAACGAATATCTCAAGAACTTTCCCCAATTCGTCGAGCTCCGTTCGACAAACTTTGAAAAATTTGTCGAGTGCAGACAGAAGTTAAATCAAGGCTTCTCCATTGATCATACCCAGCTAATTTATAAAGAATAGGTGATTCCTTTCATCCATCGGTTTGATGAAAATATCATCTCTTTGTAAATCAATGTAGATATAGATAAGTTTGATTTTATTTTTGTCTACACACTCTCTAATGAAATGATGTCTAATGTCTATATGCTTAGTCCTACTATGATGGACTGGATTCTGTACTATGGATATAGCACTTGTGTTATCACATAATAGAGTTGAAATATTTAAGTTGAAACCATAGTCCAGGAGTTAAATCTGAATCCACAACATCTGTGAATAGCAACTGCCAGCTGCAATGTATTCTGCTTCAGCAGTTGATGTGGACACAGATGATTGTTTCTTACAGAACCAAGACACTAGTCTCATAACAAGGAACTGACAAGTTCTTGAGGTACTTTTTCTGTCTACCCTGCATCCAGCAAAGTCAGCATCTGAATATCCAGTTAAATCAAATTCTGACTCAGTAGGATACCAAAGGCCTAGACTAGGACAACTCTTTATATATCTCAAATTTTTTTTTAGAAAAACTAGGTGAGCTTCGTTAGAGTTCACTTGGAACCTAGCACAAAGGCATATGACAAACATTATATCAGGTCTGCTAACTGTAAGATATAATAGGGACCCAACAATACCCCTATATAACTTCTGGTCAACAGGTTTCCCATGTGGATCAGAATCTATTACAATATTAGTAGCCATAGGCGTTCTCTTTGCTGAGGCATCAGCCATCCCAAACTTTTTAAGAAGCTCTTTAGCATATTTAGCTTGGGAGATGAAGATGTCATCAGGTAGCTGCTTAACTTAGAGACCAAGGAAGTAGGAGAGCTCACCCATGCTACTCATCTCAAACTTAAAATGCATGAGGTCAGAATACCTCTTGCATAGTTTAGAGTCAGTAGACCCAAATATGATATCAACCACATAAATTTGTACTAACAAGATTTTATTCTTATGGTGCCTAGTGAATAATGTTTTATCTACTATGCCTCTAGTGAATTCATGCTCTATTAGAAAGCTAACTAAGGTCTCATGCCAACCTCTTGGAGCTTGCTTTAAAGCATATATGGCTTTATGCAATCTAAATACATAAGAAGGATTGGTTGGATAGATAAAACCTGGAGGTTATTCAACATAAACCTCTTATTTTAGTATTCCATTTAGAAAGGCACTTTTCACATCCATCTGGTAGACCTTAAACTTCTTATAGGCAGTATATGCAATAAAGATTCTAATTGCTTCTAACCTTGCAACTAGTGCAAAGGTTTGATCATAGTCTATGCCTTCTTCTTGCCTATAACCTCGAGCAACAAGCCTATCCTTGTTCATCATAATTGCATCTTGGGCATCAATCTTGTTTCTATATACCCATTTGGTTCCAATGACTGGGTAGTCTTTGGGTCTTGGATCCAAATCCCAAACTCTACATCTCTTAAACTGGTTGAGTTCCTCTTGCATTACAATGATCCAGTGGGGATCTTGCTAAGCATATTTTATGGATTGAGGTTCAACTTGAGAGAGAAAACATGGATGCATTACCTCTTGGTTGAGTTGATGCCTTGTCTGTACACCTACTGTTATGTCTCCAATCACTTGGGATCTAGGGTGATACCTTAGTGTGACAAGATCAGTGTGTGGAGTTGGTTCAGCAACAATATTTGGATTTAATTCCTCTTATGGAATTATATTTGCTGTTGAATGAGGTCCAGCTTCTTCCAAGGATTCATCTTCACTGTCTTCAACAACTTGTGGAGGAGAGGGTGCTATAGCTTCTTGTGGAAGGTTTAATTCACCCATTTTCTCACACAAGTGAGGTACCTGCAAGGTGTTACTAGTAGGAATTTCTTTCTCCTTATAAGCCATGTTAGTTTCATCAAAAGTAATATGTATAAATTCTTCAATTTTTAAAGATGATTTATTAAATACCCTATAAGCTTTGCTTACTTGGGAATATCATAGAAAGATTCTCTATTCAGCCTTATCTTCAAACTTTCTAATGTATTTCTTGTTATTATTATGTATATAGCATATGCAACCAAATACTTTAAAATATGTATTTTAGGTTTCTTCCCTTTAAGTAACTCATAGGGAGTCCTATTTTTAAGTTTATGTATCAAAATTCTGTTTAGTACATAATTTGTTATGCTTACAGCCTCTGCCTAAAAGGATAGTGGCAGATAACCATCTACAAGTAATATGCATGTAGCTTCAATCAGGGTTCTATTCTTCCTTTCAGCTGCCCTATTTTGTTGGGGAGTTATAGGAGCTGAGAAGCAGTGCCTGATACCTTCCATCTCACAAAACTAATGCATAAGAAGAGACTCAAATTCTGTACCATGATCACTTCTGATCAATATAACATAAGTAGAGTACTCAATCTGTATGGTCCTGAGAAAATCTGTAAGAACTTTAAAGGTATCTGACTTAGATCTCAGAAAGAACACCCAAGTGAATCTTGAGAAGTCATCCACGATGACCAGAGTATAGGATTTCCCTCCTAGGCTTTATACAGCAATGGGTCCAAAGAGATCCATTTGTAGCAAGTACAAGATCCTAGGTGAATCACTTTTATTAATTGATTTAAAACTAGATTTAGTTTGCTTGCAAGTTGACAAGCCCTGCAAAGGCCTTCCTTCTTGTAGGGACCAGAAGGTAAGCCTCTTACAAGACTATATTTTGATAGCCTAGCAATATTTTTTCATGTTTACATGTCCTAGTCTTTTATGCCATAATTCATTTTGATTGCAAACAATATTATGTAGACAAATATCTGAATTGGCAGAAAGAAAATCAACTAAGTATATGTTCCCTTGTTTATTTCCAATTAAAACTTTCTATTTTTCTTTATTGGAAATAATACAGGATATAGAGTTAAAGTGTACCTGATAACATTCATCACATTATTGGCTGATAAAGATGATGTTATGCTTGAGTCCTTTTACATAAGTCACCTTCTTGAATGTGACTGCTCCAATCCTTACTTCTACATAGCCTTCAGACTGGCCACACTTTGAGTCACCAAAGATAACCTTTGGCCCCAGCTTGGACTTGTAGTTGTTTAAGTTGTCCTTACTGCCAGTCATGTGCTTGGAGCAACCACTGTCCAGATACCATAGTTGATTAACAATTGGACAGCTCTTCACCTGTAGAGAAAATAATTAATTGCTCTTGACCCAGGTTACCTTGGGTCCTTTGTTTTGCTGATAGGAAAAACTTGAAATCACAGAATATTAAGGTTGTGATTTCCTAATGGGTGATATCTTCTAGGTGGAATTATCCAATCAGCAAGTAGATTAAATGGTTTCCTAGTTTGATTAGAGTTGTTATAATAATTATGATTTTTACTAAGTCTGACTGGGTTCGACTAAAAGTTGTGAGTTTGTCGACCAGAGTTCGACGAAATAGGATGAGATCGTCGATCTCTGCTCAGAGAATGAACATAGTCATTTTCTCTGCCCCATGTTCGTCGACCTCGGCTCGACGAACCATATACCGTTCGTCGATTGTAGTAGGACGAATGATTATCATATAGATTTGCTTTCAACGTTCGTCGACTTGAGTTCGACAAACTTGCCACATTTCGTCGATCTGAGTTCGACAAAAACAAAATTCAGCAAATTTTGTTTTTGTCTCAGGTTTTCTGATTTTGATTTTTCTTATTTTTATGTGTGATTTCAGTTTGATTGTTATTCATTACTTCTTTATTCTTGGCAGACACAAATTGAATAGGGGTTGATAATATGTTCTTCTTGAGAATGGGGGGTAAACTTGATGATGCACCCAAGCCCAGTTTGTTATCTAGTCTGGCATTGACTGTGCTTGTGATGTCCATCGGCCTAAGGCTTCTCCTATTAAGAGATTTCTCAAGTTGTTTGGCCTCACATAGTTCAGTTTTTAAAGCAATAATTTGTTCATTAGCTAGTGTAAGTTCATCTTTCAGCTTAGTGTTTTCAGAAATTATATCTTCTTGATTAGCTAGTCTTTTCCTAAGTGTTTTAATTTCGTTTTCAGAGTTTATTAAATCAATACACATGGTTTTAAATTCAAATTTGAAAGCATCAGAATTATAGTCAAAAGATAAAAGTACCTGATCAGCTTCTGTTTCTGAAGCTTCTTCATTTTCAAATGCATCTTCTTCATCTAATTGACTTCTAGAGGCATCAATGACCATGAGGCAGGCTTCTTTGGCCCTTGCCTCTTCTTCTTCTTCACTAAAATTTGAATATGTGGATTCATCCTCAGTTTCACTTCAGCTTTCAGCTACAAAGCCCTTCTCTTTCTTCTTGTATTTGCTGGAAGAGGGTCTTGAACTTTGTTATCTTCTTGTATCCTTCTATCTTATTTTCTCTTTCTTCTGATTCTCTAGACACTCTGAGATGAAGTGTCTAGGTTTCCTGCAGCCAAAGCAAACTTCCTCTTTAGTAGGAGTTTTGTCATACCTTGCCTTATCATCCTGCCTGGTTGACTTTCTTCTGAAATCTTTCCTTTCCATTTTATAAAATCTCTTGGCAAAGACACTCATCAACTCTTCATTGACTGTTAAGGCTTCAGATTCTTCAACAGCCTTGAATGCCAGGTTGTGTTCCTTTCTTGCTGGTGGAGGTGTTCTCTGCTCAGCTGCTTCTCTGGATTTAATGAGCTGCTCATAAGATTTGAGCTTTCCTAAGAGAGATTCTGTGGAAATCTCATTTAGGCTTCTGGCCTCCTTGATTAGCCATATCCTTGAATCCCATAACCTTGGGAAGCACATAAGGATTTTATCATTCACCTCAGTGAGGGTGATGTCCTTGTCCAAGGTCTTTTGCTCATTGATGATTAAGCTCAGCCTATTGTACATATCTGCTACAGATTCTGCTTCCACCTTCTTGAAGTTCTCATTTTATGATATGAGATTGGATATTCTGTCTTTTCTTTCATCAATAGATCCAGCCACCATTTGGTTGAGAGAGTCCCAAATAGACTTAGCTGATGTGCATTCTGCCACTTTTTGTAAAATGTCATCAGACATTCTTTGGGCCAGAATGTTCATGGCCTTGGCATCAGCAACCTTTGCTTTCTTCTAGGCTTCAGTCCACTCAGGTGGTGGAACTGCATTAGTGCTTGAAGCTGCTGTAGATGTAGAGGCAGTTGCTTGAGGAGGACGTGTCAAAATGGAATTGTAGATGTCCTCATCAATTGAATTCATATATAATTTGATTCTTGCCTTCCAGATGGCAAACCTATTTAGGTTGCACACTGGAGGTCTGGTGCTTGCATAGTCTTTGTTTTGTGCCATGCTGTGAATATTATCTTAATAAAAGTAAAGGTTAGATCTAACACAGGATCTTTTGGTTCAAGGGGTTAACTTGTATAACCAAAGAAAACTTGCTCTGATACCAGTTGAAAGTAAGTTTTAGATCTGAAATACTCTAGAGGGGGCAAATAGAGTATTTAGGGTTTATATAACTTTTTGCTAATTAACAAATCAGTCCTAAGATAATTCAATCTATCACTGGTGCTACAAAAATTAAATTAAATACCACAAACACAGCAAACCTAAGCCACACAGCCACAACATAAACAAAAGAAAAGGCGCAACAAGATAACACAATAATTTTATAGTGGTTCCCCAACCTGGGTACATCTACCGTTCTACCACCCTGGTAGGAATCCACTAGCAGGTTTTTGATCAGGTGACTGCCACCAATGAGCTTTTGATCTGGTGCTCAAAAACCAATCCTCAAGTCTTTTGATCAGGTAACTTGCAACTAGGAATAACTTTTGAAGGGAGTTAAGAACCCTTTATATAGTCGGGGATGAGAGAGTGATTATGTCTTCTCTTTGTAAAATACAACTGAGAAGACTTTAGTGGATCTTGATTTTGACAAAGCTCCCCATGAGATATAGATTTTTTCAGGAAGGATGGAGCTTTGCTTTAGGTTGAGTAGGCCTTCAATGTTTCAGCCTTGACCAGCAGGTATCCAGGTGCTTCTTAACTGATATAGTAATTGTTGTCCTTTGAAGAATCCTGGGATGAAGACAGAAGAAGACTCTGAATTTAAATGGTTGTTCTTCTTCATCTTCTTCAGCTTGCTGTTATTTCTCTTGTCAAGGGCTAGGGCTTCTTGTTCTATGTTACTGTATGATTGTTGTTACTCTATTGTGCTCTGCGTGTTCTCCTGAGAAGAAGGAAGAAAACCCTTATTGTTGTCTTGTGTGTGCTTGCTGGAAGGAAGAAGAAAAATCCTTTTTATATTTCCTGTGAAATCTTTCTCCTGAATTTTGAATTTCTTCCTTCATTTAATGTTGACGGCCTGGAGAATATTTGCATTGATTGATTTCCCCAACTATTCCATGGAAAAATGACAAGCAATAATCCTGATGAAATCCATAATCAATACTGCATCTAATGGTAATATTCAAATAATATTTAGCATTGATTACTCAGGAATTATTGCAATAAATTTAGGACAGAGGGAGGAAAATTTCTAAGTCTGGAACTTCACAGAAATCTTTGAGCAGAGAACAGAATTTGTCGACCTGGATCCAGAGTTTGTCGTGCTGAGAAGTCAAGTTCGTCGACCAGATAATCTTTGTTCGTCGAGCTGAGATCCAAGATCGTCGACCTAAGAACAAATAACTACTTTCTCTAGACCCTTGCCAATTCTGTACATCAAAATCGTCGAGCTGAGAGTATAACTTCGTCGACTGGAGTTTATAATTACATGTTTCTTGGACTTAAGAATGTTGAAGTAACGTGTCTAGAAATCGTCGACCTCAGAACTGGGTTCGTCGTCCTGAGAACTAGTTTCGTCGAGCTGAGAGCTTCTAACTGCTAGTTGATAAATCTTGCCAAGACTGTGGTCTAAGTTCGTCGAGCTGAGAAGGTGAGTTCTTCGACTGGAGTGTGATCCTAAACTTAGAATACTTAGATGTTTCTGGAATAAGATGTTGAAGTAGAATACCCAGAGATCGTCGACTTGAGAACTAAGTTCGTCGAGCCCAGCTCAGAGAATTGTCTCTGATTTCGTCGAGCTGAGCACGACTTTCGTTGACCTAACTTCGATGAACGTCAAACTCATTTTCTATATGATATTTCTCTAAGTCTTGAGTCTTTTGCAGTCTGTTGATATCTGGTCCAAGCAGTGCTGATTCTAAGGATATGGTGTAGAATCTAGGACACAACCATGACCCTAGCTATACATGTTGGGTAAAACATCCAAGCTTAGTGAACCTAGCCCAAATCAAACTAGGGATCCAACAGAAGGAGAATCGCCACCCCGAGTTGAGGGGCGGGATCATTATAATTTGGTCAGCCTAGCTGATCGTTTCTTTTGTTTGCCACCGCTTCGGTGGATTGTTGCTTGCAGGTGCTGTGGAGCCTAGTAGCAAATAGCGGGCAAAAGCCCTTATTGCTTAGCCGGCCCTCGACGGCCTAAATTTTTACTTTTATTCTCACGCATGACCGGCCTGCGTGCCGAGGTTTTGAAGACACTTTTATTTGAGTAAACTATTATAAGGCCATAAGGCCAAGTACTTGTGTATTTGTACATTCATTCCTCTTGGGTTTATGTAGTGGACTTTCATGTTGTGGCTAGGTTCTTAATTTTGCAACTTTTAAATTGCTTCCTGAAAGTGAGGGGTTAGATCAGGAATACTCTAGAGGGGGGGGGCGGGGGGTGAATAGAGTATCTTTAAATTTTCAAACCTTTTTGGTGTAAACAGAACTTTGCAAAGTTGATCAGACCTGAGATAAAATAGACTATCAAAGGTGTTGTAGAATATAAACTAATTAAACACAAACACAAACACAACAATCCTAATTAGCAAAGCCACAACAAGAACAAAAGTAAAGAGCCACCAGACAACACAAGAATTTTATATTGGTTGCGCAACCTGGATACATCCACTTTTCTACCACCCTGGTAGGAATCCACTCAGGTTTTTGATCAAGTGACTACCACCAATGAGCTTTTGATCAGGTGCTCAAAAACCAAACCTCAAGTCTTTTGATCAAGTGACTTGCAACCAAGAATAACTTTTGAAGGGAGTTAAGAACCCTTTTTATAGTGGGGGATGAGAGATTGATTTTATCTTCTCTTTCTTAAATACAGTCTGAGAAGACATAAGTGGATCTTGATGTTAGCAAAGGCTCCCCTGAGATGTAGAATGGGTCAGGAAGTTGGAGCTTTGCTGCAGGGTGATAGGCCTTCAAAATGTTGCTTTGACTAGATGAGTTCCAGGAACTTCTTGACAGATATTGTTGTTGTTGTCCTTTGAAGAATCCTGGAAGAAGATAGAAGGAGACTCTTGATTTTTATTAGCTGTTCTTCTTCTTCTTTAGATTGCTTTGATGTTTCTGGTCTAGGGTTGTTTCTCTACGTACTGTCGAGAAAGAAGATGCTTATCTACACTGTAAATTTCTGACTACTGATGGAGAGCTCTGTTCAGGAAGAGAAAAAGAAATTCCTTTTTTATTTTCCATATGTATTTTCTTTTGAAATTTGAATTCCTCTCTGCATTCATTGCAGACGGCCTGGAGAATATTTTGCATAGATTGGTTTCCCCAACTGTCCCATTGAAAAATGGCAAAAAATAATCCTGAAGAAGACCATAATCAATGCTCCGTCTAACGGTAATATTCAGGGAATATTTTAGCATTAATTACTCAGGAATTATTGCAATAGAATAAGGACAGAAGGATGAAAATAACCAAGTCTGGAATCGTCGAACAGAGAACAGAATTCGTCGAGCTTAGTCCATAGTTCATCGAGCTGAGAAGTTATGTCCGTCGATCTGATAATAGCTGTTCGTCGAGCTGAGATACAAACTGAACATATATGCTGAGATCCTATCATGTCCACCTGGTTTGCAGAGAATTACTTTGCCCATTATCTCTGAGAGAAACTTTACTTGTGAGTTCATTCCTTTCCTTTGCATGGCTAATTCAATCATAGTGGTGGGATCCAGGCCACACCATTGAAGAGCTTCTTTAGTCATTGAAGATGGAACTTCATCATCTTCCTGAGTCCTGGGCAATTGAAGTGTTTTTCTTAGACGCGTTTTGGGTAATTTTCTCCTTGCTGCCTTGAATTGATGACTTAATCTTCAATCCAGTGGAATCCATGGTTGCTTTTGTATAAAATTCAAGAATTTATGTCTTCCAGATCTTTGTAGGTTCAGAGACTACATATTCTAAACAATTATCTTGGATTAGGGTTATTACATCTCGAATCTCAGTTGCCGCACTCTCAAAAGCATTACGAACTAACTCATAGCCTTCATTGATGTTGGTCTCCAACTTTGGCGCCATTGATGATGAGAAATTTGAGAAGTAGAGAGATGAAGGTTTGTCGACTCAAGGTTTGGGTCTCGAAAATATTGAGAGTTTAGTCGACAAAATTGTTCTATAACGTATTTATAGGTTTGTCAACACAGAAGGACAAAATGCGGGATAAAAGAATACTTAATGTGTCGACACTATAGAGATTGTGTCAACACAGACTTCTAATGTCTCGACAGAGTCAGACAACACTATGTGTCGACACAGTTTGTGATGTGTCAACACAGATTCTTACTAGTCTACTCTAATATATGTGTGTCGACACAGACTTCTGTATGTGTCGACACAACTATCTAAATGATAGAACTTATATGTGTCGACACCAATCTCTGAGTGTCGACACCACTATCTCAGCACTATTTTATTGTGTCGACACAACTTACCTTAAGTGTCGACACAAACTACTATATGTCGACACAGATTTCCTTTTGTGTCGACATACACAACTATATGTCAACATTGACTTACTTAGTCAGAATTACTAAGTTACTCTAGGTTTAACATGCCTAATTCAATTTTGAAATAATTGAACTTAGTTTCATCTAATGGTTTAGTAAACATGTCAGCAATTTGATTATTTGTGGTGACAAATTCCAAACAAATATCTTCTTTTCAACATACTCCCTAATGAAGTGAAATCTAATTTCTATATGCTTTATTCTGCTATGTGATCATGGTTTTTAGTAATAGAAATAACACTTGTAGAATCACAAAATAGTGGAGTTCTACTTACCTTGAGACCATAGTCTTCAAGTTGATGTTGAATCCATAGAAGCTGAGTACAGCAGCTACCTGAAGCAATATACTCAGACTCTGTAGTGGAAATTGCCACACTAGTCTGCTTCTTACTGCTCCATGATACTAGTCTACCACCTAGAAACTAACATTAACCAGTGGTACTCTTTCTATCTTCTTTGCAACCTGCAAAGTGTACATCTGAAAAACCAGTCAGTAGAAAGTCTCTATTCTTAGGGTATCAAAGACCAAGATTAGGTGTGCCCTTAAGATATCACAATATTCTTTTAACAACAGAATAATGAGATTCCTTAGGGCTTGCTTGGTACCTAGCACAGACACATGTAGCATGCATAATGTCTTGTCTACTAGCAGTTAAGTATATGAGGGAGCCAATTATCACTCTATACAAAGACTCATCTACAGGTTTTCCTGCATCATCTTTGCCTAAAGGCATACTTGTCCCCATTGGAGTTCTCATGGTAGTGGATGACTCCATACCATATTTCTTAATTAACTCCTTGGTGAACTTAGACTGTGATATGGACAAGCCCTCATCAGTTTGTCTTACTTGGAGTCCCAAGAAGAATTTGAGCTCACCCATACTGCTCATCTCAAACTTTCCTTGCATAAGTTTTGCAAACTTCCTACAAAGGTTGTTTTCTGTAGATCCAAAGATTATGTCATCAACATAAATCTATACTAGAATCATCTTTCCCTTTGACTCCCTAAGAAATAGAGTCTTGTCTATTTTCCCCCTTGAAAATTTATTTTCAATGAGGAAAGTAGACAATGTTTCATACCAAGCCCTAGGTCTTGTTTTAAACCATATAAGGCTTTCTTAAGTCTATAAAGAAAATTAGGATAAAGTAGATCAACAAAACCTGAGGGCTGATGAACATAGACTTCTTCTTTCAAATTACCATTTAAGAAAGCTGACTTGACATCCATTTGGTATACTTTGAAACTTTGAAAGCAGCAAAGGCAAGGAATAGCCTTATTACTTCCAACCTTGCCACTGGGTCAAAAGTCTGATCAGAGTCAATGCCCTCTTCCTGTCTATACCCTTTGGCAACTAGTCTTCCTTTTTTCTTCACTACTATGCCATTTTCATCCAGTTTGTTCCTATAGATCCACTTTGTCTCAATAATGTTTTGAACCTTTGGCTTTGGAACCAGCTCCCATACTTTACACCTTGTGAATTGATTCAGCTCCTCCTGCATTGCATCAATCCAGTTGGAGTCTTGTATGGCTTCTTCAAATATTTTTGGATCTAACTGTGATAGGAAACTTGAGCAAAGTACTGTGTTCATGTGTTTGCTTCTGGTTTGCACACCATGTCTGGGATCACCAATGATTTGGTGTGCTGTATGATCCTTTAGATTCCTTATTACTGGAGGCATTCTATCAGCAATTTGAACTTCTTCAAGTTCTTCACCAGGTTGAACTTCATTGTCTTCAATGTCAGCTTGTGAAACTTGTACTCCCCCTGGACAGCATCCATCATTTTCCACATCCTGCCTTGCAGTTTGATCTTCATTAATGGTCAGCATGTCCAACTTTTCTTTTAAACCTGTTGAGCTACAGGGATTACTAGACAACTCACTGTTAATTAGATCAGATTCATCAAACACTACATGAACTGATTCTTCTACAATTTGTGTAGTCAAGTTGTAGACCCTATATACCTTACTAATGTTGTTGTACCCAACAAATATCCCATCTTGGGATTTGGCAGCAAATTTAGTTAGGTGAGACTTGTCAGTGTTAAGCATATAACACATGCTACCAAAGATCTTAAAGTAGGATATGTTTGGTTTTCTGCCCTTCATAATCTCATAGGGAGTCTTTTTGTGGTTCTTAGTTATAGATGCTCTATTGTGAACATGACAAGCAGTATTTACTGCCTCAACCCAGAAATATTCTGGGAGTGAAGTGTCACTGAGTAGAGTTTTACCAGCCTCAATGAGAGTTCTATTCTATCTTTCAGCAAGACCATTTTGTTGAGATGTTATAGGTGAGGAGAATTCCCGATGAATCCCTAGTTCTTCACAAAACCTTGTCATACACTCAGACTGAAATTCAGTTTCATGGTCAGTTCTGATTTTGACCACTTAATTGTTATATTCATTCTGAATTTGTTTAATAAAGTTATGAAAGACAGTAGGGTTTTAAGATTTCTGCCTCAAAAAGAAAACCTATGTATATCTAGAATAGTCATCTACTACCACAAAAGTATAGACTTTCCAACCTAAACTATGAACTGGCGTAGGACAAAATAAATCCATATGCAAGAGGTACAAACACTTCACAAAGTCTTTGGTATCAAGACTATGAAAAGAGGATTTGGTCTGCTTGCCTTTTTGACAAGCTGAGCATATATCCTCTTTTATGCACTTAAATTAAGGATCATTTCTCACTAACTCTAGACTAAAGAGCCGGCCAATAGTCTTATAATTCATATGAGCTAGCCTCTTGTGTCATTGGACACACTGAGATGCTCTCTCATCTGCAACTAAACATACATGAGAGTTCATGTTTTCATAATCAAAATTTAAACAATAAACATTCCCTTTTCTATAACCAGATAAGATCACCTTCTGATCACTTGTCCTTTTGATCTGACACCCATTCTTAATAAATGAAATGTGATACCCAAGATCACTCAGCTGACTTATGCTTATCAAGTTATGTTTCAAACCTTTTACATAAGCCACTTGAGTGATTGTTATAGAAGTAAAAGAAATATTACCAAACCGTTTAATGACCCCTTTTTCTGATCCACCAAAGATCACTTTGGGTATATTCTCTATGGGAGTATAGTCCTTTAACATTCTCCTTGTTCCAGTCATGTGCCTGGAACATCCACTGTCCAAGTACCATATAGGGGCATGGCAACTTGGACCCACCTACAGCAAATAAAATTAATTTACCTTAGAACCCCAATGTTTATTGTGTTCTAGGTTCAAGTTAGATTGAAACTTAATATTCTTACCTGCAGCCTTCCTCGCAGGTAAGCTGACATTCTTCCTGACACTAGTGTTGTGCCAGCAATCCATGGCATAATGCCCTATCTTACCACAACACCAACAATTATATCTATTATACCTCGTTTTAGGTACAGTTCTAACAACATTGCTGTCAGCTGATCTTAACACTATTGGTACAGTAGATCTTTGCTTGAGTGTTGGAGCTACACCCTTGTCATTCAGAATTTCAGGCTTACCATTACCATGTATAATATCATGATCATATCTATTAGTTGGCTGCCATACCTTTTTGAAAGAAATGGGGGGTATGAAGGCTAGAGGTTGTACTAGGGATTTGCCTTTTATTTTGGAATTGGCAGCCCTTGCATTTCCCTCAAAGCCCAATCCAGTCTAACCCTTTTTAGGAATAAAGTCATCAATTAAAGGTAAAACTGATTTTGGCTTAGAGAACTTAGCCACCAGATCCTTTTTCTTCTGAAGTTTGACTTCCAAACTTTTGATTTGATCATTCTTGAATGTAATAGTACCCATCTGAATAACAGTTATGTTTTTCAGTTTGGCTACTTCATTCATCTTTAGATCCAACAATTTTTCTGAGTCTAATGCAGCTAGCTTAAGATCAACATTTTCCTTGGCCTGTGCTTTATTAAGGATTCTGATTTTCTTAAGTGCTTGCAGCAGGTCACCATATTCATCAATGAGTTGATGAACATCTCCTTCAGATTCAGATTCATCTACAGCTCTTGATGCAGATGCATCTGATTCTGAACCGGTATAGTAATCCGAATCTATTGAAGAATTATTTACCTTATTAGGTCTAGGCTGATCCTGGCACTGATCTTCTTCTATCAAGGCCATCAGCCCTTTACAACAAGGTTCCTCAATTCCATTTACTGAATCCAGCCACTTTAAGAATTCAGCCTCTTCTACACACTCTTTAGTTGCCAGCAGTCCTATATATGCTTCAGCTTCAGCTTCAACCTCAGAATCTGATGATGAATAATCTGACCAACTTTTTTGCTTCTTTGCAACAAGGGATTTCTCCTTCTTGCCCTTGTTTTTTAGTTTTTTCTTATCATTAGATTCTTTCCTTTTGTTAGGATAATCAGCTACCACATGTCCTGGCCTGTTGCAGCAATAGCAAACAATCTTAGTTGAAGATAATTTACTAGGTTTAGAGTTATACCTGTCCTTCCTAGAGGATTTCTTTTTTTGATAGTAATCATCCTTGGATTTTGAGGATGATGGCTTGGATCTCCACTGTTTCTTCTTCAAAAACCTTTGAAATTGTCTTGAGAAAGTTGATAAGTCTTCATCAGAATTTGGACTATCTGATGTGTGACTGTCAGAACTTTCTAAAATAACTTCTGCAGCTTTCTTAGGAGGTGATGGAGACATCCTCCTATCCTTTCTTATGGCTTCAGTCTTGAAAGCCACTGAATTATCTCTATAATTAATTTTTTTACTTTTCTCCTCTTTTCTGACCATCAGCTGCATTTCATATGAAAGCAGTTTGCCAAATAATATTGGAGGTGAAATTTCTACTAGTCTGGCCACTTCCCTAATGACACATATCTTTGTGTCCCAGTCTTTAGTCAATGATCTCAGAAACTTGTCATTAACTCATATGTGCTGAATACTCTTCCATATGACATCAGTTCATTAACTATTCTGAAGAATTTTTTGTAACATTCAGTTATGCTGTCTGTTTTAAATTGTCAAAAATTTTATACTCCTGATTCAGAATAGACTTTCTATCTTCTCTCACCTCTTCTGAACCCTCCATGTAGATAATAAGGGTGTCCCACATTTCTTTGGAGGTCTTGTAGTGGATCAAGTTTTGGAATGTTTAATCATCTATGGTACTGACTATTATATTCTGTGCTCTCTTATCCATAGTAGCCAAGATCATCTCATCCTTTGTCGTTTCAGAATATTCCTTTGGTGTCCTGAGATTTGCATCAAGAACCGAGACTTTCATTGGAATGAATGGCCCTTCTTTGACTGTCATGTAGATTCTTAGATCTGAAGATTCCATAAACAATCTAACTCTTTCTTTCCATATGCCAAAAATCTCTTTCCTGCATATAGGTAACTGCATAGAACCAAACTCCTTATGATTCTCTATAGAACCCATTTTGCCTTATAGATTTCTGCCTTGGAGATCTACTCAGACTGTTTGGTCTAATCTTTGAGTAACCTCAGTCTGATACCACTTGAAAGAATTGGTTTCAAGATGTTCTAAACACCTAGAGGGGTGGGGGTGGGGGGGGGGGGTTAATAGGTTTAATTTTTTTATAACTTAGGCTGATAATTCTATCTAGTACAACAATGTATTCATCAGAAAGTACAACACATCATTCATAGATTGCACCCCAGTTTTATAGTGGTTCCCAAAATGGTGGGTACATCCACTTTCCCCCTTCGTCTATCTAGCAGTGTACTAGATTCGGCCTAACTTCCTTCCTTCTTCTCAGATCCGCAAATCTTACAGCGCAGAACCAAGAATGGTTCCTATAACTCAGAGTGAATCCATACTCCTACAGCTCAGGCACAAGCCCTACCTCAACAATTTCCACAGTCATACAACTCTGAGTGACACCCACTCCTACAACTCAGGAAAAAACCATACCTCAGCCTCTATCACCGGCCTATAACTCAGGGAACAGATTCCCCTACCTCAGGCACTCAGCCCTACCTCAGCCTTTATAATTTAGGCTTACAACTTAGAGATGTAAATATCCTACACTCAGATCTATTACAGATCCTACCAAGATTAATGATGAAAAGTTGTTGATATCTTCAACCAGATGGAGAGAGAATTGGTTGAATGCTTCTTGATCAGTTCTTGATAGAACTGATTTCTTATGGATCAACCTGACTTAGCTTTCTTCAAAGCTTCTTGAATCTGAACATAGTAGGGTTGATCTTCTTGATATTGGAGTTGATCTTCAATCTTCCTTCTTCAGAAATTAATCTGAATTCTTCAGGCAGACTGTTCAGGATCTGCCTTCACTAGATGAGAACTTCTCCCCTTCTTATTTTTCTCTCTCTACAATCTGTTGACTGTTTCTTTCTCTTCTTCTGGATTCTCAATCCTTCAGAGATTATAATTGATTGGCTTGATTAACTTCTCTCTGATCTGTAAGTGTTTTTCTTGTAGTTGTTATCTTCTCTTTTTCTTCACACATTTGATTGTTGAGAGAGCATATCTATTTATAGGCTTCATCCATGGTAAGCAGCTGTTCCGGTTTCAAACTGTCTTCTAACACCTCTGACAGATGTGACAATAATGTCAGCAATGACAGCTGTCAAGTCTTCACTTGTATTACTTCAGCCTTCATTGAGCTTTGACTTGGCAGCAGAGAATGTCGACTGAATTCTTCATATGTGTCGACACACATAGTCCATGTGTTGACATAAGTCTTGTTGTTGTCGACACAGTTTCTGTGGAATGTATCGACACAAGTTCTGTGTGTCGACACAAATACTCCTTGTATTGACAAGGTTGGTGTCGACAGAATTCTGGGGTGTGTCGACATAAGTTCTGTGTGTCGACACAATCATTGTCGACAGAATTCTGGAATGTGTCGACAGCTTCTCTATGCGTCGACACATCTCCTGATAATGTCGACACAAGTCTGGCCCTTAGTTTCGACAAAGCATTGTCGATAGATTTTCTTTGTGTCGACACAAATTCTGGATGTCGACGCAATCTGGCCCTTGGTGTCGACACAACGTTGTCGATAGATTTTCTGTGTGTCGACACAAATTCTGGATATAGACACAATCGGGCCCTTGGTGTCGACACAACCATTCCCAGGTGTCGATACTTGTACTTAGAAAATTTTCCTTTCCATTTTCTTAACCTGCACATGATAATTCAACACAACATCAAATAAAACTTGATGCATATCATTGAGTTAGGCGAGGCTTCTCCAAATCTGGTACACATTTTCCAATGTACCCAACAAAAATGCAACAAAAAGTCTAATGTTACACACAACATTAAGTAATAAATAAAACTAGAAAAAGCAGGAAAGGGGCCCCGAAGATCCTTCACTCCTCAGCTGAATGCTAACTTGTGATATATCCCCCTAGTCCCGCGAGATTAGGGCATGACGAAAGCTTTAGGTCCCAAGGAAGACGAATCTCCCCTGCCCCTAACCTCTTCCTTCTTGCGCCGGAGAGCAAAATTCTACGACTTGCGCATGGGCAGTTCTTTTCTTTTCAAATCCATAGATGGGGATCGCCAGGGTTGTATAACCATTCCAACCAATTCAGCAGCATGTTTATCTTTCTCAACTGGGGGCATCCTTTCCTCACTCGAGGCGGGTGAAAGATCAGCCCAAGTCACCTATTTAACAGTCTTACAAACTTTGTTTAGATAAATCAATGTTTTTAAATCAGTCTTCTGCACGCTTTCTACAGCCATGCTCACCTCATGTTTCTTCTCAACTAAATCTTATTTCACGTCAAGTGACTTCGTCTCTGTCTCTCCTTCAGCTTACGCCAGTGGTTCTGCCACTTCCTTAACCCGATTTTTCTCATTCACTAGATAACCTGTCTCAGCAGCACTAAATAAATCATTAGATAACAAAACATTCAATTTCAGAAGTTCTCCAAATTCATTTGAAATTTTAGGGGGGAGTGACAGTGGTAAAGGCAAATCGACCTTGGAAGCCAAGGTGACACCGCTCGCATTTAACTGCAACGTAGCTTCACTAGCTTTTAGGAATGGGACCCCTAAGATTGGTTTCGATGTATTTCCCATGGGTCCTAACACCTGAAAGTCAGTGACTACAGCAACCCCATTTAGAATCACTTCCACATATTTAATATCTCCATCGGTCTTTACTACTGATCCATCAGCTAGCACTAGTGACTTCCGGACATTAGATTCGATATTTAAATTCAATGTTTCAACATCTTGCAAAGAAAGAATGTTGCATGATGATTTAAAATCACATAAAGTTATGGTCTCCACTGCATTAATCTCACATTTAACAGCCTTTTCATTTTTTTGCACTCCTCCGCATCCCCAACACTCTTCTGTTGTTCACGGGGATTCTTCTCCGTATCACATGGGAGGGTACCACGAGTATGCTCAGAGAACACTTGGGCCAGTTACCCAAGCTATGTCTCCAAGTTCCTCATGGAAGCGGTTTGAGTGGCCATATTAGATCGGGCCATATCCACAAACTTCTCCATCATTTCCTCCAGCACACTCTAACGAGTCCCTTGAACGTTCGGGTTATAACCCGTATGTGGTGGTCGCGGCAGGTTACTAGGGGCTTGAGCATCAAATTGATGTTGGCTGCCCTGCCACCTTTGACCGGGAGCATTTTGATTGCATGAGAAATTAGGATGATTTCTTGCATTGGGGTTATACGCATTTTATAAGGAGCAGTACGATTTTGACTATTTATAAAATTTACATTCACATCAAAAATTATACCCGACGGATCAGTAAAGGTCTCCCCAGAAGTGCATTCATAAGCATGATGGTCGGGGTTACCACAACCCTTGCACGATATGTCCATAAACCAAGCCGGAGGAGGGGCCAATCTGGTCAACATCATCCTTCCATCCAAACTATGATGGCTCGCCTCAGCTCTTCAAACAAATTCCTCGTCGCTCTAGGGGCATTTCTTTTGGCGGTCCAGTATGTGCTATGGGTGGCTGTGTTGCGAAGTAGCCTCAATGCCTCGTCAGGAGATAGGTTGATTATTGTGCCTCCATCTGCTGCGTCGATCATAGCCCTGAAATTTGGCTCAATAGCAAAGTAGAATATTTCAACTAAATTCCACCACACACGGCCGTGCTGGGGGCATCGACGCTGCAGGTCAGAGAACCTCTCTCATGCCTTAGACAATGTTTCTTGGTCCAGCTGCCGAAAGGTTGCAATATCCCTACGGACATTCACAATCTTATCCACCGGGTGGAACTTAGCCAATAACATAGAGGACAGAGCCTCCCATGTGGTAACGCTCCCCAGAATAATAATATGGAGCCAGGTTTTGGCCTTGTCCCTCAGCGAAAGTGTGAACAACCTCAGCTTTACTATGTCATGTGAAATACCGGCATAGCGGAATGAGCCGCAAATCTCCGAGAACTCCGCCAGGTGGAGCTGCAGATCCTCACTTGGCAAGCCTGAATGTTGCGTATTATTTCAGATCATGTTCAGAATGGCGGGCTTTATCTCAAAATGGTTGTTTACAATGGCTGGTCTGAAGCCAGGGCAAACACTTCCCGCAGTAGGGGTCGTGAAATCACGCATTGTCCTAATGCGTGGTTGGACCACCTCTTGGCCCTCAACAACCCGTTCACCAAGGCCATTTCCTCCAAGCCAAGATACTTCATCCTTTCTTTAGCAACAGCAGCACGCACGCGAGCTCTCCTCGCACGTGCGGTTTCAAGCTCACACACAAGATCTTCAACCCTGTCACTGGAGTTGGGATCTGTCATACAACACAAAATATCCTTTCAAAATACCAAAAACACTTACAAACCCTATTTTTAAAAAAAGAAAAATACACGCAATGGTTGCACTCCCCGGCAACGTCGCCAAAAAATTGATGTGTCGGCAAGTGTACCGATCGTAGTCAAGTAATAAAGATGAGGAGTTAAATCCCCGGATATCGATCTCTCGAGGAGTGCAAGTAGTGAGTGTTATTTCTCTATTGAAAAATTGATTGCAAGTGTTAACGTAAACAAAGGGGGTTTTGGTTTGGTGTTTCTAAGTTTAACACTAATAAACCTATTACGGGACGCCGTCACCGCGTCTCTTTGGTGGATTACTCAAGAGAGTAACATGAAAGATGGATGAGCCAATGAGGGTCACAATCACCTATTCGCCACGCACACTACTTGCAATCACTAGAACGACACTATCTCAATAAGAACACGAAAAACTTAAGCTCAGCAATACAACATGATCTAAAATATAACAACACATAGACATGATGAAATACTTAAACTAAACAATATTCTTAAGCAATAATCAAACATCCAGAAGTTCAGAACAAAGTAACAACAAGAGGAGGGGGAGAAATACAAAAAAAGAGCATGAAGGCTTTCCGAGATTCGCGGCCGGAGTCAAGGGAAGTCGACCCTTGTCCGAGCATGGTCTATGGATGACGTCCGTGGTCCAAAAGGGCTATCACCTCCTTCCAATAACCCGTCTTCTCCATGAATAGTCGTTGTGCTAAATTTATCCGGAGAACTCCACATATTCAGCACCTTATGAGCTTGAAATGGAGCTTGGAGTTTGGAGAAGAAAATAGTGCCCGGAGATGAAGCTATTACAAGCTTTTGGAGGGAGAAAGGTGGTCGGATCAGCTGTCCAAGGAGGAGAGAGAAAATATCGGCTGGAGGGAAGGTTCCCCTCTCAGAGGAGCAGAAAAGGCGGGCTGGGTCGGACTGGATCTAAACTGTCCTCAGGAAGAAGAAATCTACGCTTTAAATAGAAGTAGGTCAGATAAATATGCAGGCACGGTTTGGTGCATGAACGTTCGCAAACTGTGCGATATTAACTTTAAGAACAGGCCTGAGGAAAGAGAAGCGTTGACCCGTGCGTTTTACTCACACAGGGACGTTTCCGCCCGTGCATGAAGTAAATCGCACGGGTAGCTACAGAAAGCTAGAATTCGAGGCAAGCTGGTGGAATAGTGAGTTTTACATGCGCATGGGTGATTCCGCTCATGCATGAACAAATCGCACGATTAACCACAGAATGGAACAAACAAAAAAACTAATAAGAAAGCTACAGGAAAATTGTGTGTTTCCTTCGTGCTTCATAACCGTGCGTCAACCGTGCGTGAAGATTGCGTAGATCAGCTCGACGAAATTCATCGAGCTCAACTCGACATTTCTCCAGCTCAACAAAATGCACGATTGGGCACAAACCATGCGTGAAAGAAACGCACGACTGTGCATTTTCCTCAAATCAGAATTCCTTTCTCGTGGAAAATGCACCACCTGCACAGCAAAACCAAAGCTGGAGCAAAAGCTCCTAGCACCAAACATACAATAAAGAATTGCCGGAAAGAGCCATGGGGAGCACCATGTGCATACCCCCAACAACAAAATGCGCAATTGCACACCCTTGGGCCAAAACATTGCACAAAATGGTCCATGACCGAATGATGCAAATATAATCGATAACCGGTTGAAATGCGATGCACGAGTGAGAAAACAAGCCCAGATGAGTCCGAAAAACCCTATAAATATCGGACTCATCAGAACTCCAGCCGTTGTCATTCGTTGGAATCATTTGGAGCACCTTGGTTGAGTATTGACTCAATCCCTCAAAGGTAATTTTTTTCACCACATTTACTTCTTGATTATTGTTCATTGCTAGATTCGAACTGTTTTGGGTTTACTTGTTCCTTATTTTCGCTGCCCGCACAAGATTTGTGCCATCCTAGCAAAACCCAATACCTCGTATTGCTGAAGAGGAGGTTGTGGATCTATCTGATGAGATGGTAGATGCAGAGGTGCATACTCTAGTTCTACCTGCTGCTGAAGATCTCGATACAACTTCTAAAGCTCGTTTATCTCCGATAGATGAGTCTTCCAGTGAAGACCTCCCTTCTCTTCCTCACATTCCTATCCCAAAGATTCCAAGTTCCAGTGCTGACAATTCAATTCTGAAGACTATCGAAGCATTGTTGGCAAGATATCAAGAGAAATTTGAAGCCACAATGGAAAAGGTTCTAAATAAGGTCAAGGAAATAGAGAGCGATCTTAACAATGGTCTTATAGAAGTTAAAGTCCATATTGACAAGCTTGATGCCAAGCTGGATTCGATGTTTGTTGAGGGTGAAAAAGCTATCACCTTCAACATGCAAGGGCTCAATTTTACTTCAGAAGCTGTTAATAATATTGATACGAATGCAAAGACATTGATTGATCCCCACAATAGATCAATCGCTCACTTTGACATCACTATTCTTACTTATTCTAATGTTATTATTGAAGAAGTCCGAAAGGGGGAGGAGGCTATGATAGCTAAGGTGGATCCGCTTGAGGTAACTATGTTAGCAAACTTTCATGGGGTAAATGATTACAGCTATGAAAAGTTTTTGTGGTTACATATGGAGATTTTTGGTAGACCACGTCGAGTATCTCAAGTACCTGTTGTGCCAGCTCATGATGGAGTTCATCCTACTGAGGATTACTCTCATTATTAGATAGACACATAGAATTTCTCTCTGGACAGACTTGTTGTTGCTGCTGCTAATGTATCAGAAGTTCAAGTAGTTGAAGATATTCCCCATGCTCCAGTCTACAAGCGAAGAAAGTTTGGTGAAGGGCCATCTGCTACATGATCAGAACCTGCCAGAGAACTACCAGTCAGATATAGAGAAATGGCTGAGGTCTGGAGTCCTATTTCAAGAGGAATTATCTTACACTCCTTCACCATCGTAGATAGTGGAGGGGAATATAGATGGGATCACTACGATAGAGATGAATGGAAAAAGTATGAAGTGTCCTGCGCAAAGAGAAGGAACCACTTCAAAAAGTTCATGCATGATGATCCTATAGCACCTCCAGCCCCCACAAGATATTATTCAAAGCCCAAGGCTTATTTTGTCATACAACATCAGAAGAGCCAGGAATGGCAGGGCTGAGAGTTGTCTTATTTTGTTTTCGATTATTATGTGTGTGGTTGTAGTTACCCCCTCCCCCCTCTAATCTTAAAACTCTCATTGATATGTATGTTTTAAATTTGTTAATTGGAATGTGCGCTGTGTTTTTATTTTTGTTAATTCATATATCTTGTCATTTTTATGATTTATTATTGTTATGCAATTCACCTTACCTTATATGATTCTGATTTCTTCAAATAGGGGAAGATTGTTGGGTATTGTATCAACAATAACTCTGATTTGAAAAATGGTTTAGTTAAGTTAAGATGAATTATGATTGTATTTGATATTGCGTTTTGAGTTATGTACTTGCAGCTTTACATTGCTAAGTACACACAAATGTCAGGTTATAGTGGGTCAGTAAACACAGGACTATACAATATAATCCTTCATTGTGTAGACCAATGTGTTGACTCACGTGTAATTTCTTTATTGGGGTGTACTTCTATACCAAGTTCATGAGAAGGATCAAGGAAGAAGAACTTGAATTCAGGAAAAAAGAAATTTTACCCATGTAAAATTCGTCGAGTATTGTATGGGATATTCGTCGAATTCTTCGAGTGTACTCATTGATACTCGTCGAATTCGTTGCATATACCTACTAGCACTCGTCGAAATCATCATATGTACATGTGGTAGAATTTCTAAAATGTTGGAAAAACAGTTAAATAAAATACGTCGAGTATCATCAAATATACTCGTCAAATTTGTCGAATGTATCAAACAATACTCGTCGAATCCATCGAATATACATGACGATACACACCGAATTCATCGAATCATCTCGACGCTAATTCTCTGGATTTTCTTAAGGCAAGTTCGTCGAATATCGTTGAGTTATGCATCGATGGCATCGAGTGCGTCGATGGCATCGAGTATGTCGAGTGCATCTTGGCATCAAGATCGTTAAGTCTGCTACCATATACTCATCGAATTTGTCGAGTATACTAGCCGAAACTCGACGAATTCATCGAGTATGATTTCAGCCTTGGCGTTGAGTGGCTTGCTAGCTTGAGCTGGATTTCTCTAAGCCAAATTCATCGTATATCAAAAAATATTCGGCGAGTATACTAGTGATACTTGATGATACTCGACGAATACGACATAGACATTTTTCCGACAATTTTTCAAAATTATGCTCAGGTTGCGGTGGCCATGCACAGTTATTTTCAGAAGCATTTCTTTTGGAAATTCTTTTTTATCCGTTTCTTTGTTGTTGTCTATAAATACTTAGGGTAGATTTTTCATCAACCCTAATCGGGCACATCGTTCAAAATTCAAATCGCACAAGCTTCCTAAAACATACCTGTCGGCAACCGTACGTATCGCGATCTTCCTTTCGCCAACACATAGTGAGCTTGATTCGATCTTCTTCCAACACGACTGGATCTTGGCTTTCTGAAGGCTTCTATTCTCCTATATCTAGTCGATTCAAGATACAAGATTCAAGTATTCAAGATTTTTGATTCCACCGTGTTCTCCCAGTGATTCAAATTTAACCTAAACGAAGAATGACGGATAGAAGACTTTAGATCTTGTCAAAGTTAATTTGTATTAATCTTGTATAATTTTATATTACATTTGTAAGAGATTTTCTCCGAGTTATAGATCCACTTGTAGATCGAGTGGTAGATCCGTTTGTGGATCGAGTAGTAGATCCGTTTGTGGATTGAGTGGTAGGAGAGGTTGTTCTCCGTGTGGTAGGAGGTTTGTCTCTAAGTTGTAGGAGTTGCGGCTCCGATATGTAAGATTTGTTGAAATCTGAGAAATATAAAGTAGCTGAATCTAGCCCTTTGTGGTAGATAGGCAAGGCGGGATAGTGGACATACCCAACACGGGGAACAAATATAAATCTCTGTGTTCTATGTGCTTGTAATTTTTAAATATTTTTTTTTATTTCGCGAAAAGACACAGACATCACCTATTCACCCCACTCTAGATGATTTAGGTAGATGCTAGATACTTTCACGATCTAATCTAGAATGGTAAGGCGCATTCTTAGAAGATCCGAGATATAGTATCCTATGAACATCAATACTGTGAGTACGTGACCATGACAAGAAGCATCTGCATGACCCAAGGATTAGTCCGAAAAGGACGCGTCGATCCTGACCCTTCTGACTCCATCATCAACGTACCTCGATTGGAGGAGACAGTGGTCACTCCCGTGAATGCACTGGCAAGGTGCGTTGTCCAGATGGAGGAGCGACATGCTGAAATGTTGACTCTCCTACGAAACTTAGGAGCAGTCCAAGCTCTCGCGGTGCCCTTGCACCTATTAACATGCATCCTCCACCGTCAAATCATGCCTCATGGAATCATCACGAAGAGTACTTCGAGTTCTCTGAAGTTTCTAGCACCACACACCCCTCCTGTTCGCAATGGTTCCCCATTAGCTCTTAAGGTCTTGGCACACCCGATCCTAGTAGGATTCAATCAATTGAGCATTGTGTCCTGTAATGGGACAGAAGACCCCTTAGAGCTCACGAACCATTTCTCTGCCATCCTCTAGATCTACAACATCCCTAATCAGTTACTCAGCTAGTTGTTTTTGGCCACATTGAAGAGTCAGGCAAGAACTTGGTCCACTTCCTTCGGGAGGGAACCATTAGAAAATTCTCTGAACTAACTCAATAGTTGCTGGACCAATTCATGGCCAATCGCCGAATAGTAAAGGTCCTTCCCATCTCTCAGGAATATGACAAAGTGAAGGGGAACCCCTTAAGGAATTCTTTTGACGGTTCACCACCTACGTGCACAGATCCCCGGAGTTGACCTGAGCTTCTGCATGGAGTCTTCCTTCGAGGACTCTACCTGAGCAGATTCTACCCAGTCCTGATGAGGGAGACGGTCCCAAGCTACCCTGATCTTATGCATGTCGTCGAAGCACAGATCATGGATAATGAGGTGATTGAGGCCCACTACCGGTAGTTTGAAGGAGAGAAGAGGAAAATAGAAGAGCTTGTCCTGTAGCGATAGGAAGAGAGTCGGAACAACACGCGCACGCAGGACCACCCCCACCCAGTGTACAACCCCAATTTAGTGGGCTCAACTCGACTAAGCAACCTGACTTGCACATGAGAGAGGCTAGGAGAACCCGATAAAGGAGCATCATGGACCGGGCCTGGCTTGACTCGACCAAGCGAGCAGGACTTTGCGAGATGGCCTTGCGCCCTACCTAACCAGGTACCCAATGAGGAGACCTCACCATGCCTTGCATCCATGAGCCCAACCAGCTCTAGCCAAGTTCATCCTAATCGACCTCATGTCGAGGCGCATCCAGGGAATAGCTTGCTCCAGACCGGTGAGTCCTTGACTCTGAAGGCCGGAGTACTAGACCAAATAGGGAAATCTACCATTTTGACCATCCTGCTATTTACAGATCATCAAGGTATGCCCAAACCAAGCTCAAACATCAGGATTTTGCTATCCGTAGACCAATCAGAGGCTGCCGATAGAAAAACAGAAAGATGGAGGCTGCTATTACATGGCCAAAAAGACTATTTTGGCCCTGGATTAGAGTTTGATTATAAATATACAATCAAAGTACCTTGGAGATGCGGACCCAGCATCCTTGAGCTCTGAAATTTCGAGAGCTCTTGCTCTGTGTCTTCCAAGGTGTCGAGCTCTTCTTATGGCTTTGGGAGGGAAGACGCGATTCCCACTTTCAGGTGTGTGGCGGGACCTTCTCGCTCTCATCGGGTCTGTCAGTAGGCAACCACCTTCTACCTAGGGAGGGCCGGCCTCAAGCTCGAACACTCCCGGCCTTGCATTCCTGACAACAATTCAAGTAACTTGAATTGTTCCCTCTTAGTCTAAACTTCGTTGAACTGGTATCTGAGCTTCAATATTTTTGGTGCGGTAAGTATGGTCCAAACTCCGTCGAATTCGCTCGAGAAGCCAACTCGCCCCTATGAGCTCCTTTTATGAGCTAGTGATGATGACCACCATTCCATCTAGTTTGTGAAGCCGATAATGAATTTCTATTCCCAGAGGAAAGACCCCCTCCAGCATCTGCAATGTTTTGAAGATATGGCGTGGATCCAGTTAATGTTTGGTCCTTTTAAGTGTCAGATGTTTTCCATCATCATCCTGGGAAAGGCGAGGAATTGGTTCCATAAACTATCGGTGGGATTGAATAGGAGAGGAGGTTCTGGGGACCTCCCTCCGGGCCAGTGCGGAGGATGGTTGGGGGAGGATACCAGCGGGACCGAGAAAGAGACTCTCACCCGAGCAGCAGGATTGATGACATTCTCTTGTGAGAAGATAGGAGTAGTGGATAAAGAACCAAGTGCCCTGGCAGGAGGCTTATGTCATCGGAAGAGGATGGGGATGAGGGGGAATACCCTGACAGTAAAGAAGAGAGGGAGAAAGGAGGGTGGTCCTCTACAGTGACTACTACAGTAGGGGGGCCATGCCACTGCGATGTGCTCGGAGTTTCTGGAGATGGGGAGATGAGCAGAGGAAGGAACCTTGGAGGGGCAGCAAGAGCCAGGAGTGGGAAATGGGTACTTCATGTTCAAACTTGGATTTTTGGATTACTAGAATAAATAAATAAATTATCAGATAAATGAGGAAAATTATGAATTTCTGGATTTAGGTTAAAAATGTCATTATAGTCGTCCAACAATTATTATAGGGGTACTGGGTGATTATTTTGTGTACCTCCCATTATACACTTCATATTGTTTAGGTTGGGTTGTAGTTAGTAAAATCGCAGAAATTGTGTTGGAATAAGAATTGGGGCACACGAGTTGGGGTTAGATGTTTGCTGATTTGGATGAATGAAAAAGAGTTCGTTGTTGGAAGTTGGGATGAGTATGGGGTTGGAATGGCCAGTGTCCGGTGGTGCTCGGGATCGGCGAAAGATCGTCTTTCCCGTAGGGAGGAAGTGTCTAATGCACTAGGGTTAGATCCAGTAAATTAATTAATGGTTGGGAAATCTAGTAGCAACCAATAATAGTAAGTGCCTTGCGAAAGGGAGCTTTGGGCGTAATCCCATCATAGTTCCTAGTGCCTTCGAGAGCCCTTCACGGGGTATACCTTGGGCAGTCCTGAGCTAACCTAAATAGTAGGTAAAACTGAAATGCAAGAGTAAGTAGAAGTAATCTAGGGTTGCACTCACACTCCCCAGGGTTGTGGGAGTTAGGTTAGGTCACTTGGGCAGTAGGCTCGGTGGATTTGGAGATGGGAAAATTGGCCCGACGAGCTTTGGCTCGGTTGCAGTTGGTGACGGACGGGTTGGTCCGAGGAGCTTTGGCTCGGTGGTTATACATCAAGGTTGCATGTGCATAAAATGAAGGTGGTGGGTCTTCGGTATTGGAAAGTCGATGCACCGATGCCAATACGTTGACTCGGCAAGTGTGGTTTAGCACTTGGCCAAGTAAAGTCCGGTGCGCCATCCGACAAGAGTACGCAGGAGCTCCTCTTAGTGCACCAGCATTGATGAATACGATAGGTTTGACTGGTAATGCAGTTACCAGTTTAGAGGTGGGAGAGGCCCAACCCACCGCTTCCGTTTGCCAGTATGGTGGTATCCTGGGAGGTTCGGCTCCAGAAAGGGGGAACTAAAGGTCTATGTACACAGAGTCGAGTGGGTGTATTGCAATTGCATGCTCATAGCATGGCATAATTGTATTTCATAGCATAACCATTGCATTCAACCCTGACACCTATTGTATAAAGTGGTATGAGACACTTTATACAATCGACCCTGCAAGACGACCCCTTGGTTTATAAGTTTGTGCGAGCGTGCTTATAAGTTAAGGTTTATTTCAGAAATCTTCATATGTATGCTTAGTAGAAAACCGACACCCTATCGTATAAACAGTTATGTGACTCTTTATATGATAGGAGACCTACAAAAGATCCCTCGACTTATGTGTTCTCGCAAAGTTAAGGTTATGTTTCCTGCTTAACTTCTCATGCTTTTATTACTGCCTTATATACTATTGGACTGCTAGTTTAGGTTCGCCGACATCTGATCATTTTGCTATTCTCCACCTTCATGTCCTCCCCTTTCCTCCTCCCCGCTCGGTGCCTAGGTGCCATGGGGGAAGGGGCGGGGGATGATAGGACTTAGTCTTTTAGACTAACGGTTTTCGAACCACATCATTTTAGGGAACCGTGGAGCCCAGCATGGAGGAGCAGCCCCGGAGGTCGACGCGCTTGGAGATGGGGCAGTCTAGTACCGGTGTTCAGACAGCAGGGACTGTGAGTCCTGGCCCCTACTAGTTATATTAGTTTTGCTTCCGCGATGAGAGATTTGTAGTGAGGATATTGATGTACTGGGCATGAGCCCAAGATTTTGTATTTTTATTATATCTGTGGACACTCGCTTGATGGAGATCATTTACTATTTTTGTGACTTCTGTGGACTTGCTTTTGTTATTTTGCTACTGTTGAGATCGATTTGGCGGGCAGGATCGGCGTTTTGTAGTGATGATCTTCCCGGGAGTGGAGGTGTCACCGCAAAACGGCGGTTCTGGGCCTAAGACCCCGTGGTGTTTAAAAGAAAAAGGGGGGGGGGGGTCTTACAAGTGGTATTAGAGGAGACCTCGATCGAAAAGTAGCAGTCCACAACCCCTGGGTCACCCCCGCACGAGTTTAGTTTGGGGATAAACTAAGCAGCGGAAGTAGTGGTATGCCCATATGGGGGATCACATGTAAATTGTCCACCGTTAATTAGGTTTGAGTCGATTACTTACTATTGGCTTTGTCATGCAGCCCCCAGCACATCCTACACCACAGGGCGGAGTCCAGCAGACTCCCGAGGTAACACCACCTCCTCCGGTTCCCACTTCAATCCTACAGTCAGAGATGTGGCAGACTCTGAGAGCTATCCTGGAGGCATTTAGGGAACAACAGGTTCCGGCTCCGCAACTGAACCCGGGGGCCAACTGGTTGAGTATTTTCCGAGGACTTCTCCCCCATCCTACTTGGGGACAGAGTCGACCGTTCGGACGGAGGAATGGCTGGACATTATGTATGAGATACTGACTGGGATCCAGTGCCCGTAGGAGGAGAGAGTGTCCTTGGAGGTCTCATGCCTGGAGTCCCATGCCAAGAGATGGTGGAAGACTTCGCTAGACACGACGTTTGCTGACAGAGAGGTTGCTGAGATAGCTTGGCGGGAGTTCAGGGCCGCACTGCTGGAGCATTTTGTTCCGTAGTCGGCCAGAGACAAGCTGGAGGATAGATTTCTACAGTTGAGACAGGGTAGCAAGACAGTGATGTAGTATCGTCGGGAGTTCAACCATCTGGCCCGGTTTGGGATTCCTACCAGTTGGATGAGGCAGGTTACACCAAGAGGTTCTATGAGGGACTGCGAGAAGATCTAAGGGAGGCTCTGTTGTTCGTGTCTGATGGACCTATTCCACGGATATTGGAGAGGGCGAAAAGGATCGAGGCAGATTGGCATACCACCCGAGGCCGGAAGCGGCCAGCTGAGGACTAGGGTCGGGGGCCCAAAATGATCAGCGGCGGGGCCATGTCACAGATGGGAGAAGAGTAGAAGACCAGCCTCGGCAGAAGGCGAGACAGGAGCAGAGGGAACCAGTAGTGGTGGCCCCTCAGCCACCTCAGATGAGGGGGGCACAGAGACCCGGGGGAATGGCATATCCCCCGCCAGAATGCTTCAATTGTCATCAGGTGGGGCATATCCGGAGGAACTTCCCCATGAGGGGGGCACCACCACCAGCACCACCGGCTTCCTCGCCAGCTCAGTATTTTGGAGGCCGAGGATGTGGCCGGGGTCGTGGATACCATGACAAAGACCACAGTCAAGAGAGGGAGCAGGTATATGCATTGGATCTGACTCAACAACGGAACCCGGAGCAAGTGATCACAGGTATGCCAGTTAATTTTTAATCTTTTCTTTCCTAGATAATTAAATCAATGAATATAGGACTGATAGACTAGGGAAGAAAACCATAATTATATTTCTAAGAGTTTAAGTTAAATGCCCATGCATAGTCTTCATCAACGGCAAGCCCACCTATACACTGTTCGATACGGGTGCTTCGCACTCGTTCGTGTCGGAAGCCTTCCTGGGAGGGCTGGAAGGTGTGGAGCGGTTCACAATGAAATAACTAGTGCCTAAACACCTATAGGGGGGGTGAATAGGTGCACTTAATCTTATTAAACTTTTAAGGCAGAAACACAGAATTATATGCAATTCTTCACAGCAATTCAGCACAGATAACATAGCAATCACACAAGCATACAATCACAGAAAGCACACATGATTTATAGTGGTTCCCCAAGGTCTGGGTACATCCACTTTCCCCCTTCGCCTATCTAGTAGTGTACTAGATTCGGCCTAACTTCTCCACTACTTCTCAGATCCACAGATCTTACAACTCAGAACCCCAAATAGGTTCCTACAACTCAGGCACAAAGCCCTACCACTCAGTCTTCACCAAGACCTACACTCAGCCTTCAACAAGGCCTACACTCAGCCTTCAACAAGGCCTACACTCAGAGAAATGTATCTCCTACACTCAGGCACACAAGCCCTACCACTCAGCCTTTATAAATATAGGCTTACAACTCAGATCCCTAAGGATCCTACAAAAAATAAAAAGTACAAGGATTAATAACCACAACTCTGATTGAGAAAGTTGAGTTGACTGGCTTCTTGATGAGTTCTTGAAAGAACTTTGCTGAGATCAACCTCCCTTGGCTTTCTTCAAAGCTTCTTGAATTAGAACACAGTAGGGTTGAATCTCTAGGCAGATGATCTTCAATCAACTGGTGACTTGTGAATCAGATCTCAATCTGAAACTTTCTTTATTAGCCTGGTTCAATAGCTGTCTTCTTAGAAGGAGCTTTCTCTCTCCAACTACTTAGATCTTCACTTGAAGGTCTTCTTCTGATTTGTTGTTTCTCACTTCATTGATTGCTTCAATCTCTGCTGATCGAATACCTTCTGTTGAAGGAATAAGCCTTTATTTAGGCTTTCTTCATGGTGACCGGCTGATCCGGTTTCCAACAAACTTCTGACAGCTCTGACAGTAGCAATTGACCGGTTGAAATGGCAGCTGTCAAGTCATCCAGTCACTTCTTGAAAACTCTGTCACTGTCTCAAAGTGTCGAGACAGATAGTCTTTATGTGTCGACACAAATAGACCGAGTGTCGACACAAGTAGACTAAGTGTCGACACTAGCCTTCATGGTGTCGACACAACTCCTTGTGTTGTAGAAATTAATTCTCGACACTGCTTCTTCAGAATGTGTCGACACTGATCCTGTGTGTCGACACAAGTTCTTCTTCTTCAATACTTAGTTGATTTCTGCTAAGTGTCGACACAACTCCTTTGTGTCGACACATCTTCTTATATTGAAACTTGCTAAGTGTCGACACATCTTCTTTGTGTCGACACATGCCTTCTGTGTTGAAACTTTTGCTGAGTGTCGACACATCTCCTTTGTGTCGACACATTCTTCATGTGTTGAGACTTTTGCTGAGTGTTGACACATCTCCTTTGTGTCGACACATTCTTCATGTGTTCAGACTTTTGCTGAGTGTCGACATATCTTCTAGTGTCGACACTTGTACTTGAACTTTGTTGATGTTTTGCTGAGTGTCCACAAAGTTCCTCTGGGTGTCGACACTGCTTCTAAGTGTCGACACTGATTCTTTAGACATTTCTTCATTGTGTGTCGACACTGCCTGTATTTGTTGACACTTTCCTTCTGGTGTTGACTCTGCATTACTGGTGTCGACACAATTACTCTAAGTGTCGACATAGCTTCTCTGGGTGTCGACACAAGCCTTCTTAAGTGTCGAAACTTTTCTTCTGGGTGTCAACACATTGACTTAGAAACGTTTTCTGCAAACCTGCAGTTACTTAACCTGCACAAAGAAACTCAAAGTACATCAAATACATCTTGATGTATATCATTGAGTAGGGTGAGGCTTCTTCAAATCAGGTACATATATCCAAATGTACCCAACAATCTCCCCCTATTTGGAGAAGTCATAACCCTTAGTCAATGACATACACCATACATAACAAATTCACAGTGTGATGTAAAACAGTAATATATGACAGGGAAAATACTTAAACATGCATGAACAAAACATGTATACACAAATAGCTCAGAACAATTAATGTAATAGATTTGAACATATAACATTGTTCTTAAAAAGTCCAACATTTACATTAATCAAAAGTTTACATTGAGTTTACTACAAATTACAACTTGTAAACTTAAGAAAATGCTATCCTAAGACTGTTCTGGTTCCTTGATTACAATCCCCTTTCCAGATTGAATCTTTGCTAAAACTGGGGCTTCAGTGTCATCAGCAGCAGCAGACTTCTTCCCTTTAAGGTCTTTCTTTTTCAACTCTTCAGCCTTTATCTTCTGCCTTTCAAAATAGTGATAAGGCTTGGGAAAATACATTCTCGGCTCCTGTGCTTTCGGAGGTAGCTTTCCTAGTTTAGCTTTTCTTCTATACTGTACAATGGCCTCTTGCCTATTCTCATGCTTCCTCCACTCCAGGTCAGAATACCATTTGCCTCTATCCAGGATATTGTCCTTAGTAGCCTTCCATGCAGTCAAAATGATATTCCTGGAAGTGGGGCTCCATTGTTCAAAATCAGGTCTCAATTCAGCTTGTTCTCTGAATCGTTTCTTAGAAAATTGAGCTTCTTGTTCTTTTAGCAAAGCCTCTTGTTCTTTCAGTATTGCCTCTGGCACAGGCTGAACTACTTTCTCTATGATGACATTTTGATTTCCCTCAGGAGGACTATACATTGACTGTATCTCTTGATGTATCATGTCAAAGTCTGGTGGAGGGTATATTACTTGAGCCACTTCAGCTTGTTCTCCTCCAAAATATGCAGGATTGATTCCAGACTCTGCAACATTGTCATCATCACATAACGGTGGATATCTAAGGGTGGCTCTGATGGAATTTGAAATCCATTTGGCATGATCAGAGCCTGTCTTTACTAATACCCTCTCCCCTTTTATGACTTTTCTCTCAATGTGATCTCTCAGATCATCTTTCTGAAACCTTATCTGTGCATTCAGATAGTTTACTCCGTCTTTATAGAAGGGTTTTAATCTTTGGAGCTTGTCAGTAATTGCCTTCTGAGAGTCTTCAATGGCAGTTTTCACAGCAGTTAGGCTCTCTTGCAATTGCTTGTCAAATTCAGCCTTGGCAGTAACACTTGCTGTAGTCTGAGCAGTATCCATATTCTTCATTTCAGTTACTATGGCATTATGAGAGGCTGTCAAATTATCATTCATCCTAATCTGGTTTTCCAGGACATAGCCTTGCTTCACTTCTAGATCATCAAGTTTTGTCTTTATCTTCTCTTGATGTGTAGCCAGATGGACCACTACATTGCCTCCTTTATGGAAACAATTAGTCATTTCTTTCTTGTTCAGATTCACTTCAAATCTGATTGACTTAATGTGTTGGCCCAGATCAAATTGCAGGGATTTATTCCCTTCATCCACATACTTTTCTAGAGCTTGCCTCTGCACATCCAGCTTAATCTGTAATGCTACCATCAGAGAACTGAAATCAGTAGATGGGGCAGGCTATGGAGCAACTGTCTGTAGGGCTTTCTTATAGTTCTGGATTCTTCTCTTGAAGACCTAGAACTTCCTCTTCTTAGCTCTAATAGCCTCTTCATCTTCTGATGCAGAAGTGCTAGCAATATCCACTCTGTCATTAGGACTAGGATGAGAATCCTTCTCAGTCATGGGTATCCCTTCAGCATCTCATGACTCCTCAGTCTCCTTCCTTGCAGTTTCCTCTACAGTCTCCACATGCTCCCCATCAATTTTGATCTCCTCCCCCTCAGCAGCAGCTTTCTCTTTCTCAAAATCAGTATGTAGACGATCAGGGAATAGCTCCTCTAAGGTAAATTCCTGTTGAGGAAGGGCTGGAGAATCTCTTATCTCATCAACCACTTGATCAGCAAAAGATGTGTCCTCCATGACAACATCTTGGGTTTGAGGTTGTATCTGTGTTTGCTGTTGAATATCAGTTAATAAATCAGTCAAAACTTCTTCCTCAATAGTGAAATCTAATTGATTAATTTCAGTGATTACCTCAAGTATGGTTTGGGTAGCCCTTTCACTCTCTAGTGGAGTTGGCTCTTCCACAAGTAGAGGCTTCCCCTGAAGTGAATCCAGGTGAATTGGGCTTGCTGAGGGTAGCTCCCCTACCTCTGTGCATCTTCTTGTCTTGCTGGAGATTGACCAGCATTTCCAGTCTCTTCATCATCAGAACTAAATACCACTTGCTCTTCAGAGCTGCTGGAGGATTCTTGAGTAACAGTGGTTGTCTTCTTCTTCTTTTTCTGAGGTGTTTCCTTTACTGGAGTTGGCAGTTCCTTTGTTAGCGCCCTATCCCACCTAGAGAAAATTCTCATATCCATCTTCCTCATGTGGTTAATCTTAGATCCGGCTGCCTGATTCATCACCTCTGGAATACTTCCAACTAGGTATAAACTCAGAATGCTTCCCAGATTAGGCTTCTTCATACTCTATTTTATCTTATCAAACATAACTGCAGACCAATTAGTATCAAGTTTGAAGATAATCCTTGTCATCAAACTGAACATATAAGCTGAAATCCTGTCATGTCCTCCAGGCTTGCTCAGGATGACCTTGCCAACTATTTCAGACAGAAATTTTCCTTGGATGTTCATTCCTTTTCTATTGAAAACTGATCCAATCTTCAGATTTGAATCCAGACCACACCATCTCAATGCTTCTCTAGTCTTAGAAGCAGATACATCTTCTTCCTCCTTTGTTCTTGGTATTTGGAGTATCTTCCTCAGACTTTTCTGTGTGATCTTAACTTTGGTTCAATGAACTCTGGATTTAATCTTGAGTCCAAAGTCATCAAGGGAAGTTGCACTTAGAAATTCTAGGACCTCCTTCTTCCAGATCTTGATTGGTTCTGAAATAAGGTATTCCAGTCCACTTTCAGCAATTAGGGTTACCACACCTTTGATTTCAGGTTCCGCGTCATCAAAGGCATGTCGCATGAGTTCATATCCTTCATTAACATTCTCTTCTAGCTTGGGCGCCATGAGGGATTGAAGAAATTTGAATTTAGAGAAGAGTGATGTCGACACACAAGTTTGTTCTCGAAACTTTGGTGAGCATGTCGACAAACAATGGAGAAAACCTATTTATACCTTTCTAGAATCGAAGATGAAAGGGCACGTCAAAATACTTAAATTGTGTCGACACCGTTGAAAAGTGTCGACACTTACTTATAACGTCTCGACAACTATGTGTCGACACAAGTATAGTCTACAGAATATATGTGTCGACACTTATATATGTGTCGACACCACTAAACTCGACACTTAGTCGAGACTCTACTAGACTAAATCTGTGTAAAGCCTAAGTGTCGACACCACCTTGGATGTGTCGACACCTACACTCCATGTGTCGACACTAATTCTCTGAAGTGTCTACACAGACTTCCTAGATGTATCGACACCACTTCTCTGAAATGTCGACACCACTTCTATGTGTCGACACAAACAACTCTGTGTGTCGACACCTTTTTACTTAGCCAATTTTTGTTTTTTTTTGTAAACTATTGTAAGTTTATCATCCCTAATTGAATTTTAAATTTATTGAATTTGGTTTCATCTAAGGGCTTAGTATACATGTCAGCTATCTGATTATCTGTATTAATATACTCTAGTGAAATATCTCCTTTTTCCACATGTTCTCTTAGAAAATGGTACTTTATTTCTATGTGCTTAGTCCTACTATGAGAGACAGGATTATTTGCAATAGAAATAGCACTTGTAGAATCACAAAAATAAAGGTGTTCTACTTACTTGAATACCATAATCTTCTAGCTGATGTTGAATCCATAGAAGTTGAGCACAGCAACTTCCTGCAGCAACATACTCTAACTCTGCTGTGGAGATAGCCACACTTGTTTGTTTCTTGCTACTCCATGATATCTGCCTTCCACCTAGGAATTGACAGGTACCTGTTGTACTTTTCCTATCTTCCTTGCAGCCTGCAAAATCTGCATCTGAATAACCTGTCAGTTCAAATTCTCCATTCCTAGGATATCAAAGGCCTAGATAAGGTGTGCCCTTAAGATATCTCAGAATTCTTTTGACTGCTGTCAAATGAGATTCTTTAGGGAAAGCTTGTTACCTAGCACAGACACATGTAGCATACATGATATCTGTTCTACTTGCAGTCAAATATAGTAGGGAGACAACTATCCCTCTATACAAAGTTTCACCTACAGGTTTCCCTGCATCATCTTTGCATAAAGACATTGTTGACCCCATAGGAGTTTTCATGGTAGTGGATGATTCCATACCATACTTCCTTATCAATTCTAGGGTGAACTTAGACTGGCATATGGATAAACCATCCTCAGTCTATCTAACTTGGAGACCCAAGAAGAACTTAAGTTCCCCCATACTACTCATTTCAAATTGTCCTTGCATTAGTTTTGCAAACTTCCTGCAAAGACTACTTTCTGTAGACCCAAATATGATTTCATCTACATATATTTGGACTAAGATAATCTTGCCTCTGGATTCACTAAGGAATAGAGTCTTGTCTATTTTCCCCCTTGTGAATTTATTCTCAATGAGGAAACTAGACAGGGTTTCATACCAAGCCCTAGGGGCTTGTTTTAACCCATACAAAGCCTTCCTAAGTCTATAAACATAATTAGGTTTAGTAGAATCAACAAAACCTGATGGCTGTTCTACATAGACTTATTCCTTCAGATTTCCATTCAGAAAAGCTGACTTAACATCCATTTGGTATACCTTGAACCCTTGGAATGTTGCATACGCAAGGAACATCCTTATTGCTTCCAGTCTGGCTACTGGAGCAAAGGTTTGATCAAAATCAATACCTTCTTCCTACATATATCCTTTAGCAACTAGTCTAGCTTTGTTCTTTATAATTACTCCATTTTCATCCAACTTGTTCCTAAAGATCCACTTAGTTCCTATAATGTTGTGACCCTTTGGTTTAGGAACAAGCTCCCAGACTTTGCATCTTTTGAACTGGTTTAGCTCCTCTTGCATTGCCTCAATCCAATGAGGGTCTAGGATTGCTTCTTCAAATTTCTTTGGTTGTAGTTGGGATAAAAAGCTGGAGTAGAGAACTGAACTTATATTCCTGCTCCTTGTTTGTACCCCTTGTCTGAGATCTCCAATAATTTGATTGGCTGGATGATCTTTTAAATGCCTATTTGCATGAGGCAGCCTGTCTTCTGGTTGTACACCTTCAGCTTCTTCATTCAATAGCTTCTCTTAGTCTTCTTCAGCAACAGGAGTATCTTGTACTCCCCCTGGATAGCAGCCACTATCATCCACTTGTTGACTTGCAGTAGAACCTTCTTCAATAGTAAGCTTGTCTATCTTCTCAGTCACACCTGTGGAGCTGCAAACACTTCTATACAATTCATTGTTAATGAGTCTAGCTTCATCAAACACTACATGAACTGACTCTTCTACAACTTGAGTAGTCAAGTTGTGGACCCTATAAGCCTTACTATTGTTGTTATACCCAACAAAGATCCCCTCTTAGGATTTGGCAGCAAACTTGGTTAAATAAGACTTACCATTATTAAGTATATAGCATTTACAACCAAAGATCCTGAAATAGGATAGATTTGGTTTTCTGCCCTTCACAATCTCATAGGGGGTCTTATTGTGGCTCTTGGTGATAGTAGCCCTATTGATCACATGACATGCAGTATTAACTGCCTCAGCCCAGAAATATTCTGGGAGAGATGTGTCACTCAATAGGGTTCTACCAGCCTCTATCAAGGTTCTATTTTTCCTTTCAGCAATACCATTTTGCTGAGGTGTTCTTGGTGAGGAAAATTCCTGAAATATCCCAAACTCTTCACATAGCTTTGTCATACTATCAGACTGGAATTCAGTACCATGGTCAATTCTTATTTTGACCACTGTATTGTCTAACTCATTCTGAATTTGTTTGACAAAACTATAAAAGATACTATGAGTTTCAGATTTTTGCCTTAGGAAGAATACCCAGGAAAACCTTGAATATTCATCTACAATCACAAATGTATAGATCTTTCTACCTAGGCTGTGAACTGGCATAGGACCAAAAAGATCCATATGCAAGAGATATAAGCACCTCACAGCATCTTTGTTCTCAATGTTATTAAAGGTGGATCTGGTCTGCTTGCCTTTCTGACAAGCTGAGCATATCCATCCTTTATACACTTAACCTGAGGACCATTCCTCACTAACTCTTTGCTAAAGAGTTGGCCAATTGTCTTATAGTTAAGATGAGCCAGCCTCTTGTGCCATTTAACACAATGTGAGACTCTTTCATCAGCTACAAGACAAATAGGAGAAGCATTGTTCTCACACATAATGTCTAGACAATAGACATTTCTTTTCCTATATCCTGTCAAAATGATCTTTTGATCATTTGACCTACTGATATGAAAACCATCTTTGACAAATGAGATGTCATATCCTAAATCACTCAGCTGACTTATGCTAATGAGGTTATGTTTCAAACCCTTTACATAAGCCACTTGAGTAATTGTAACTAGGTTGCTAGAAATGTTACCAAAGCCTTTGATGATTCCTTTTTCAGAACCACTGATGAATTGTAAATATACCTATTTTTGTGTACATTAATTTAGATGTTTTCATTTATTTTTGTCATTTTTACTTATTTTTATTCAATAAAATGCTCCTATTTTTGTAAATATTATACTAACTTAGTTTATTTTATTTTGCAGGAAAAATTGAAAATCTGCCAAAAAATTGACATGTCACGCCCGTGACATATTGGTCACGCCCGTGACCAGGGCGTGACACGTCAAAATCCCGTGAATCAACAATTTTTGAAGACCAAAGCCTGACACGCCCGGGGTCACGCCCGTGTCACTAGACACGGGGCGTGACACAAGCCCGTGTTCACTCCACTCGACGATTTCATCTCGACGATCGTCGAGTGTCGACACTAGCAGTCACGCCTAGAGTCACGCCCGTGACCTAGGGCGTGACACCTCTTTCCGCTCGACGATTTTCAACTCGACACTTTCAGCTCGACATTCGTCGAGTGTCGACACCAGCCGACACGCCCAGAGTCACGCCCGTGACCAAGGGCGTGACCTTTCCAGCTAGCCCGACAAGACCTGCCCGAAGACTTTCGGCGCGCACCGCGCCCAGATCCACCTGCCTGTCACGCCCCCTGTCACGCCCGTGATCAAGGGCGTGACCACTGCGAGACCGACACGTGTCCAGGCCGAAGTCAACTTTCCCGTCAAATCGCCGGCCGCCTTCCAAATAGTACTGTCACGCCCCCTGTCACGCCCGTGACCAAGGGCGTGACCCATGAAAATTTTGTCTATAAATTCAGAGGTTCTCCTTTGAATTCCTGTTCCCTTTTGGGCACCATTTTGCTTAGGTGTTATGCTGTTTAGATGATTCCAAGGGTTATGTAAGGGATTTTCTCCCCTCTTCTTAGTTTTTATTTATGTAACCTTCTTTTTTAGTTAATAAAATATGTTGTTTTCTCCCTTTATATGGTTTTGGATGTCATCTAAACGCTTCTCTTATGCAATCTTATTTTTCGTTTTTGTTTTAACCATCAAGTTTTTTTTTCGTCTTTTTAATACGTGTGTGTGTGTGTATGAGTATACTTTTTAATTTTATGTTCTTTGTTTTGGTTAACTTAGATTTTTATAGCTTTTATTTCGTTCCTATAACCCGTAAAAACGCTTTAAAGTGTCTTTCTTTTCTCTTTAACTTAGTTTTTTTTCATTTTAGGTTGTAAAACTTTTTCTTTCTTTTTACTTTATTTACACGTTTTCAGCGTTTTTATCAAGTTATAGGAATGATAATATAGTCGTTATAATTTTTCGCGCACTTAGTTTTTCATTTTAAACTTTAGTTCTTTTAATTTTTTCGTTCTCTTTTTACGCATTTCTACCGCATTTTAGCGGTAGAAATGTATTCGTTTTTATTTTTCGATCACTTGCATTTTCATTTTTATTTGCAAACTTTCTTCCCGTTTAATTTTTATTTCGCTTTTTATGCATTTCTACCGCATTCTAGCGGTAGAAATGCAGTTGTTTTCAATTTTCGGTAACTTAGTTTTTTGCACTTTTTATGCTTGTGCATTTATTTCCGCCTACTCGTTAAGAGTTAAATGGCGCTTTGCTTTATTTCAATTCTGTCGTGTGTGTGCGTGTGTTTACTTTTCTGTAGAGTGCGTGTGTTTTCATTTATGTCGAGAGAGTGTGTGCGTGCGTTGCATTTATTTTGTCCTACTCGTTTGAGTAGGACCCGTATTTATTTTCTCCTACTCATTTGAGTAGGACTTGCGTGTGTGCGTCTTACTGCTTTCATTTCTCCCGCCCACGCAGTTGCGCCGGGACTCGCAATTTACTGCTTTCTTCAGTCCTACTCGTTTGGGTAGGACTTGCAATTTTCTGCTTTATTTTCCTGCTTTCATTTACTGCTTTCTTTACTGCTTTCTTTTCTGCTTTTCTCGCAAGCCGTCCCCATTCCGATGAGTGGCTAACAGTTCTTAGCCCTCGGCATCGAAGAGCATTGGGACAGAAAAAATAGCTTAAAATAATTAAAGGTCGTATTTTTCTAATTAATTAATAGCACTTAAGGTTTGCCCGGGGTTAACGACGCGTAGGACCACATATCGATGTGTGGGCCCTATTTCCGTTTTCCATACGCTCGCCGAGAGGCCGTGCGTATGGACAGATCACCCCTTGGCAAAGAGAGTTCCGCACTAACCCTCGAGAGAGGAGGCGCGCCAACTCTACCGGATTGGGTTCCCCACCCAATAGCGGGGTTCTTAGCGTAATGCGGGCGTTAAGAGGAATCCTTCGTCGGACGAGAGCCCGGTCGAATAGTCTTAGCGTTCAGGTGAGCGATAGCCCTATAGCTAGGTGAGCTCATTTTAGTGGAACCTCCACGGTCAAGTCTCCGCCTTAATTAATTAGAAATTTAGGAGCTCTTTTTATTTAAAGTCTATTTTAGTTCAATTGTTTTTTTCGGTGCCATCGAGCTAAGCTCTTCATCGGCACCACCTTCTTGCGTTCTTTTTATGCTTTCATTTTCTTTCTGCCTTTTTATTACTGCCTTTTTATTATATATAAAATATCCCGACAAGATAATTATCGGTAAAATAATAGTCCCCTCCAGGGAAGAGTAGAAATAATCGAACCGGCCCCGAGAACAATACGACCTCGATATTCCACCTGGAATATCCTGTACTACTCACGATAGGTGCACTTGCCTCCTTTCGTTAAAACTCGATTTCTAAACCCTTTTTATATCCAAAATAAATAAATAAATACGCGCGACCCGTTTTCCTAAATAAATTCACTTCGCCTTTTTCTCAAATAAACGCGCCGGCTCGCCGCGTGACCGCAAATAATTTTGGAGTTTTAACCATCAAGTTTTTGGCGCCGTTGCCGGGGAATTTTAGGTTCGTTATTTTAAACCCTGGAAATCTATTAATTTTACCTATATATTTATATATATATATATAAATATGGCCAATATTATAATAATAATAATAAAAACTAATATATATATATATTTACAAATTTATAAAACCAAAAAAAAAATTTGAAAAACTCAAAACAAAAAAAAAAATTTTTGAAAAACCTTAAAAATTAAAAATTTGAAAAAACTATAAAACTAAAAAAAACTAAACTAAAAAAAAACTAAAAATCCAAAAAATGAAAAAAAAAAAAAACTTAACAAAAAATTATTTTTATTTTCATTCTTGTTTTTGAAAAAAAAAAAAACAAAAAAAAAAAAAACAAAAAAAAAACAAAAAATGAAAAATGAAAAACTTAAAAATATATTTTCCTTATAAAAAAAAAACAAACAAAAAAATTAATAATTTGTTTTTTAAAAAAAAAAAAAAAAAAAAAAAACAAACCCAAAAAAAAACGTAAGTATATATTTTATTTAATTTAATTTAATTTATTTTTTTTATTCGGCGCGGTCCTCACTCTTGTGCGCGCTAGGGATCACATTTTTATCACACAATGGTCGCTAATGCCTTAGCTACCTTCGACTCCCCCACGCACTTGCCCCCCTACCGCCCGCAACCTTTTAGCCGAATTTTTCGTTTTTTGTTTTTTCTAGTATTGTGTTGCTTCTTTATTTTTCTTATAAATAATGCAGGGTTTTAACTTGGCCTCCCGCGCTCGTCTTAGGGAAGCTTTTACCCTCCCTTTTTTTCTTTTTTGTACTTCTTTTATTTTGTATATTATCGTTCCGCATACTTAGACTGCAACATTGGGGACAATGTTGGGTTTAAGTATGGGGGTGTTTTCCTATTCTGCACTTTTTATATTCTGTACTTAACAAAAAAAAATAATAATAAATACAAAAAATGCAAAAATCAAAAACTCAAAAAAAATTTCATTATTTTTATAATAATAAAAAAATAAAAAAACAAAAAAAATCATAAAACTCATAAAATTCAAAAAAAAATCTTTTTACTTCGTAAATATTTTTTGCAAAAAAAAAAAAAAAATTCTCTCTTTCCCCCTCTTCTTCTTTTTTTTTGTAAAAACTTGCGTCTTGCCTGCCCGCGACGGTCGACTCATCGAACCAACCATTCAAATAAGAGTTTGTTCGCGGGGCCGCAATCGAGTTTTTACTTTGCCTTTTTTGTAAAAATCTCTCTTTCCCCCCTATCTTCTTTGTAAATAACTCTTCTTTCTCTCCTCATTCTTGTAAATAATTTATCCTCAAAAAACTAAAAATAAAAAATTAGAAAATCCAAAAACCTAAAAAGATAAAAATCTAAAAAATCCTAAAAAGATAATAATTAAAACACAAAAAAATGATAAAAACTCTAAAAAAACAAAAAAAAAAAAATGTTTTGTTAAATTATGTAACAAAATAATTCGAATATACCATTTCTTAACCCTTTTTGCTTTCCAAAAATCTAGTTTCGAGTTAATTTATATGCGAATTTTAGTTATTCTTTGCTTACTATTCGTTTATTAATTAAAGTTCGATAGATTTAAGTGTCTGGGGTTAAGTCTTAAAGAATTTTTTTTTATGTCTTTTCCTTATAATAGGGAACTTGTTTTTCACCACCACTTCTAATTTTATAAATAGAAGCTCGTTTTTTATGTTAGAAAATAACATCCATGGATTTCAATTATTTCTACTTCATGCTTTTAGAAACATTGGAACGTTCATTTTAAAAAGGTTGCTCTCAAAACTTTTTTATTAAAATCTAGTTTTCCTTTTGAAAAAAAATAAACCCACTTCCTTTTTTTTTCATGTCTTACTTTGACATGATTCCCCTCTATCCCTTAAAAGATCCTATGTCAATGGGAATAAGATTTCATTCCGTAAACATAGGCACCCAATATTTAAAAGATTATATATGGAGTAAGAGGATAAAATTCATTACTCCTACAAATATACATTGAGTTAATTTTATTATGAAGAAAGAAAAAAAATTATTGTGTTAGGAAAATAAGATTTCATTTTCCTAACTATCCAAAAAGAAAAAATTGGAGGTTCGAGAAAAATTACCTCGCCTCAATATTCAAGCCTTCTTCATAAACCACCAAACCACTTAGCATATTTCAATAATTCTAGAATTAATTTAAAATTTTTTTGAGAGCATAATTTTTAAATTGCATTATTTCCTTTAACTTCTTTTAAGCTAAAGTTTTTTATATAAATCCAATCCATCTTTGTTAAACTAACAAAAATAAATTTTTGCTTCCTATTTTATTTTATCTAGAAGTCTTTTGAAACTGTTCCTCTATTCATAACATTTCATAAATTAGGATTTAATTCTTTAACCCCGGATGTTTATTTTGATCTTCCTTTTAATTAATTCAAGCGGTAGCTAAACTTAGGATTTCTTTTATTCCTTATAAGTTCATCTCCAACTTTTGCTCTGGAATAGCAAAAGCTTAAGTATGGGGGTATTTGATGAATTGTAAATATACCTATTTTTGTGTACATTAATTTAGATGTTTTCATTTATTTTGTCGTTTTTACTTATTTTTATTCAATAAAATGCTCCTATTTTTGTAAATATTATACTAACTTAGTTTATTTTATTTTGCAGGAAAAATTGAAAATCTGCCAAAAAATTGACATGTCACGCCCGTGACATATTGGTCACGCCCGTGACCAGGGCGTGACACGTCAAAATCCCGTGAATCAACAATTTTTGAAGACCAAAGCCTGACACGCCCGGGGTCACGCCCGTGTCACCAGACACGGGGCGTGACACAAGCCCGTGTTCACTCCACTCGACGATTTCATCTCGACGATCGTCGAGTGTCGACACTAGCAGTCACGCCTAGAGTCACGCCCGTGACCTAGGGCGTGACACCTCTTTCCGCTCGACGATTTTCAACTCGACACTTTCAGCTCGACATTCGTCGAGTGTCGACACCAGCCGACACGCCCAGAGTCACGCCCGTGACAAGGGCGTGACCTTTCCAGCTAGCCCGACAAGACCTGCCCGAAGACTTTCGGCGCGCACCGCGCCCAGATCCACCTGCCTGTCACGCCCCCTGTCACGCCCGTGATCAAGGGCGTGACCACTGCGAGACCGCACGTGTCCAGGCCGAAGTCAACTTTCCCGTCAAATCGCCGCCGCTTTCCAAATAGTACTGTCACGCCCCCTGTCACGCCCGTGACCAAGGGCGTGACCCATGAAAATTTTGTCTATAAATTCAGAGGTTCTCCTTTGAATTCCTGTTCCCTTTTGGGCACCATTTGCTTAGGTGTTATGCTGTTTAGATGATTCCAAGGGTTATGTAAGGGATTTTCTCCCCTCTTCTTAGTTTTTATTTATGTAACCTTCTTTTTAGTTAATAAAATATGTTGTTTTTCTCCCTTTATATGGTTTTGGATGTCATCTAAACGCTTCTCTTATGCAATCTTATTTTTCGTTTTTGTTTTAACCATCAAGTTTTTTTTTCGTCTTTTTAATACGTGTGTGTGTGTGTATGAGTATACTTTTTAATTTTATGTTCTTTGTTTTGGTTAACTTAGATTTTTATAGCTTTTATTTCGTTCCTATAACCCGTAAAAACGCTTTAAAGTGTCTTTTTTTCTCTTTAACTTAGTTTTTTTTCATTTTAGGTTGTAAAACTTTTCTTTCTTTTTACTTTATTTACACGTTTTCAGCGTTTTTATCAAGTTATAGGAATGATAATATAGTCGTTATAATTTTTCGCGCACTTAGTTTTTCATTTTAAACTTTCGTTCTTTTAATTTTTTCGTTCTCTTTTTACGCATTTCTACCGCATTTTAGCGGTAGAAATGTATTCGTTTTTATTTTTCGATCACTTGCATTTCATTTTTATTTGCAAACTTTCTTCCCGTTTAATTTTTATTTTCGCTTTTTTATGCATTTTCTACCGCATTCTAGCGGTAGAAATGCAGTTGTTTTCAATTTTCGGTAACTTAGTTTTTTGCACTTTTTATGCTTGTGCATTTATTTCCGCCTACTCGTTAAGAGTTAAATGGCGCTTTGCTTTATTTCAATTCTGTCGTGTGTGTGCGTGTGTTTACTTTTCTGTAGAGTGCGTGTGTTTTCATTTATGTCGAGAGAGTGTGTGCGTGCGTTGCATTTATTTTGTCCTACTCGTTTGAGTAGGACCCGTATTTATTTTCTCCTACTCATTTGAGTAGGACTTGCGTGTGTGCGTTTTACTGCTTTCATTTCTCCCGCCCACGCAGTTGCGCCGGGACTCGCAATTTACTGCTTTCTTCAGTCCTACTCGTTTGGGTAGGACTTGCAATTTTCTGCTTTATTTTCCTGCTTTCATTTACTGCTTTCTTTACTGCTTTCTTTTCTGCTTTTCTCGCAAGCCGTCCCCATTCCGATGAGTGGCTAACAGTTCTTAGCCCTCGGCATCGAAGAGCATTGGGACAGAAAAAATAGCTTAAAATAATTAAAGGTCGTATTTTTCTAATTAATTAATAGCACTTAAGGTTTGCCCGGGGTTAACGACGCGTAGGACCACATATCGATGTGTGGGCCCTATTTCCGTTTTCCATACGCTCGCCGAGAGGCCGTGCGTATGGACAGATCACCCCTTGGCAAAGAGAGTTCCGCACTAACCCTCGAGAGAGGAGGCGCGCCAACTCTACCGGATTGGGTTCCCCACCCAATAGCGGGGTTCTTAGCGTAATGCGGGCGTTAAGAGGAATCCTTCGTCGGACGAGAGCCCGGTCGAATAGTCTTAGCGTTCAGGTGAGCGATAGCCCTATAGCTAGGTGAGCTCATTTAGTGGAACCTCCACGGCCAAGTCTCCGCCTTAATTAATTAGAAATTTAGGAGCTCTTTTTATTTAAAGTCTATTTTAGTTCAATTGTTTTTTTTCGGTGCCATCGAGCTAAGCTCTTCATCGGCACCACCTTCTTGCTTTCTTTTTATGCTTTCATTTTCTTTCTGCCTTTTTATTACTGCCTTTTTATTATATATAAAATATCCCGACAAGATAATTATCGGTAAAATAATAGTCCCCTCCAGGGAAGAGTAGAAATAATCGAACCGGCCCCGAGAACAATACGACCTCGATATTCCACCCGGAATATCCTGTACTACTCACGATAGGTGCACTTGCCTCCTTTCGTTAAAACTCGATTTCTAAACCTTTTTATATCCAAAAATAAATAAATAAATACGCGCGACCCGTTTCCTAAATAAATTCACTTCGCCTTTTTCTCAAATAAACGCGCCGGGTCGCCGCGTGACCGCAAATAATTTTGGAGTTTTAACCATCAACCACCAAAGGTAACTTTAGTACCATCCTTGATTGATGTATAGTCCTTCAACAATCCCCTAGTTCCAGTCATATGCCTGGAACATCCACTGTCCAAGTACCATATTGGGCATGGCCACTTGGACTCACCTGCAAAACAGATTACTTTACCTTAGAACCCAAATAATTCTTGGGTCCTTGGTGCAAGTTAGTCTTACTCTTAACAAAACTACCTGTATCTTTTCTAGCAGACTGTTTGCTACTCACCTTGGCATTTAAATTATGCCAACAATCTATGGCAAAGTGTCCTACCTTGCCACAACACCAGCACTCAAATCTGTTGTACCTTTGTTTAGGTACAACCCTGGCTGTTTTATCTTCAGCAGGCTTCTTGTTGAGTATTGGGGCTTTGCCCTTAGAATTGGACTATAATGTCCTGGCAGGTTTTGTAAACCCCAATCCAGTTTTACCCTTATGAGATACAAACTCATCTATCAAAGGTAGAACAGATTTTGGTTTAGAAGACCTTGCTACAATATCTCTCTCCTTCTGAAGACTAATCTCCAGATTTCTAATTTGATCATTTTTAAATGTAATAGTCCCCATCTGAATAACTGTAATATTCTTCAATCTGGCTATTTCATTTAATTTCTGATCTAACAACTTGTCAAAATCTGTTGTAGCCACTTTAAGACTAGCAATCTCCTTAGCCTGAGTCTTGGCCAAGAGTTTGCTTTTCTTCAAAGCCTGCAACAATACTCTATATTCATCAATCAACTGATGAATTTCTCCTTCAGATTCACATCCACTCACAACACTTGATGCTGATGTATCTGATTCTGATCCAGCACTAGAAATTGAACTTGAAGAACAATTTTGTACCTGACTAGGTCCACGCTGATCCTGGATTTTGTCTCCTTCTGATAAGTCCATCAGTCCCTTACACTGAATGTCCTCCTGCTCATAAATTGAGTTCATTAGCTGCATGAACTCATTTTCTTCTTCTTCAGCAAACAAGCCAATATAGGATTCAGCTTCTGAATCTGTTTCTGAAGATGACATATCAGTCAGACTTTTATCCTTCTTGGCAACAAAGGACCTTTCCTTTTTGCCCTTGAACTGTGTCTTCTTCTTGTCAGTAGACTCTTTCCTCTTTTCTGGACAATCAGCTATTACATGTCCTTGTCTATTGCAATAATAGCATACTATCTTTGAGGATGTAGTGTTACTAGACTTGGACTTTCTTCTGTCATTCCTTGATGACTTCCTTTTCTGGTAGTAGTCATCTTTTGGCTGTGAAGTGGATGGCTTGGATCTCCACTGCTTCTCCTTTAGAAACTTCTGAAAGTGCCTAGTAAATGCAGCAAAGTCCTCATCACTTTCACTGCTATCTGACTTCTTGCAATCTGAAGTATCTGATACTGTCTCAGCAACTATTTGTGGTGGAGATGGAGACTTGCTTCTATATTTCTTAGTGGCTTCAGTCTTGAAGGCCACAGCTCTTTCTTTGTACTCCACTCTTGTATTCTTTCTTCCTCCTTCCTTACCATTAACTGCATCTCATAAGATAACAGTTTTCCAAACAAAGTTGGAGGAGGAATGTCTGCTAATTTGGCCATTTCCCTTATGACACAAATCTTGGTGTCCCAGTCCTTTGTTAGGGATCTCAAGAACTTATCATTCAATCATAATTGCTGAATTCTCTTCCATAGGACATCAATTCATTGACTATCCTATAGAATTTCTTGTAGCATTCTGTTATGCTATCAGACCTGCCTTGTCTGAAGCTTTCATACTCTTGGTTTAATAAAAGACTTCATGTCTTGTCTTACCTCTTCTTGATCCCTCCATATAGACCATTAGTGTGTCCCACATTTCTTTTGATGTTTTACAATGAATCAGATTCTGAAATGTGGCATCATCAATTGTACTTACAATAATATTATGTGCCCTCTTGTCCATAGTGGCCAGAATTATTTCATCTTTGGTCATTTCAGAATAGTCTTTTGGAGTTCTCTGATTTGCATCTAAAACAGATACTTTCATTGGCACATAAGGCCCTTCTTTGACTGTAATGTAAATTCTGGGGTCAGAGGCTTCCATAAAAAGTCTAACCCTTTCTTTCTAAATGTCAAAGATCTCCTTTCTGCAGATTGGCAACTTCATGTATCCTAACTCTTTGTGATTCTCAGTTGAACCCATTTTCTTGATTCTTGATTATGCTGATACTGCCTACAAGATCTTTTACTCAGACAGTTATGTCCTTTTTGAGTAACCTGGCTTTGATACCACTTGAAAGAACTAGTGACTAAACACCTAGAGGGGGGTGAATAGGTGCACTTAATCTTTTTAAACTTTTAAGGCAGAAACACAGAATTATATGGAATTCTTCACAGCAATTCAGCACAGATAACACAACAATCACACAAGCATACAATCACAGAAAGCACACAGGATTTATAGTGGTTCCTCAAGGTCTAGGTACATCCACTTTCCCCCTTCGTCTATCTAGTACTGTACTAGATTCGGCCTAACTTCTCCACTACTTCTCAGATCCACAGATCTTACAGCTCAGAACCCCAAATAAGTTCCTACAACTCAGAGTGATCTCACTCCTACAACTCAGGCACAAAGCCCTACCACTCAGCCTTCAACAAGGCCTACACTCAGCCTTCAACAAGGCCTACACTCAGAGAAATGTATCTCCTACACTCAGGCACACAAGCTCTACCACTCAGCCTTTATAAATATAGTCTTACAACTCAGAGCCCTAAGGATCCTACAGAAAATAAAAAGTACAAGGATTAATAACCACAACTCTGATTGAGAAAGTTGAGTTGACTGGCTTCTTGATGAGTTCTTGAAAGAACTTTGCTGAGATCAACCTCCCTTGGCTTTCTTCAAAGCTTCTTGAATTAGAACACAGTAGGGTTGAATCTCTTGGCAGATGATCTTCAATCAACTGCTGACTTGTGAATCAGATCTCAATCTGAAACTTTCTTTATCAGCCTGGTTCAATAGCTGTCTTCTTAGAAGGAGCTTTCTCTCTCCAACTACTTAGATCTTAACTTGAAGGTCTTCATCTGGTTTGTTGTTTCTCACTTCATTGATTGCTTCAATCTCTGCTGATCGAATACCTTCTGTTGTAGGAATAAGCCTTTATATAGGCTTTCTTCATGGTGACCGGCTGATCCGGTTTCTAACAAACTTCTGACAACTCTGACAGTAGCAGTTGACCGGTTGAAATGGCAGCTGTCAAGTCATCCAGTCACTTCTTGAAAACTCTGTCACTGTCTGAAAGTGTCGAGACAGATAGTCTTTATGTGTCGACACAAATAGACTAAGTGTCGACACAAGTAGAATAAGTGTCGACACTAGCCTTCATGGTTTCGACACAACTCCTTATATTGTAGAAATTACTTCTCGACACTGCTTCTTCAGAATGTGTCAACACTGATCCTGTGTGTTGACACAAGTCCTTCTTCTTCAATACTTAGTTGATTTCTGCTAAGTGTCGACACAACTCCTTTGTGTCGACATATCTTCTTATGTTGAAACTTGCTAAGTGTCGACACATCTTCTTTGTGTCGACACATGCCTTCTGTGTTCAAACTTTTGCTGAGTATCGACACATCTCCTTTGTGTCGACACATTCTTCATGTGTTGAGACTTTTGCTGAGTGTCGACACATCTCCTTTGTGTCGACACATTCTTCATGTGTTGAGACTTTTGCTGAGTGTCGACATATCTTCTAGTGTCGACACTTGTACTTGAACTTTGTTGATGTTTTGCAGAGTGTCAACAAAGTTCCTCTGGGTGTACCCAACACACAGGCCTGATAATGAGGATACGGCTACCTGACGGATCAGAGTTATTCACCACCGCCCGCTGCAACATGGAGGCGGAGATCGGCGGAAAGATATTTGAAGCACCGACAACGATCATGAAATGCCATTCTTTAATTTGATCCTGTGAATGACATGGTTGTGCTGGAACCATGCTTAGATCGACTGCATGTACAAGAGGATTACTGTGAGGCATGGGGATTCCTTCATCGTCATCGAAGGTATTAGATCTATTCCTCCTCTCTTGCTGACATCCGTGCAGTCCGTCAAGGCCCACTTACAGGGGAAGGAAGTCTATAAAGTGTTGTATGGGATGGCCGAGGCTAAGGGTTCCATCTCGGATATTCCGGTAGTGCGAGATTTTGCCGACGTATTTCTAGAGAAGCTGCCAGGGCTACCCTCGCACAGGGAGCAGGATTTCCGGATACAGCTGGTGCAGGGGCTAAGCCAGCGTCTAGAGCCCCTTACCGCATGGCCCCGAAAGAGCTGACAGAGTTTCAGAGCCAGCTCTAGGAACTGGTGGAAGCCGGTTTTGTCCGGACAAGCTCTTCACCATGGGGAGCCCCGGTGTTATTTATCAAAAAGAAGGATGAGACACTCAGATTGTGCATCGACTACCGGACACTGAAAAGACTGACAGTCCAGAATACCTATCCACTGCCAAGGATAGATGAGCTGTTTGACCAGCTGGAGGGCATGCATTTCTTTTCAAAGCTGGATTTGAGGTCGGGCTAGTATCAGCTGCGGATCCAGGAGGAGGACATACCGAAGATTGCCTTTAGTAGCAGATATGGGCTGTTCGAGTTTACTGTGATGCCCTTCGGGCTCACGAATGCACCGTCGTCCTTCATGAGCCTCATGAATCGGGTGTTCGAGGCATATCTGGATGTTTTCGTTATTGTATTTATTGACGACATCCTCATCTACTCGAGGAAAGAGGAGGAGCACACACGACATCTGATGCTGACCCTGGAAAGACTATGGGAGCACCAGCTCTACGCAAAGTTTAGCAAATGCCAGTTATGGTTGAAGGAGGTTGCTTTCCTAGGCCATATCATCAGTGATGCGGGGTTGGAAGTGGACCCGGCCAAGATTCAGGCAGTTCGGGATTGGCCACAGCTGAAGTCGGCCTCAGATGTGCGGATCTTCCTAGGACTTGCCGGTTACTACTGGAAGTTCATGGAGGGATTTTCTCGCATTGCCCTTCCCCTCACATCCCTGACAAGGAAAGAAGTGCCCTTTGTCTGGACCCCGCAGTGCGAGGTGGCCTTTTAGGAGTTAAAGAATTGACTCACCTTGGCTCCTATACTAGCCCTTCCTTCGGGGAAGGAAGGATTCCAGGTCTACACTGACGCTTCTTACCAGGGCATGGGTGCGGTGCTGATGCAGAATGGTCACGTGATAGCATACGCTTCTCGGCAGCTAAAGAAGCATGAGCTGAACTACTCAGTTCATGACTTAGAGATGGGAGCGGTCATATTTGCGCTGAAAGTCTGGCGACACTATCTGTATGGTGTCCACTGCGACATTTACTCCGATCACAAGAACTTGAGGTATGTGGACACGCGGAAGGAGCTGAATATCAGGCATAGGCGATGGGTAGTGTTTTCTTGACACTTTGGGGGTCGCTTGACCCTTAGGAAGGTTACTTTGACCAAGTTAGGGCTAGAGTTGACTTTGATCAACGGGAACATTTGGGTTGACCCCAAGGGGTCCTTGGTGACCCCTTGGCTTCCCTTAAGGTCTAGGAAGGGTTGTGTAGGGTTAACTTTGCACACTGAAGGTCACTTGCCCCTTAGTTAGGGCACTTTGACCACATTACGGCTAGGATGGTCCTAGGTCAACTTGGCCCTATATGGATGAAGGTGTAGGACTCCGCTGTCAAGATGAATCTTCCGGTCACGCGTAGGGAGAAGGTAGGCAGGCCACTCAGGTGAGCATTGCCAAAGACCGGGGCTCAGGATCACCTCCAAAGAAATCAATCAATGTCGGGTACCATACCCTTGCCTGTTCACACTCTCTCCACGGTACTACTTCGACTCAAGCGTGAATCATAGGACTTTAGGATAAGAGATGTGTTTGGGTTTCGGTGAAGTAAACAAAAATAAATAAGAAGGCTACGCACCTAACCCCAATGAGCTAGCATAAAAAATAATCAATCCGCTAACCAAAATACATGCGGGTACACCACAACCCCATACTTAATTTTAAAATATGGGTGTGTGCACCGCCTACTAAAAATACAATCTCAACTCAAATAGAATTTTCAATTATACCTTTTCTTTTCACTTTTTTTTCACAATTAATTTTTATATATTTTTTAAATCATCGTTTTATTTTAACAATTTCAGCAAATAAAACTTTGGAGCACATCCACATATTCATAAGGAATATCACCACATCAACACCCCAAAATGAAAATGTAAAACACTAAAGCTCGACTTGAGAGTGCGACTATGATTGGCTATGAGCCTTTGGAGAAATAATGGTGGAGCTGAATCATAAGAAGGGGTAGGCACAACGGGGTTAGCGAGGTTAAGATGTTAGGAACAGTACAAAGCTCAACCAGGCACAAATGATGGCCTACATTACGCTCATGCTTGACTAACCATGCGCCAATGCTTCGAGAGTAGCTTGGGGAAAGTTCTTAGCCACCGAGAAAGATGATCCTTCCTCCCAACTCGAGCAAAACTTATCTAGTGACGGCTATACACATCCCAACACTACTGTTCGATTCACACGGGATCCACCAATTTTTGAGTAGAATAAATAGTATTTACGCAATTAGAAAAATATAAGTTATAGGCATACAAAAAAATTAAATCTACTCCAATTTCTACACGAGACGAGAGCACTCGACTAGGAGCAATGCAGGAGTCAACATTTTACTCTGTCTCACAATACTATGCTAGCATAATAATTCTCCCAAATCATATAAAAGAAACGAGTTTAACTCGCAGCACGCTAACAGCTAAGCACGCTCTCCTGTGGGTCCATTGTTGTGCGATGCAATGAACTAATCAAAATAAAAAAAATAAAAGATTCGAGTATGCAAATGAAATATGTGCATGCAAAAGGTAACAAATACTAGTTCTCCCCCAGACTTAAACTAAGCTACACCGCATATGATATTGAAATTAAAATCAGATAGAGACAAGGGAAGAGGTTACCCAATGCTCAGCTAGTGAGCATACCAGAAGACGTGTGAAAAAATAAAAACAGGTCCGCCAAACGAAGAATCACAACCCTGCTAATACGAATTTACCATGAATACCTGCACTGGTGAGCTCCGCAAAAACAAAAGAAAAATAGACAAAATACAAAGAAAAACTAAAACTAAGATAGACATGAAAAATAAAAATGCAGAAAATGTAAGATAACTACTGGGGTTATTGTCCTCCCAGCACGACTTATTAAATTTTATACATTTTTAGCTAATGGGCCTATGAAAATAAAAGTGCACAGGTAACTGTTCCATTATCCGTTTCAGTAATGGGTACCGATGCGGCGATAAAACAGTTACTCATCTGCCCAAATAATCATACCTGCTCCTCATAGGCAGAGTAAATTGGAAGTAAGAAGAGGAGGAGCGTTGCTCCTCACTCATTTCACCACAAAATAAATCCTTGCCCAGCAAGGTATCGTATACACGGAGACGGCAAGAGGAGAAAGAAATTAATGGAGCTTCCATAACAGAGGAGGAATCTACCTCCTCGCGAGAGAGGATACTATCATCCAAGAGTTTCTAGCAGATTACCAGTACGAGATGTACTACCACCTGGGAAAGGCGAATGTTGTGGCAGATGCGCTGAGCCGGAAGGCCACAAACTCTGGAGCAGGAATGCAGTTGATGGCCTTGGAGTTGGTCCAGATGTTCGAAAAGATGTAGATATCCTTTGTGTCTGAGGATCATCCTGAGCTGTACCGAGAGTACCTAGCATCGTTGATTGCCCCAGATGACATTCGAGACCGAGTCAGAGATGGGCAGAGGCAGGATACCCAGCTTGAGCCAATATTTCGGGCCTTAGAAGCAGGCACTGCTGGAGATTACTCACTGAGGGATGTGCTAGTGTGTTTTAGAGGACGAATTTACATACCAGAGGGAGGCCAGGTCCGACAGGATATCATGACGGAGGCTCATTGTAGTCGGTATTCAGTACATCTGGGTGTTACGAAGATGACTGTGGACCTGAAGAAGACCATGTACTAGCCAGGCATGAAGAAGGATATCACCTACTTCGTGACCTACTGCGAGGCATGCCAGTTGGTCAAGGTAGAGTGCAGGAACCCCACATTACTATTGCAGCCACTCCCAGTGCCAGAGTGGAAGTTTGACGATGTTGCGATGGACTTTATACATGGGCTTCCCCGATCGCAGATGTGAAACGATTCGATTTGGGTGATCGTCGACCGGCTGACAAAGGTAGCCAGATTTATTCCGATCAGGAAGGATGACTCGGTTGGTGTGCTGGTTCAGAAGTTCGTGGAACAGTTCATCCGTTATCATGTCGTACCCAGGTCGATTGTATCGGATCGGGATGGACGGTTCACGTCCAGGGAGTGGAGATCAGTGCAGACATACTTGGGCACCCGACTGACATTCAGTATAGCATTTCATCCCCAGACTGATGGAAAGACAGAACGCACCAATCAGACCTTGGAAGATCTGCTGCGACTTTGCATACTGGATCGCGGTGAGCCCTGGGAGAAGCTGTTGCCACTGATCGAGTTCTCATATAATAACAGCTACCAGTCCAGCATAAGGATGGCTCCTTATGAGGCCCTGTATGGATGGAGATGTAGGACTCCGCTATCATGGATACAAGACGAGGATCCGAAGGCTTTGGGTTTGGAGTTTGTTGAGGACACCGAGGCTCAGGTGAGATTGATACGGGATAGGATGCTAGAGGCACAGAGCCGACAGGCTAAGTATTATGACAGTCGCCATCGTCAGGTGGAGTTCTAGGTGGGGGAACAGGTGTTCTTGAAGATTCGACCAATGTATGGGGTTTCACGGGTGCGCGGTCGGAAGAAGAAGCTCAGTCCAAGATATATGGGGCCTTATAGGATCCGAGAGCGGATCAGTCCCTTGGCATACAGGCTGGAGCTGCCACCGTAGCTGGAAAGCCTACACGACGTATTCCATGTATCCTCACTCAGGAGGGCTTTACTATGCCCGAAGAAGCAGATTACGGCCACAGATGGGTCAGTAGCCTCTAATCGATCAGTTCACCTAGAACCAGTCCGGATTGATGACAGGGGAATACGAGTCTTGCGCCGCAAGAAGGTTCCATTGGTCAAGGTCCTGTGGAGGAATCACAGGCGAGAGGAGCACACCAGGGAGCCCCAAGACTTGATGTAACAAAGGTACCCGGAGCTTTTTAGTCAGGTATTACTCACAACCTCTCGGGATGTTATAATTTTCCTTTCGTATTTGAAACCCCGTAGGCATAACTAGAATTTCAAGTACGAAATTGTTTTGTTATATATTGGGATTTGTAATATCCCTCAAACAACTAGACCCCTAGTAGTGCTTTTGTCATGTCTAGGTCATGACAAAACCCTAGGAAGCCCAAGGAGGCCAAGTAGACCTAGGGATGTAGATGAGACCACTATGGTATGCAAATAGTAGATCTATGAACCCTAGTTAAGGTGATCATGGGGCTTCACCAAGACTTCAAGACCCCACCATGGCCTCACCAATCCATTGTAAAGTTCATCTGAACCTTAAAGGTCCATTGGAGATGACTCAGGGTGGCAAAGTTGATCGAGGACCACTCTAGGCCTAAACTGGGCAAAGTGCCCTAATTAAGGGCAGTGTGCCCTAGTTAAGACCAACTAACCCTACCAGGGTCTTCCTAGACCTAAAATGGGGTCAAGGGGTCATTAAGGACCCTTGGTGGGCAGTCAAGGTGGTTAGGTTGACCAAAGTCAACTCTAGCCCTAAATGGGGCAAACTGAACTATATTGGGTCAATTGACCATCCCCTAGACAGGTGGACCCCATTTATACCACCTAACCCTAAGGTGAGGTCCATGGGTCACCAAGGACCCATTGGGGTCATGCCTAGTGGCTAAATTGACCAAAGTCAACCCTAACCTTAATTTGGGCAAAGTACCCTTCCTAAGGGCAGGTGGCCTCCAAAGTGCCAAGTCAACCCTACCCATCCCTACCTAAACCCTAGGGGAGCCCAATAGGTCACCAAAGACCCAACGATGGTAACAGAAAAGGTCAATTTGACCTAGGTCAACCCTAGTCAAGATTAAGTCAAACCTTGCTCAAATGGGCTAACCCAAGCTCAAGCCTTCTTTCCTTTTTATGCTAGCCTTAATATCATGAAAATTATGAATGAGTGGGCTGGAGAAGTTAGCATAGTCAACCTAGATGACTAGGAGAGAGAAAACCTCAACCTCATTTTAATGGAGGAGAGAGAGAAAGGTGAAAGGGTGCAATTCATGGCCAAGGAGGCCAAAGGCCACTCCTCATTGGCTGACTCAATATCACATTCACTTCAGGAAGACCAGGGTGCCAGTTTGGAGGCTGTCCATGGCCGGAACAGTGCACCATGCCATGGCCGAACAAATACCTTAAATGTCCATTAATGGTCATTGAAGCATTAGACCTTCCCTTCCCTTCTAAACGACTGGAACCAACTCCTCTGGGGAAGAGTAGTAATTTCAATCCGTTTCCCGGCTGGATTGAGCCCTGGTTCAGCCCCCTCCTCCATGGCCGAGCCTAGCCATTAATGGCTTTAATGGGCATTGATAATCCAACCCCTCCCCTCCCCAACTGAGGCTTTAAACACCATCAGTGGGTAGAGAGAAGACTTTCCCAATCCTTACCTGAAGAAATCGAGCCCCCCCACCCCACTGTGTAGTTGCAGAAACCGAGCGGCGCCACCTTCAGGAATGGCTTTCTGGTGTTCTTCTCGACTTCAGGCCGCCGGCAAGGTCCTCCCCCTCTCCTTACCTCATGGCTAGATCATAACAATGTTTAGGTCCAAGGTTCCTGGTTTTCATGAATTCGAGTGGAGAATTTTCTTGCTAAACCCGCCGGAATCCGCCCCTCCGGCGGTTGTGACGCCGCCAGTCGATAGCCACCACCTCGGTGGAGGTGTTGGGGGTGGTGGTCGGCCGGGGAAGTGTCAGGATGGGCTGTAGCGGCGATTAGAAGTGCTCCAGGATCGGGCTATCTCAGTCGTTGGCTGGAGGTAGACGATGAGCCCGGGCCACTGGATCCGTACCAAGATTTGTGCGCTAGTTTTGATAAGATCATTTAATTTCATTTCTATATCATTTCTGTCACACTTTTTGCTGGGGATGGTTTTAATTTTTAAAAATAACTAGGCTCCTCTACTGAAAAAGTCACCAACATGAAGTTTGTAGCCCTAAGTGTCTAATTTAATTCAAAATTTATTTGAACGAATTTGGACCTATGGTTGGATTAGGGCACCGATTTTGGTGGGACCTATACCTAGAGCTATCCTGAAATTAAAAAGAGTGCCCACTCTTCATCTCTTGTCCAAATGACTGAAATTTGGGCAGGGGGTCACCCTTAGATAGATCAAGGGCCTATCCAAAAATGGGAATTTTTGGAGATACTTTGTCTATGGTTTTAATATTTATTTAATAATACTAGGGTAAATTAATTAGGTGGCCTAATTACCTCCAAACACTCCCAAATTTTGGTGAATGGTCCCTGGCCTCAATATGTGTCCCTGTATAAATTTTCACCTCATTTGGAGGTGTTTTGGATAGGAAATGAGCTAACCCTAATTTTACCTTAATGAGGGGTTCTTAAGTAAAAAGTGCTCCTTGAGGTTGAGTGGTCAAATCACCTCAACAGAGGCTTGGATTTTGAACACTGACTTGACAAAACCTTAGACACCCTCATAGGGGTTATGGGGTGGTCTAGGGTAGTTTTGCCCTAGAATCCAAACTCAAACCCTAAGGAGGGGCTCTTGAGTGTTGTGAATGGCATGGGGCAAAATGCCCATGTGTGATCTTGCAACTTGGTAGAAATGATGCTAGGGTAGCCAAGGCCCTCTGATATGAATCTCAGAGGATTTGGAGATGGATGAACCTCTCAATCCCTAACCCTAGTTTAGGGCAGATCCACCTTTTGTGTAGATTAAGCCACCAAAACTTACTAAAAAGGTATGAAACTTAGGTAGCATGGATTTTAAGTTCGTTAGGACCTATGGGAATTTACTGGAATTTTATGAGTACTATTACTAGCACCCCCTTTGTTATACATAATATGGCCCTAAATGGTATTTTATTTATTATGATCACACTATTCATTCTAGACTCATGAAATTTGGGCAGGAGATGTTTTAAGTCAAAATGATTATTCCAGAATTTTGTTATAAATTTTATTTGAACAACTTTATTACTTCCTTCCCAAATTTGAAAAGGTGCAATTATGGTCAATAAATTATTTATAGCTATTTAATTGTTGCAAAAATTGTGAAATTGGGTCTCTGATAATTTTAGGTCAATAACCAATTGGAGAAATTAAGTCAAGATTTTTAGATGATTATTTGCAGTATATGCTTTAAAAACCCATAATTTTGGGGATTTGACGTATAATTTATTCAGATGCTTATTTCATGCTAAAAAATTGGGAGACACTGGATTACTCGTTGAATAGTCACATTGAATTTATCATAAATTTTGTAGAGCATTTGCTTGTCTGAAATGGGTACGTCATGTTCAAACTTGGATTTTTGGATTACTATAATAAATAAATAAATTATCAGATAAATTAGGAAAATTATGAATTTTTGGATTTAGGCTAAAAATGTCATTATAGTCGTCCAACAATTATTATAGGGGTATTGGGTGATTATTTTCTGTACCTCCCATAATACACTTCATATTGTTTAGGTTGGGTTGCATTTAGTAAAATCGCAGAAATTGTGTTGGAATAAGAATTGGGGCACACGAGTTGGGGTTAGATGTTTGCTGATTTGGATGAATGAAAAAGAGTTCGTCATTGGAAGTTAGGATGAGTAAGGGGTTGGAATGGCCAGTGTCCGGTGGTGCTCTGGATCAGCAAAAGATCGTCTTTCCTGTAGGGAGGAAGTGTCTAATGCACTAGGGTTAGATCCAGTAAATTAATTAAGGGTTGGGAAATCTGGTAGCAACCAATAATAGTACGTGTCTTGCGAAAGGGAGCTTTGGGCGTAATCCCATCGTAGTTCCTAGTGCCTTCGAGAGCCCTTCACGGGGTATACCTTGGGCAGTCCTGGGCTAACCTAAATAGTAGGTAAAACTGAAATTCAAGAGTAAGTAGAAGTAATCTAGGGTTGTACTCACACTCCCCACAGTTGTGGGAGTTAGGTGTAACGCCCAAAACTCAAAAGAGCGACGGGACGCGCTTTGGGCAAAATCTGGAATCTGGCAGGAGGCAGACGACCTGGGATACGGGCGTGTCCCAGGGCATATCAGGCTTGAGTCGACGACTTGGCTGCGAAGTCGACGAATTTCGCTCGACGAAGTGTCGAGACGGGGCACACAACCTGAGACACGGGCGTGTCTCAGGGCGTGTCGAGCCCGTGTCGACAACCGGCCCCGGGTGTCGACATTTTCGCTCGACGATGTCTCGAGACAAGGCACACGGCCTAGGACACGGGCGTGTCCAAGGCCGTGTCGTGGGGTCGACGAACTTCACTCGACGAAGTGTCGAGACCGTGAACATGGCTTGTAGCCCAGGCGTGTTCGAGTAGACACGGGCTAGGACACGGGCGTGTCCAATACCTGTGTGACTCTCGGGTTATTTTCGGGGCTGTGTCAATGGGGGCACACGGAAGACCACACGACCGTGTCAGTTGGAACACGGGCGTGTCAGGTCGAACACGGGCGTGTCAGATGACTGTGTGCTGTTCCAGACGCATCGATTTTGACGACGAATGAGGGACACGGCCCCGGACACGGGCGTGTGCCAGGTCGTGTTCGGCCCAGATTCTGCAGTTTAGATCTGGATCGTGGCCGTTCGTTTCTTTAATTCAGGATCCGACGTGTACAACCCCGTATTCGCGAAGAGTGGACCCCAAACAAGGCATGCACGTTTTTAAGCTTTTTGGGAATTTTCCACTCATAGGGGCCAATTTTGGGTGAACATGGAGAAACATACTAGTAGGGGGAGAAAATATTTCTCCCCCCAAGGCACTCTTGAGAAGTCGGTCAAGCCGTCCAAGCGGCCCCAGCCCACAGGCCGCCGAGCTCACCCCAGGCCGCCGAGCTCACCCAGGCCGCCGAGCTCCCCCCAGGCCACCGAGCTCCCCCAGGCCTCCGAGCTCACCCCAGGCCGCCGAGCTCACCCCAGGCCGCCGAGCTCCCCCCAGGCTGCCGAGCTCACCCCAGGCCGTCGAGCTCACATCAGGCCCTCCGAGCTCACCCCAGGCCGCCGAGCTCCCCTAGGCCGCCGAGCTCCCCCCAGGTCGCCGAGCTCCCCCAGGCTGCCGAGCTCACCCCAGGCCGCCGAGCTCACCCCAGGCCGCCGAGCTCACCCCAGGCCGCTGAGCTCACCGCAGGCCGCCGAGCTCACCCCAGGCTACCGAGCTCCCCCAGGCTGCCAAGCTCACCCCAGGCCGCCGAGCTCACCGCAGGCCGCCGAGCTCCCCCAGGCCGCCGAGCTCCCCCAGGCCGCCGAGCTCACCCCAGGCCGCCGAGCTCACCCTAGGACGCCGAGCTCACCCCAGGCCGCCGAGCTCACCCCAGGCCGCCGAGCTCACCCCAGGCCTCCGAGCTCACCCTAGGCCGCCGAGCTCACCCCAGGCCGCCGAGCTCACCCATCCCTAGGCGCTGAGCTCATCCAGCCCCAGGACACTGAGCTCACCCAGACCCAGTACGCCGAGCTCACCCAGCCCCAGGCCGACGAGCTCACACTGGCTGCCTACTCGCCCAGCTCGAGGGGATTCCCTGGTGGATTGAATTTAGCTATTTAGAATAGCGGGATTTGGCTATTGGCGGACCAATTTGTGGGCATTTCAGTAATTTCAGAGCAATGGAGGTTGGTTATTTGCAGGCCATTCCCAGAAAACTATAAATAGACCCCCTTGGGTGTCTTTAGGGGCGGGGGGACTTTTCCTTGCTTCCTCCTCCCTTAGCTTCTTTTTGGTAGAGTAGAGAGAGCTCCTCCAAGGCAACCTATCTCTAGCATTGTCTAGGGAGGGGAAGTGCTCAGGCAGCCTTCCGGGTGTGAGGTGGGACCTCCATGCTAGAGCCGAGGGGCTATTTCTAGCTTCTTGATCTTTGGTCCGTGACGTTCCTCCGGGTACAGTAAGTGTGAGGTCACCCCTTTCTAGGGACCCCGAACTCCACAGGGACAAAATTTTTGGTTTCAACATTTTGGTGCGGTGAGTATGGAGGTGACCAGAACAGAAGATCTCGGGAGAGTGTCATGATAGGAGGTCAAGGAGGTAGTGATGATCTCTGCGAGCTCCCCAGCTCAGGACCCTTTGTGGGGGAGGCAAGAGTTCATGGCCTCCATCCAAGGCATCATGGAGATGCTGCGCAGCATTGCTCCTCAGGGTGGAAGCTCCACCCCAACCCCCCAGGAGTTAGCTCCCCCTCTCGATGAGCTGACTCCCAGGGGTCTAGGCGAGATGACCCCAGCGGGGGGAGAAGGAAGTGCACCAGGAAGAAGGCCAGGGAAGGAGAGGATGGGAGATGGGGTCGAGCGAGACCTCACCGTCCGGGAGCTGTTCTCCATCCCGGAGAGTACCAACCTCCTAGGCGAGTAGGCCGCGCGAGTAGAAGTGGCGACACCACCCCTTAGGCGGTCACCCTTCAGTGAGCTGATCATCTTAGCTCCCATTCCTGAGGGGTTCAGAGAGCCAGACATGGCTTACTATTCCTGGAAGGATAATCCTGTCCAGCACCTGCAATGGTTCGAGGATGCGGTCTCCATCAGGCCAATGACATGTAACGCCCCCACCTGTCACATGATATATAACGGTGGGTCCGGCCGGGGCCCCACGCCATATAGCACAGACAAGCAAAGGAGTCACGTGTGGTAATCAAACTCTACTCGTGTCCTTAACTCATTCCATTCTAGCGCAGCATTTTTCTTGTTAGCATGAACTCAAACCAGAATGTCCACCCACATATAAATACCACATTTATATAGAACAACACCAGGAATGTATACAACTCACACACCCTGGCCTTATGGCCTTACAAGTTCCTCTTTACACAACAACAATTTCGTACATCGGCACGCAGGCCGGCCACACATGAAATCCAACCACGATTCTTTACATAGCCTTCAAGGACCAAGAACACCAGGCTAGCCAATCCACTTATCCTTTCCAAACCGCAGCACCTGCAATTCATCATCCAAACCAACACAGAAAACAAAGTAACGGTCAGCATTGCTGACCCATTATAACGACCCTACCCCCTACCCGGGGTAGTGGTTCCTTCCCTGTATACATTGCTTCCTTTCTCATCAAGCATCAGCAAACATCACCAAATCACATCATAGGATCATTCTCTTTATTCCACTAACTAACAAACACATCACATCACAAACGCTGGAGTCCACCAACGCTCCGTGCACTCAGGGCACCTTCTTGGCGTACCGGAATCCACCGTCGTACACCGCTGTCTCTCGAGGCTTTAACTTGTTGGTTGACCGGCCCTAGTCCACCAGCTCGCAGGCTGGCGACATCCCGCCCAAGCCACTCAGAGGTCCATCCTCACAGCATCACAAACAGAGCAGACCGACCCACACTCCGTGGTGCAGCAAGCCGGGTTTATCTAAGCTCCCCAGGCAATGTCTACCCATCGGTCCCCCTCCTAATCCGATCGACCCATACCATGTGGTGCAGCAACCCGGGTTTAACTCGGCTCCCCTAGCATTGCCGCCCATCGATCCCTTCCTTAACTAGATCAACCCACCCTAGTGGTGTAACAAGCCGGGTTTATCACGCGCTCCCCAGGCGTGCTACCAATTGATCATCTCATAACCAGGAGCTTCACCAAAGCCTCCTCACAAGCAGTACATCCATACATTCATCACAACAAAAGTCCATTTTTGCACATCATCAAAGCCACGGAGTCTTCTCCGGTTTACCCATGAGCATCACCAATCCAGACTACCGGTCCGGATGGGCTTCACACAGCATGCCTACATCGTACTTCATATTTCCGGCTCTAAATGCAGACACAACAAAGGAATCACTTCCGCGATCCACCTCTTGGTGGAGGATTCCAAGCATATGTATAGAGGAAGGACTTCGATGTCCAAGAAGGAGATCGTTACCCTTGAAGATCGCTTCGGCGCCATGAAGTAGCCGGATGGAAATCACCGCCTCGGCTCTGCCTTCACGAATCCGCTCTCGGATCTTCGATCCGCACTCCGCAGTTCCTACAGCAGCTGGAAGACTCCTCCCTTTCCCTCTTGCCTTAGCCTTTCTTCTCTCTCCCTTGGAATGGAAAAGAAGAAGAAGAAGAAGAGAATAAGAGGATTTATCCTCCAAATCTCGGCCTTCTAGACACCTGGACAAAGCCCAGCCACTGGATCCAGGAAGAGGGAAACAAACGGCTCAGATCTGGCCAGAAAAGCTAAAACACGGCCTGACACGCCCTGTGACATGCCCGTGTCACAGGTCGTGTCCCTCTAAGCGGAAAACAACCGACTCAATCCAACCAGTACACGCCCGTGTGACACGCCAGTGTCACGGCCGTGTACCCGACACGCCCTCAGACACGGCCGTGTCTGAGGCCGTGTACCTCAACAGAAATAATCCCAAATCAACCCGAGACTTCACACGACCTGGCACACGGCTTGGCACACGCCCGTGTTCATGGCCGTGTGCACCCGGACACGCCCGTGTCCCGCAAACACGCCCTAACCCGAGACGTCGAGCTAAATTCGATGCCCTTGACACGCCCTGTGACACGCCCGTGTCACAGGCCGTGTCCTCACTGAAACGCGATACTCGACGATCGTCGACTAACACTCATCGAGCATGTGACACGGCATCCGACACGGCCGTGTCCTGGGCCGTGTGTCCCATTCTCGACAATGTCACGCGGCAATCGTCGACACCAAGCCCGATCGTCGACACAACCTCGACACGCCCTGCGACACGCCCGTGTCGCAGGCCGTGTCAACTGACACGCCCTGGGACACGCCCGTGTCCCAGGCCGTGTCACCCATGCCTGAACCTGATTTTGCTCAAAATGATCCTCTTGACTTCGGGGTGTTACAATCCTCCCCCCCCTTCAAATAATTTCGTCCTCGAAATTTGACTCCACACAGCCAATTAGTCACAACATTCTCAAAGCTTACACCGCAAGCCTCCGCACACACTAACAAACAGACAACACAACAAACATCCCTAGCTTCCACTTGTGCACATTCAACCACATAAGACCTCAAACAAAACGACATAATTGATTGCTTTCGTCACAATGACAAGTGCACCAAGCTATAATAGAAATCTACAACTATATCTCAACATCAGTTACATACACCAAGATGGATGATTCATCAAGTTCCGATTCCCGATTTAGTCAAAAGTGAAGCACATCAGCTAGGATTCATCACATCTGATATCAAAACATAATGTACATACACAACTTTCATAACATCGATATGATTCACATCCCCGTTCACTTCCGCTCAGCCTCTCGATTTTGAACTTCGCGTTTGAATGATAAATGAACCGCTCGAGGCTGAATTTCACCAACTGAGCTTTGCGGCTCTTGCACTTCCATCGCATGCAATCTAGGTTGCGTCCGGGGTGCAGATGATTCGGCCACTGCTTTCCCTTTTTCTTCATATGACGCACCTGTCTTTTTCTCACTCCCTGGAGGGACATTCCAACAGAATTTTGCTATGTGTCCTTGCTGCCCACATTTATAACATATACGTGTATCCACACGTCCTGACCCATACGTCGGGGGCGACGAAACAGTCAACGGCGCTGATTCCACCGGTCTAAATCTTTTCTTCTCTTGTCGTCGAAACTCCGATTCTTTCAACTCAGACTTTTCCCTTGCCAGTTTCTTATTCTCCTGTACTCGCTTCATATCCTTCTCCAACGCACGAGCTGTATCAACCAACGCCTGAAAACCTTGGCTCACGGAACTCGGAAGTGCCAACCTCAATTCATCCCGCAATCCTCCATAAAACCGATTTGTCTTTCGCACTTCCTCCGCAAAGGTCGATCCCGCATATCTCCCCAATCTTGTAAAGTCATGCAGGTAGGTATCAATATCTCGCTCACCCTGCACCAAGCGGAGAAACTCATTTTCCATCGCAATCCTCTGCGACACTGGCACATACTTGGCTAAAAATATTTGGGAGAATTCCTCCATTGAAATCTCTGTTAAACCTCGACCTGCCAAGTGGTGCACTTCAATCTCATCCCACCATAATCTCGCATCTCCTTCCAAAGGAAAAGTGGCCAACATCACTTTCTGTTCTTCGACCGTCCTGATTGCAGTTAAGATCCGTTTTACTCTTGCCAACCAATCTTCTGCCTGCGTTGGTGAAAGCGCTCCACCAAACGTAGGTGGGTGAAAGTGCATAAAACGTGACAAGGCATCATCACTTGCTTGCGCTTCCACCACCTCGACAGCATGCTCTTGCCGTCCACCAGATCTTGCCTGTCCAGTTGGTTGTGCTTGTAACACTGCAAGCACTATCTCCGATACCACCCGTATAGCCTCTGCCGAGGGAGGCATCGGCGCTTCCACGGGTGCTGCACTTTCATCCGACCGCTGGGGCTCAGACGGCCCAGCTCCATCCCTCGCCACCTATCAATGTACAGAACACCATTAAATGCTTCCAAATCATAACGGTACTGGTACATTGACTACACATGCACGCACATCATGTGCATGACATACATTCCTAGTGGACATTCATGAGTTCAATTATGTTCTGTCCTCCCAAACAATCTAAACTTGGCTCTGATACCACTTTGTAATGCCCCCACCTGTCACATGATATATAACGGTGGGTCCGGCCGGGGCCCCACGCCATATAGCACAGACAAGCAAAGGAGTCACGTGTGGTAATCAAACTCTACTCGTGTCCTTAACTCATTCCATTCTAGCGCAACATTTTTCTTGTTAGCATGAACTCAAACCAGAATGTCCACCCACATATAAATACCACATTTATATAGAACAACACCAGGAATGTATACAACTCACACACCCTGGCCTTATGGCCTTACAAGTTCCTCTTTACACAACAACAATTTCGTACATCGGCACGCAGGCCGGCCACACATGAAATCCAACCACGATTCTTTACATAGCCTTCAAGGACCAAGAACACCAGGCTAGCCAATCCACTTATCCTTTCCAAACCGCAGCACCTGCAATTCATCATCCAAACCAACACAGAAAACAAAGTAACGGTCAGCATTGCTGACCCATTATAACGACCCTACCCCCTACCCGGGGTAGTGGTTCCTTCCCTGTATACATTGCTTCCTTTCTCATCAAGCATCAGCAAACATCACCAAATCACATCATAAGATCATTCTCTTTATTCCACTAACTAACAAACACATCACATCACAAACGCTGGAGTCCACCAACGCTCCGTGCACTCAGGGCACCTTCTTGGCGTACCGGAATCCACCGTCGTACACCGCTGTCTCTCGAGGCTTTAACTTGTTGGTTGACCGGCCCTAGTCCACCAGCTCGCAGGCTGGCGACATCCCGCCCAAGCCACTCAGAGGTCCATCCTCACAGCATCACAAACAGAGCAGACCGACCCACACTCCGTGGTGTAGCAAGCCGGGTTTATCTAAGCTCCCCAGGCAATGTCTACCCATCGGTCCCCCTCCTAATCCGATCGACCCACACCATGTGGTGCAGCAACCCGGGTTTAACTCGGCTCCCCTAGCATTGCCGCCCATCGATCCCTTCCTTAACTAGATCAACCCACCCTAGTGGTGTAACAAGCCGGGTTTATCACGCGCTCCCCAGGCGTGCTACCAATTGATCATCTCATAACCAAGAGCTTCACCAAAGCCTCCTCACAAGCAGTACATCCATACATTCATCACAACAAAAGTCCATTTTTGCACATCATCAAAGCCACGGAGTCTTCTCCGGTTTACCCATGAGCATCACCAATCCAGACTACCGGTCCGGATGGGCTTCACACAGCATGCCTACACCGTACTTCATATTTCTGGCTCTAAATGCAGACACAACAAAGGAATCACTTCCGCGATCAACCTCTTGGTGGAGGATTCCAAGCATATGTATAGAGGAAGGACTTCGATGTCCAAGAAGGAGATCGTTACCCTTGAAGATCGCTTCGGCGCCATGAAGTAGCCGGATGGAAATCACCGCCTCGGCTCTGCCTTCACGAATCCGCTCTCGGATCTTCGATCCGCACTCCGCAGCTCCTACAGCAGCTGGAAGACTCCTCCCTTTCCCTCTTGCCTTAGCCTTTCTTCTCTCTCCCTTGGAATGGAAAAGAAGAAGAAGAAGAAGAGAATAAGAGGATTTATCCTCCAAATCTCGGCCTTCTAGACACCTGGACAAAGCCCAGCCACTGGATCCAGGAAGAGGGAAACAAACGGCTCAGATCTGGCCAGAAAAGCTAAAAACACGGCCTGACACGCCCTGTGACACGCCCGTGTCACAGGCCGTGTCCCCCTAAGCGGCAAACAACCGACTCAATCCAACCAGTACACGCCCGTGTGACACGCCCGTGTCACGGCCATGTACCCGACACGCCCTCAGACACGCCCGTGTCTGAGGCCGTGTACCTCAACAGAAATAATCCCAAATCAACCCGAGACTTCACACGGCCTGGCACACGGCTTGGCACACGCCCGTGTTCATGGCCGTGTGCACCCGGACACGCCCGTGTCCCGCAAACACGCCCTAACCCGAGACGTCGAGCTAAATTCGACGCCCTTGACACGCCCTGCGACACGCCCGTGTCACAGGCCGTGTCCTCACTGAAACGCGATACTCGACGATCGTTGACTAACACTCGTCGAGCATGTGACACGGCATCTGACACGGCCGTGTCCTGGGCCGTGTGTCCCATTCTCGACAATGTCACGCGGCAATCGTCGACACCAAGCCCGATCGTCGACACAACCTCGACACGCCCTGCGACACGCCCGTGTCGCAGGCCATGTCAACTGACACGCCCTGGGACACGCCCGTGTCCCAGGCCGTGTCACCCATGCCTGAACCCGATTTTGCTCAAAATGATCCTCTTGACTTCGGGGTTTACATGACAGATGCCTTCAAGTGTCGCCTCTTTGCGATCACGTTGAAGGAGAAGGCAAGGAACTGGTTCCATCAACTCCCTCCAATGTCGATCTACGGGTTCGTGGACTTGAGTCGGAGATTCCAGCTTTGCTTCTCCACCTCCAAGAAGAGGAAGAGGAGTCCTGAGTTCATCTTCCTGATAAGGCAGGTGGTCGAGGAGTCGCTGGCCCGCTACGTTGACAGGTTCCAAGAAGAGATCTTGGAGGTCCAAGAGATGCCCTGGTATGCTCTCCAGATGGCCTTCACCGTTGGGCTGAAGGAGGGCTTCTTCAAGATGAGCTTGACCCGGAAGGCCCCCCTTTCCTTCAAAAAGCTGATGGAAAGGACGGCAGAGGAGATATCCATGGACGCGGCCAACCCGTCATTTGTCAAAAAGTTGGCAAGGCTAACAGAGGCAGAGTCGAAGGATCAAGGAGGCACAAGACATCAGGAAGGAAGAAGGAGAGAGGAGCAGAGAGCTCAGGGGTTACAGGGACAGGAGGGTCCTGAACCAGGTTGGAGGCAGCAGGGACGACCCATTCAGGGTCCAGGAAGAGGTCACAACTAAGGTGGGTGGGATTTTTATGAAGGCCGAGGGAGGTTCAACTTCCAAAGTCAAGCCCCTAGGCAACTCCTACCCCCACCACAGCAAGCGATGGAAATTGGTCGAAGGGAGAGGAGGAACCGCACGGAAAGGAGAAGAGTCATAGTAGAGTTACCCTACTGTGAGTTCCACTAGGAGAAAGGACACGAAACATCTACTTGCCCCGAATTTCTGGAGTTTAGAAGGACAAGAGCTCCAGCACCGCAACCTCATCAGCCTCAACAAGCGCAAGACACGATGCGGATTGAAGAAGTCCGACCCAAGGTAGCAGAGGAGAGATTTGTGGACAGGGTTGATGTGGGCACCCGGAGAAGGATCAGATGATTAACGAGGGAAGAGGGAGGTAAGAGAGAAGTGAATCATCTCTTTGTAATGAACTTAGCTTGCGTTGTATCAGCTATGATTAATGGTAGAAACCACCGAAAAATATTTATGGTCCATGAAAGGTCTCACTCCGAGATGGATTCCGCTGTCAGGCTCTCACTAGCTGACAGGGCAGGTTGATCTCTCGTGGAGGCTAAGTACTTTTAGCTTCGAGATGGATTCTGCTGCCAGGCTCTCACAAGCTGGCAGGGTAGGTTAATCTCTCGTGGAGGCTAAGTCCTTTTAGCTCCGAGATAGATTCCGCTATCAGGCTCTCACAAGCTGATAGGGCAGGTTGATCTCTCGTGGAGGCTAAGTCCTTTTAGCTCCGAGATGGATTCTGCTGCCATTCTCTCACTAGATGACAGGGCAGGTTGATCTCTCGTGGAGGCTAAGTCCTTTTAGCTCCGAGATGGATTCTGCAGTTAGGCTCTCACTAGCTTACAGGGCAGGTTGATCTCCCGTGGAGGCTAAGTCCTTTTAGCTCCGAGATGGATTCCGCTGCCAGGCTCTCACAAGCTGGCAGGGTAGGTTGATCTCTCGTGGAGGCTAAGTCCTTTTAGCTCCGAGATGGATTCCGGTGTCAGGCTCTCACAAGCTGATAGGGCAGGTTGATCTCTCGTGGAGGCTAAGTCCTTTTAGCTCCGAGATGGATTCCGCTGTCAGGCTCTTACTAGCTAACAGGGCAGGTTGATCTCTTGTGGAGGCTAAGTCCTTTTAGCTCTGGGATGGATTCCGCTGTCAAGCTCTCACAAGCTGGTAGGGCAGGTTGATCTCTCGTGGAGGCTAAGTCCTTTTAGCTCCGAGATGGATTCCGCTGTCAGGCTCTCACTAGCTAACATGGCAGGTTGATCTCTCGTGGAGACTAAGTCCTTTCAGCTCCGAGATGGATTTCGCTGTCAGGCTCTCACAAGCTGGCAGGGCAGGTTGATATCTCGTGGAGGCTAAGTCCTTTTAGCTCCGAGATGGATTTCGCTGTCAGGCTCTCACTAGCTGACAGGGCAGGTTGATCTCTTGTGGAGGCTAAGTCCTTTTAGCTTCGAGATGGATTCCGCTGTCAAGCTCTCACTAGCTGGCAGGGTAGGTTGATCTCTCGTGGAGGCTAAGTCCTTTTAGCTCCGAGATAGATTCTGTTGTCAGGCTCTCACTAGTTGACAGGGAAGGTTGATCTCTCATGGAGGCCAAGTGTTTTTTACCCCGAGGCCATCTCGTCACCCAGGATCCCATTAGCTGGCTTGACAGGTCGACCCCTCGGGGATGCCAAATGTTTTCTACCCCGAGGCCGCCTCGTCAACCAGGCTCCCATTAGCTGGCTTGACGGGCTGACTCTCCTGGGAGGGGCCAGGTACACTTCGGCTTAAGCCCACTTCGCGAATACGTTGGGTTGGATGTTTCTTTCCGAGCGTGTGCCAACCTGGAAAAGAGGGGGGATTGTGTACAACCCTGTATTCGCGAAGAGTGGACCCTAAACAAGGCATGCGCGTTTTTAAGCTTTTTGGGAATTTTGTACTCTGGGTGAAAATGTAGAACATACTAGTAGGGGGAGAAAATATTTATCCCCCCCCAGGCACTCAGAACCCAATCACAAACTTTTGAAGGGAGTTTGAAAAACCCTTTACAGAGATGGGGATGAGAGAGTGACGAAAGTCTTCTTTTCTCAATCACAATAAGAAGACTATGTGGATTCAGTGATGTTGTCAAAGCTCCCCCTGAGATGTAGAATAGTTCAGGTGTGGAAGCTTTGCTTCAGGGTGTAGGCCTTCAAGTTGATGTTGCTCTCCAACAAGCTTTTAGACTGATATGAATTAATTGTCTCTTGAAAGCCTGGAGCAGATGAAGATGATGTTGATTTGCTGTAAGAAAACTTGTAGCTAAGTTCTTCTTCGTTGAGAGAAAAAGCCTTCTTGAATATTCTCTCTCCATCTCTTCTATTCTGTCGAGTGCTGTATATCTCTTCTTATATATTCTCTGTAAGATATAATATCTGTATATTTAATGCCTGAAGAATTCAAGCATTTGAATTCTTTCTATCTTGGAATGGCTAAATCAATTCCCGAGAATGGAATATGTCTTGAGAAATCAATTGGCATTTAATCTCTGTAATAAGCCATATTTTATACTGTCATTCAAACGGCTATATTTGATAGCATTAAATCTGAGAGCTATAAATGCCTGCAGTTAAGCCTTAATTAAATCTGCCACCTGTAAATAAGAAGGTCTGAAAAACGGCATAGGAAATCGCCAAACTAAATTTTAAAGCTTCTTCAAACTGGGTTCGGAGATCGTTGAACTCAGCTCGGAGATCGTTGAGCTGAGTTCAGAGATTTTAAACTGTATCTGAATTTTAAAGTTTCTTCAAACTGGGTTCAGAGATAGTTGATCTCCGCTCAGAGATAGTTGAACTGAGTTCAGAGATTTTCTTCCAGTAATTTTCTGAACTTCAAATCTGAACTTCTCTGGAATTTTTCTGAATGACGAAACCTGGAAATAATCCTATGACCCATGACTATACATTTTGGGTCAATCTAATTAACCCTAATAGTGATCCTTACCCAAATCCAACCTTGGGTTCCAACAGTACAGGCTAACCCTTGAACCAAAAGATCCTTTGTTAGACCTGATCTTTTATTTCCCTTAGGATTATATTCACAGCATGACACAAAACAAAGATTATGCAAGCACCAGACCTCCAGTGTGCAACCTAAATAAGTTTGCCATCTGGAAGGCAAGAATAAAACTTTATATGAATTCTATTGATGAGGACATCTACAACTCTATCTTGACAGGTCCTCCTCAACCATCTACCTCTATAGCAACTTCCAGCACTCATGCAGTTCCACCACCTGAGTGGACTGATGCTCTGAAGAAAGCCAAGGTTGCTGATGCTAAAGCCATGAACATTCTGGACCAAACAATGTCTGAAGGCATTTTCCAGATAGTGGTTGAATGCACTTCAGCCAAGGCCATTTGGGACTCTCTCAACCAAATGGTGGTTGGATCTGCTGATGAAAGAAAAGACAGAAGATCAAATCTCATATCCCAGTATGAGAATTGCAAGGAGGAAGCAGAATCTGTTGCAGACATGTACAACAGACTGAGCTCAATCATCAATGAGCTGAAGACTTTGGATAAGGACATCACCCTTACTGAAGTCAATGATAAAATCCTCATGTGCTTTCCAAGCTCATGGGATTCAAGGATCTGGCCAATCAAGGAGACCATGAGCTTAAATGAGATTTCCAGCCCCAGGCCGCCGAGCTCATCCAGCGCCAGGCTGCCGAGCTCACCCAGCCCCAGTACGCCGGGCTCACCCAGCCCCAGGCCGACGAGCTCACCCTGGCCGCCTACTCGCCCAGATCGAGGGGCTTCCCCTGGTGGATTGCATTTAGCTATTTAGAACAACGAGATTTGGCGGTTGGCGGACCAATTTGGGGGAATTTCAGTAATTTCAGAGCAATGGAGGTTGGTTATTTGCAGGCCATTCCCAGAAAACTATAAATAGACCCCCTTGGGTGCCTTAAGGGGGGGGGGACTTTTCCTTGCTTCCTCCTCACTTAGCTTCTTCTTGGTAGAGTAGAGAGAGCTCCTCCAAGGCACCCTAGCTCGAGCATTGACTAGGGAGGGGAAGTGCTCAGGCAGCCTTCCGGGTGTGAGGTGGGACCTCCATGCTAGAGTCGAGGGTCTGTTTATAGCTTCTTGATATTTGGTCCGTGACGTTCCTCCGGGTGCAGTAGGTGTGAGGTCACCCCTTTCTAGTGACCCCGAACTCCACAGAGACCAAATTTTTAGTTTCAACACGATGGCTGGGGGCTGTTAGTACTTGGATATACACGGGATTGGACCCTAGAAACCCTCATTTCACTTGAGAGGTTATCTCTCTAAAGTATAGATAGAGGGGAGAGCCAAAGGATTAAGAATAAGCTAGATCCGGCCATTTGAGGAGCTTCGAAGCTCCAAATCGCGAGCCGACTTCGGATCTATGGAGGCAAAGAGAGTGCGGTGCTTTTCATCCGCTTACTTTTCCATGGCGCCAAGGAATAACGCTAGGGTAATGATCCTCTACTTGAGCCTGTGAAGCTATCTTTCTTTGCATAGGAAGCCCGCTCTCGTGAGTTTGCGGTGAGTTTGAGGCGTTCCTACGGGTAGACATGAATAGTCCCCATTGTTTAGAGTCCGTATTCGAGAACGGACATAAGCATGATGTGTGAAGCCTACTCGGATATGTTGGTATGGATCGGTGATGTTGCATTGCATAAATGCCGGAGAAGGCTCCGTGCGATTGTTTGTTTTCGGGTTTTCTACGTGGTAGGTTGCAACAGGGAGCCTTGGGGATTAACCCAAAGGTGCACCCGGAAAACTGGGCGGATGCGTGATCTTTCCAACTTGTGGGCCTTGGAGCCAACTTGTACATAATTGGGTTATGTATTATTGTACGTTCGATTCACGGGCTTCGGGGAAACTTAACTCGTGCCGATGATATGAAAGTGTCGTGGCAAGTGAGCAACGGGTTGAGTGGAACCGTTCCTGGTTTATGCCACGGGCATAGAGGTCGGGTCTTACTGTCGATGATATTAACTTTGTCATGACATAGGTTGTTGATGATATTAACTTTGTCATAACATTTGCCTAAAAGACCAAATTGCTCACGAGATATTGTCGTCCTGGAGATGGTGGTGAGTCAACGGACATAGACTGTGATCACCGAGAATGTGCCCTGAGAGCACGGGGCGTTTGGCCATGCGTGCCAACGTCTGTGATGCAATTAATTTTTATACTGCTGGGTTATGCTAATAAAAATACAGGGAAGGAGCATCGCCGCCCTGAGTTGGGGGCGGGATCGTTATAATTTGGTCAGCATTGCTGACCGTTGCCTTTGTTTACCATCGTGCGGTGGTTTTGTTGCTTGCAGGTGCTGCTGGACCAAGCGGTCAATAGCGGGCTAAACCCCAAATTTCGAAGCCGGCCCTCGAAAGCCTAATTTGAGTGTTTACTGCTTTTATTCATGTATGACCGGCCTGCGTGCCGTGGTTTGTAAATCATGTAATATCAAGTAAACATTTTTGTAAGGCCTTAAGGCCAGTACTTGTGTATGTACTACATTACTATTTGGTATATTAGTGGACATTCGTGTTCTTTGTGCTGGGTTCTTAATTGCAACTTATATAAACTGCTTCCGCTAGAATGCTCTGTGTAGGACGTTGGATTGGTTAGATGGTTTCCATTGAGTAACCGCCCAGTCTGTTTGTAGTATATGGCGTCAGGCCCCGGCCGGACCTACTGCTATATGTTATGTGACGGATAGGGGTTGTTATAATTTGGTATCAGACTACTGGTTTCGGTTGGGCTTAAAATGAATTCGTGGACGAATTCTTTTTAAGGGCTGGTGAGCGCATGTGTGTGCGTCATCGTTATAACAGTAAATGAACCAATGAATGTCCACTTAGGAATGAAAATACACGTGTTTGGGGAACCTGCGTGTTCCTATAATTGTTGTTTGCAATTTTATTTGGTCGCTTAACGGTGTTTTGTACCACTATAGGTGACCGGAAGCGGTGATGGACCGCCAGAATGTCCGGTTTCTGAGGAGTTTAGTGGGCCCGTTGAGGTGTTTGAGACCCCTCCTTCATATGAAATCGTTATAGGGATCGTTGAAGCGGTGTTCGCTGTGACGGGTGCACAGCTTGGAAGAAATGTACAACCCTGCGCCCCTATTGTGGCTTCAACGCCAGTTGGCATGATGGAGTAGATGACCTTTGGTAGACCATCGGGGCAGCAGCTGAATATGCATTCAGTGCAGGGAGCGCACACAGTTGAGGAATATTTGCAAGCATTTCTTATGATAAGCCGCTACCCATGCTTCGAGTTGGATAATGAGCAAGCTACAGTCGATAGAATTTATAATGGCCTGCGCGCCGAGTTACGAGTTCTACTGCTAGGACCAAAGTTACTGGGATTCCGAGCCTTGGTGGAATCAGCTAGATCTTTGGAGGCAGATTTGAGGAAGACTCTCCCGGTGCCAGTGACCATGGTATCGAACTATGCAAGCCCCATAAGAGCTGCATCTGGCAGAATGCTGGAGAAAGGGGCTATGACATTGACTAGCAAAGCTACTTACACATGTTTTACTTGTGGAAAGAAAGTGCATTTTGCCCGAGAATGTTGGAATGGTGCTTAGAAGACTAAGAAAGCTATGTCAGGAGCAGTTGAGGACGTTAGTGCAAAGGAAACGACATTCAAAGTGTCGAACACCTCAAAGTCTGGTTACCGTAGGTGGTATAAGAAGGCTAGGACTTCGGGTCCAGCCCCCTCTACTGGTGCTTCTGGGGTGACTATGGGTCGAACCTCGAGCGCATGTTTCACTTGTGGAAAACCAGGGCACTTTGCCCGAGACTGCTGGAGAGGACGTCCCAAGTCCGAGAAGAAGCATGCTGTCGTGATGACAGGTATGGTTTAAAGTTATAACAGTTTAGCCTTGAATACTTATCGCCCTTGTGCATGTTAGCTTAAAACTACTTGTGCTAAGCTTTGTTCTGATTTTCGTTTATTCGGCGAGAGCACCGTTCGTGTAAACGAAGCTTCGCATTCCTTTATTTAGGAATTATTTTACGCGTCAGAGTACCTCCTTCATTGGTAAAAGACAAATTGGATGCGCTTTGGTCCAATGGCGCTCAATGCGCGCGGGTAGTATCTGTTGCGTTTAGGTGTGGTCAGGGAGCCAAGACTTTGACTTCCAAGTATCGTTACTACCGCTAGGTGAGTTCGACGTAATATTTGGCATGGACTGGCTCTCGGAGCAGCAAGCCCATTTCGATTGTGGTAGCAAGGAAGTCAAGCTGGGATCTAGTCGTGAGACGACCTTAACGGGATCGAAGGGGTCGAGCAAGACGTTGATGTCTGCTCTTCAGGTGGTGAAGGCGGTTCGTGACGGTGCAAAACTGTTCTTTACGCTAGTGGAGGTTGCAAAGCCAAAGCCCGTGTTGGATAGTATATCAGTGGTATCGGCGTACCCTGATGTGTTCCCTAGAGATCTCCCTGGAGCCCTGCCTCAACGGGAGATAGATTTCATGAGTGTGCTAGTACCAGGTGCAAAGCCTGTGTCACGCTCTCCATATCGGCTAGCGCCTAAAGAAATGGCGGAGCTGAAGGTTCAACAGTAAGAATTGTTGAAGCAAGGGTATGTACGCCGAAGTTCTTCGCCTTGGAGCACGCCGGTCCTCTTTGTTAAGAAGAAGGACGGAAGCTTGAGGCTATGTATTGATTATCGGGAGCTCAACAAGTTGACAGAAAAGAACAAGTACCCAATCCCAAGGATCGATGATCTTTTTGGATCAGTTGGTCAGGTCGATGGTGTACTCGAAGTTGGATCTCAAGTCCGGGTACTATCAGCTGCGAATAAGGGAGAGTGATATCCCTAAGACAACGTTCAGTACGAGATACGGGCATTACGAGTTTACGGTCATGTCGTTTGGGCTGACTAATGCGCCGTCAGTGTTCATGGATCTGATGAACAGGACCTTCAGGGACTACTTGTACCGTTTTGTGATCGTCTTCACCGATGATATTTTGTTGTACTCGCAATATGAGGAAGATCACTTCAAGCATCTTCATTTGGTTTTGGAGACGCTAAGGAGGAATCAATCGTATGTCAAGTTCTCGAAGTGCGAGTTTTGGATATCCTCAGTGGCGTTCCTCGGTCATATAGTGAGTGGGGAAGGTGATGCGATACGGGAGTGGCCTGAGCTTTCTACGGTAGAGGAAGTCCGGAGCTTTCTAGGGCTTGCAGGCTATTATAGGCGCTTCGTAGAGAACTTCTCGCGGATATCGTTACCTCTCACTACTTTGACGAGGAAGGAGCAGAAGTTCATTTGGACGCCGGAGTGCGCGCGAGCTTTTGAGGAGTTGTAATGTCGGTTGACCACGGCGCCTGTGCTGAGTTCGCCGAGTGTGACCGAAGGTTATGAGATTTATAGTGATGCTTCGGGCAGCGGTTTGGGTTGCGTGCTACTGCAACACGGAAGTGTGATAGCTTATGGCTCGAGACAGCTAAAAGTGCACGAGGGGAATTATCCGATCCATGACTTGGAGTTAGAGGCCGTGATTTTTCCTCTAAGTTGTGGAGGCACTATTTGTACGGTGTGAAGATTGATATATACACCGATCACAAGAGCCTGAAGTATCTGATTGATCAGAAAGATCTGAATATGCAGCAGCGTAGATGGATGGAGTTCCTAGGAGACAATACATTCAAGATCCACTACGTGCCAGGTAAAGGGAATGCGGTTACAGATGCGTTGAGTCACCGGGCCCCAGCTCAAGCCAATTGGCTGTCGATCCATGACGAACAGTTGGTTCGGAAGTTAGAGGCGTTGGAGATTATTTGTGTGGATAAGCAACAAGTGCTAAAGCAGTACTAAATCAGACTGAAGTCCAATATGACCTAGCTGATCGGATTCGGCAGGTTTTGGATATAGATGTCCATATGAAGCAGTTCATGGTAGAGGCTCTGGATGGGTCAAATTCCCAATTCGTTGTGGAGGACGGATTGTTTTAGAAAGACGGTCGTCTGTGCGTCCCAAGTGTGGGCAATTTGCGGGTGGACTTGTTGTACGAGGCACACCATACCAAGTACTCAATTCACCCGAGGAGCACAAAGATGTACCGCGACGTTAAGAAACTGTTTTGGTGGCCGGGTTTGAAGAAAGATGTGGCGCTCTAGGTGGCGGAGTGCCAAACTTGCGCCTTAGTGAAGGCGGAATGCCAAAAGCCGGGAAGATTTCTTAAGTCCTTGCCTATTCCGGAGTGGAAATTCGACGACATCTCTATGGACTTTGTGCATGGTTTGCCAAGGTCGCAAAAGGGAAACCACGCCATTTGGGTGGTCGTAGATCGGCTAACGAAGGTGTCGCATTTCATTCCGCATAGGAAGGATGATCCGGTGGAAAGGTTAGCAAAACTTTATGTGGATAATATAGTACGGCTTCACGGTGTGCCCCGCAGCATCGTGAGTGTCCGAAATGGGCGGTTCACGTCAAACGATTGGAGGCTAGTGCAGTAAATGTTGGGAACAAAGTTAAATTTCAGCACAGCCTTCCATCCGCAAACGGATGGGCAGACCGAGAGGGTCAATAGAACTATGAAGACATGCTCCGCATGTGTGTCTTGGACTTTGGAAAGCAATGGGAAGACCATCTTTATTTGGTGGAGTTTACGTACAACAATAGCTACCAGGCGAGTATTCAAATGGCGCCCTTCGAGGCTCTATATGGTAGAAGATGTCGCATGTCGTTGTCTTGCTAAAAAACGGGTGAGTCAAAGTTGTACAAGCGCCAAGAGGTGGAAGAGGCTACGTCTTTGGTTCGTACCATTCGGGTGAGGTTGATAATCGCTTAGGACCGTCAAACGAAGTACTATAATGCCAAGCACAGGAACGTGGAGTTCGCGGTGGGCGACTATGTGTACTTAAAGATCAAGCCGTTCAAGGGTGTCTCGCGGGTTCGGCGATTAAAAAATCTAAGCCCGAGGTACCTTGGGCCGTTTGAGGTTCTGGAGCGGGTTGGTGAAGCAGCCTATCGGTTGAAGCTTTCGGTGGAGCTTAGTGGCCTACAAGATGTATCCCATATTTTGGTGCTACGGAAGGCGGTGCAAGAGCCTACGCAGGAGATCGCGGTCGATCAAGTGCCGATTGATAGTGGGTTGACGACGACAAAAGTCAAGCCCGTGCGGAATGAGGACTCGGAGATCAAGCGGCTACGCAATAAAGAGATCAGGATGGTCAAGGTCTGATGGGACAATTGCTGTCGAGAGGAGCTCTCTTGGGAACGAGAGCAGACTATGCTTGACGAGTATCCGGAGTTGTTCCGCTCAGGTGCAATTTAATTTTGGTACTTGTCTTTCCTTTATATAATTTCGTCGACGAAATTCTTTTAAGAGGGGGAGAGTTGTAACGCCCCAAAACTCAAAAGAGCGACGGGAGGCGCTTTGGGCCAAATCTGGAATCTGGCAGGAGGTACACGGCCTGGGACACGGCCGTGTCCCAGGGCGTGTCAGGCTTGAGTCGACGACTTGGCCGCGAAGTCGACGAATTTCGCTCAACAAAGTGTCGAGACGGGGCACACGGCCTGAGATACTGGAGTGTCTCAGGGCGTGTCGAGCCCGTGTCGACAACCGGCCTAGGGTGTCGACATTTTCGCTCGACGATGTGTCGAGACAAGGCATACGGCCTAGGACACGGGCGTGTCCAAGGCCGTGTCGTAGGGTCGACGAACTTCCCTCGACGAAGTGTCGAGACCGTGAACACGGCCTGGAGCCCAGGCGTGTTCGAGTAGATACGGGCTAGGACACATGCGTGTCCAATACCCGTGTGACTCTCGGGTTGTTTTCGTGGTTGTGTCGATGGGGGCACATGGCCGACCACACGACCGTGTCAGTTGGAACACAGGCGCGTCAGTTCGAACACGGGCGTGTCGGATGCCCATGTGCTGTTCTAGACGCATCAATTTTGACGGCGAATGAGGGACACGGCCCTGGACACGGGCGTGTTCCAGGCCGTGTTCGGCCCAGATTCTGCAGTTTAGATCTGAATCATGTCCGTTCGTTTCATTAATTCAGGATCCGACGGCTGGGGACTGTTAGTACTTGGATATACACGGGATTGGACCCTAGAAACCCTCATTTCACTTGAGAGGTTATCTTTCTAAAGTATAGAGAGAGGGGAGAGCCAAAGGAGGAAGAAAAAGCTAGATCCGGCCATTAGAGGAGCTTCGAAGCTCCAAATCGTGAGCCGACTATGGATCTATGGAGGTAAAGAGAGTGCGGTGCTTTTCATCCGCTTACTTTTCCATGGCGCCAAGGAATAACGCTAGGGTAACAATCCTCTACTTGAGCATGTGAAGCTCTCCTTCTTTGCATAGGAAGCCCGCTCTCGCGAGTTTGCGGTGAGTTTGAGGCGTTCCTACGGGTAGACATGAATAGTCCCCGTTGTTTAGAGTCCGTATTCGAGAACAGACATAGGTATGATGTATGAAGCCTACCCGGACATGTTGGTCTGGATCGGTGATGTTGCATTGCATAAATGCCGGAGAAGACTCTGTGCAATTGTTTGTTTTTCGGGTTTTCTACGTGGTAGATTGCAACAGGGAGCCTTGGGGATTAACCCAAAGGTGCACCCGGAAAACTGGGCGGATGCGTGATCTTGCCAACTTGTGGGCCATAGAGCCAACTTGTACATAATTGGGTTATGTATTATTGTACGTTCGATTCACGGGCTTCGAGGAAACTTAACTCGTGTTGATGATATGAAAGTGTCGTGGAAAGTGAGCAATGGGTTGAGTGTAACCGTTCCTGCTTTATGCCGCGGGCATAGACGTTGGGTCTTGCTGTCGATGATATTAACTTTGTCGTGACATAGGCTGTTGATGATATTAACTTTGTCGTAACATTTGCATAAAAGACCAAATTGCTCACGAGATATTGTCGTCCTGGAGGTGGTGGTGAGTCAACGGGCTTAGACTGTGATCACCGAGAATGTGCCCTGAGAGCACGGGGTGTTTGTCCATGCGTGCCAATGTCTGTGATGCAATGAATTTTTATACTGCTGGGTTATGCTAATAAACATGCAGGGAAGGAGCATCGCCGCACCGAGTTGGGGGTGGGATCGTTATAATTTGGTCAGCATTGTTGACCATTGCCTTTGTTTTCCACCGTGCGGTGGTTTTGTTTCTTCCAGGTACTGCTGGACCAAGCGGTCAATAGCGGGCTAAAGCCCAAATTTCGAAGCCGGCCCTCGAAGGCCTAATTGGAGTGTTTACTGCTTTTATTCATGTATGACCAGCCTGCGTGCCGTGGTTTGTAAATCATATAATATCAAGTAAATAATTTTGTAAGGCCTTAATGCTAGTACTTGTGTATGTACTATATTCCTATTTGGTATATTATTGGACATTCGTGCTCTTTGTGCTCGGTTCTTAATTTCAACTTATATAAACTGCTTCCGCTAGAATGCTCTGTGTAGGATGTTGGATTGGTTGGATGGTTTCCATTGAGTAACCGCCCGGCCTGTCTGTATTCTATGGCGTCAGGCCCCGGCCGGACCTACTGCTATATGCTATGTGACGGATAGGGGGTGTTACATTAGGTTAGGTCACTCGGGCAGTAGGCTCGGTGGATTTGGAGATTGGAAAATTGGCCCGACGAGCTTTGGCTCGGTTGCAGTTGGTGACGGACAGGCTGGTCCGGGGAGCTTTGGCTCGGTGGTTATACATCAAGGTTGCATGTGAATAAAGTAAAGGTGGTGGGTCTTCGGTATTGGAAAGTCGATGCACCGACGCCAATACGTTGACCCGGCAAGTGTGGTTTAGCACTTGGCCAAGTAAAGTCCGGTGCGCCAGCCGAGAAGAGTACGCAGGAGCTCCGCTTAGTTCACCAGCGTTGATGCGTACATAGGTCTGACTGATAATGCAGTTACCAGTTTAGAGGTGGGAGAGGCCCAACCCACCGCTTCTGTTTGCCACTACGGAGGTATCCTGGGAGGTTCGGCTCCAGAAAGGGGGAACTAAAGGTCTGTGTACACAGAGTCGAGTGGGTGTGTTGCAATTGCATGCTCACAGCATGGCATAATTGTATTTCATAGCATAACCATTGCATTCAACCCTGACACCTATTGAATAAAGTGGTATGAGACACTTTATACAATAGACCCTGCAAGACAACCCCTTAGTTTATAAGTTCATGCGAGCGTGCTTATAAGTTAAGGTTTATTTCAGAAATCTTCATATGTATGCTTAGTAGAAAACCGACACACTATCGTATAAACAGGTATGGGACTCTTTATACGATAGGAGACCTGCAAAAGATCCCTCGACTTATGTGTTCTCGCATAAGTTAAGGTTATTTTTCTTGCTTAACTTCTCATGCTTTTATTACTGCCTTATATACTATTAGACTGCTAGTTTAGTTCCGCCGCCATCTGATCATTTTGCTATTCTCCACCTTCATGTCCTCTCCTTTCCTCCTCCCCGCTCGGTGCCTAGGTGCCATGTGGGAAGGGGTGGGGGATGATCGGACTTAGTATTTTAGACTAACGGTTTTCGAACCACATCATTTTAGGGAACCGTGGAGCCCAGCATGGAGGAGCATCCCCGGAGGTCGACGCGCTTAGAGATGGGGCAGTCTAATACCGGTGTTCAGACAGCAGGGACTGTGAGTCCTGGCCCCTACTAGTTATATTAGTTTTTCTTCCGCTATGAGAGATTTGTAGTTAGGACATTGATGTACTGGGCATGAGCCCAAGATTTTGTATTTTTATTATATCTGTGGACACTCTCTTCGTGGAGATCATTTACTGTTTTTGTGACTTCTGTGGACTTGCTTTTGTTATTTTGCTACTGTTGAGATCGATTTGGCCGGTAGGATCGGCGTTTTGTAGTGATGACCTTCCCGGGAGTGGAGGTGTCACCGCAAAACGGCAGTTCTGGGCCTAAGACCCCGTGGTTTTTAAAAGAAAAAAATGGGGGTCTTACATAGAAGCTGCTAGACGAAGATTTTGTTGAAGAGATCCAGCATCTAGGTTGGGTCTCCAACATTGTAATGGTGAAGAAAGGAGATGGGAAGTGAAGAATGTGCATCAACTTTTCTACGTTGAATAAACATTACACGAAGGATTACTACCCTTTGCCTATAATCGACGCGCTTGTAGATTCAGCCATCGGATTCCATGTTATGAGTTTTTAGACACTTTTCTGGTTATCATATTCGCATGCATCTGCCCGCCATGAAACATGTCTCTTTTATCACCAATAATGAGTTCTCTTGTTATAAAATGATGTTGTTTAGGCTTAAAATGCAGGTATGACGTATCAGTGTATGATGGACAAGGTGTAAGCCCCCTCTTTTTTCTTTTAAAACCACGGGGTCATAGGCCCAGAACTGTTGTTTTGCGGTGACACCTTCACGCCCTAGAAGGTCGTCACTACAAAGCACCGATCCTGCCTGCCAAAACGATCACAAAAAAGTAGCAAAATAGTAAAAGACATGTCCACAAAAATCACATATATAGTAAATAATCTCCACGAAGGGAGAGTCCACAGAAATAATAATAAAGGTACTGAAAAATTGGGCTCATGCCCGGTACATCAATATCCTCACTACACATCACTCAGTGGGGAATAAAAACAAAACATCTACTAACGATCGGGACTCATAGTCCCAGCTATCTGAACTCCGTTGCTAGACTGTCCCATCTCAAAGCGTGCCGACCTCCGGGGCTGCTCCTCCATGCTGGGCTCCACGGTCCCCTAAAATGATGTGGTTTGAAAACTGTTAGTGTTAAGGACTAAGTCCTATCATCCCCCACCCCTCCCCCCATGGCTCCTAGCCACCGGGCGGAGAGGAGGAAAGGGAAGCTTTAAAGGTGGAGAATGAAGAAAGAGCAGGTGATGGCTGAACTAATCTAGCAGATCTATAAGTATACGTGGCAGTAATAAAAGCATGAAAAGCTGAATAAGTAAAATGTAACCCTAACTTATATGAAATCACATAAGCTAAGAGATCTTCTACAAGGCTCCTATCGTCTAAAGAGTCTCATACCCATTTATACGATACGGTGTTGATTTTTTAGCAAGCATGTATATATTAGACTTGGCTTGTCACAGATCTTTGTATCCCAATCCTTAGTCAAAGACCTAAGGAATTTGTCATTCAGCTCATATGTACTGAAGATTCTTCCATAGGACATTAGTTCATTTACAATTCTGTAAAACTTCTTATAACATTCAGTTTTGCTATCAGACTTGGCTTGTCTGAAACTCTCATATTCTTGATTAAGCATAGACTTTCTATCTTGCCTACCCTCTTCAGAACCCTCCATGTAGACAACCAATGTGTCCCACATCTCCTTGGAGGTTTTGTAGTGAATCAGATTCTAGAATGTTGAGTCATCTATGACACTCACTATAATATTCTGTGCTCTTTTATCCATTGTAGCCAAGATGATCTCATCCTTAGTCATTTCTGAAAAATCCTTAGGAATCCTTTGATTAGCATCAAGAACAGAAACCTTCATTGGAATATATGGTCCTTCCTTAACTGTTATATAAATTCTAGGATCAGATGCCTCCATAAATAGTCTGAACCTTTACTTCTATATTCCAAAGATTTCCTTCCTGTAGATAGGCAACTTCATTGAACCAAGTTCTTTATGGTTTTCTCCTGAACCCATCTTCTTTAACTTACTTCTGCCTTACAGATCTTACTCAGACTGTTACATCTTTCTTTGAGGAACCTCCCTCTGATACCACTTGAAAGAATTGGTTCCTAAACACCTAGAGGGGGGGGGGGGTGAATAGGTGCAATTCCTTTTTCTTCTAAGGCAGAATATTAATTCAGTTAATTAATAGAAACATATAGTTCTACAGCTATCACGACACAGAAATAACAATACCACACACAATCATAGATGGAACACTGATTTATAGTGGTTCCGCAAGGTCTGGGTACATCCACTTTCCCCCTTCGCCTATCTAGCAGTGTGCTAGAATCGGCCTAACTTCTTTCCTTCTCCTCAGATCCGCAGATCTTACAGCTTAGAACCCAAACAAGGCTCCTACAACTCAGAGTGAGTCCACACTCCTACAGCTCAGGCAATCTACCCTACCTCAGCCTTCAACAAGGCCTACAACTCAGAGATGAAAATCTCCTACAACTCAGGCTCTCAGCCCTACCTCAGCCTTCAACAAGGCCTACCACTCAGGGAACTTAATCTCCTACAACTCAGCCTTTATAAATCAGGCTTACAACTCAGATCTTAAAAAGATCCTACTAAAAATAGATGTAAATTTGAAATTTACCACCACCCTAGTTGAGAGAGAAAGGATGGAAGGTTTCTTGATCAGTTCTTAAAAGAATCTGATGTTAGAGATTAACCTATCTTAGCGTTCTTCAAAGCTTTTTGAATCTGAACACAGTAGGGTTGATCTCCTTTGAAGTTGATCTTCAATGAGCTTCTTTCTTGAAATTCATAAATCAATCTGAATTCTTCTTGGCAGACTGGTTCAGAATCTGCACTTAAGAGACTTGTTGATGTTAGTCCCTTTCTTCACTTGAATAGATGGAGCTCTCTCTCTCCAAATTCTTCCGAAGATTCTTCTGAATTCTTCTTTGAATTCTCTTGACAAACTCTGAGTAGATCAGCACTTGAGAATGTCTTCTTAGATCTTCTGTTGAAAATCTTCTTCTATTTTTCGTGTTTTTTTATCTCATCTCATATGTATCTGTTTCTGTTGATAGAGAATGTCTTTATATAGACTTCCTGCATGGTAACCGGTTGATCCGGTTTCTAACGAACTTCTGACAGCTCTGACAGTTGTAGTAGACCGGTTTGTTATGGCAGCTGTCAAGTCTTCCAGTCACTTCTTGAAACTTTGTCTCTGTCAGCAAAGTGTCGAGACTGAACTTCATTAAGTGTCGACACAAGTAGACTAAGTGTCGACATAAGCCTTGGTGGTGTCGACACAGCTCCCTTAGTGTTGACACTGCTTCTCTACACAGCTTCTGTAGAATGTGTTGACACTAGTTCTGTGTGTCGACACAGTCACTTCTTCTCTTCACAAAAATCAACTTTGTTGAAACTCTGCTATGTGTCGAAATAAGTCCTGTGTGTTGACACAGTTGATGTCGACAATGTCTTCTATGTGTCGACACTACCTCTGTGTGTCGGCACATTTGATGTCGACTAAGCTTTTTTGTGTGTCGATACTGCCTCTGTGTGTATACATAGTTTCTTCTGGTGTCGACACAGCCTTTCCAAGTGTCGAAACAATTGACTCCAGGTGTGAACACAGCTTTTCTCCAGTGTCGACACAAGCCTTCATAAGTGATGACACAGCTTCTTCTGCTGTCGACTTATGGACTTAGAAACGTTTCCTGCATTCCTGCATTTTCTTAACCTGCACATATAAACTCAAAACAACATCAAATACACCTTGATGCATATCATTGAGTAAGGTGAAGCTTCTTCAAATCTGGTACACATTTTCCAATGTACCCAATAGATTGCACCCCAGTTTTTTAGTTGTTATCTTCTCTTTTACTTCACACATTTGATTGTTGAGAGAGCATATCTATTTATAGGATTCATCCATGGTAATCGGCTCTTCCGGATTCAAACTGTCTTCTGACACCTCTGATAGATGTGACAGCAATGTCAGCAATGACAGCTGTCAAGTCTTCACTTGTATTACTTCAGCCTTTATTGATCTTTGACTATCAGCAGAGAATGTCGACTGAATTCTTCATATGTGTCGACACACATAGTCCATGTGTCGACACAAGTCTTGTTGTTGTCGACACAGTTTCTGTGGAATATGTCGACACAAGTTCTGTGTGTCGACACAAACACTCCTTGTCTTGACAAGGTTGGTGTCGACAGAATTCTGGGGTGTGTCGACATAAGTTCTGTGTGTCGACACAGTCGTTGTCGACAGAATTCTAGAATGTGTCGATAGCTTCTCTATGTGTCGACAGAGCTCCTGATAATGTTGACACAAGTCTGGCCCTTAGTGTCGACATAGCGTTGTCGACAGATTTTTTGTATGTCGACACAAATTCCGGATGTCGACATAATCTGGCCCTTGGTGTCGACACAACGTTGTCGACAGATTTTCTGTGTGTCGACACAAATTCTGGATGTCGACACAATCTGGCCCTCGGTGTCGACACAGCCATTCCCACGTGTCGACACATATACTTAGAAAATTTTCCTTTCCATTTTCTTAACATGCACATGATAACTCAACACAACATCAAATACAACTTGATGCATATCATTGAGTTAGGTGAGGCTTCTCCAAATATGGTACATATTTTCCAATATACCCAACAATCTCCCCCTATTTGGAGAAGTCATAACCCTTAGTCAATGATATACATCACTTATAATAAAATTAACAATATGATGCATAAAAAACATTCATGATAGGGAATCATATAAACAAAACATGTAAATAACATCATCACAGAATATGATATAACCGTAACGAGCATGAATCATAGTTTTGTTTAAACTTCACAATAGTTTGTTGACAATAGATTATATGGAGTTTAATACTGAAAATTACAATGTTTTATAATCTAGTCAAACTATCCTAAGCCTGATCAGGCTCCTTGATCACTATGCCTTTTCCAAACTGGATCCTTACTTGTACTAGAGCTTCAGTATCTTCAGCTGGCTTCTTGCCTTTGATATCCTTCTTCTTAAGTTCTTCAGCCTTAACTCTTTGCCTTTCAAAATAGTTAAAAGGCTTGGGAAAATATTTACTGGGTTCTACTGCTGTAGCAGGTATTCTCCCAGCCTTGTGATCCCTTTTGAACTGCTGAATAACATTTTGTCTTTGTAGATATTTATTCCACTCAACTTCAGAATACCACTTGCCTCTATCATGCATTTTGTCTTTGACAGCTTGCTAGGCAGTGATTATTATATTCCTGGAGGTTGGACTCCATCTTTCAAAATCAGGCTTCAGTTCAGCCTGCTCTCTAAATCTTTTCTTTGAGAGTTGAGCTTCTTGCTCTTTATTCAGTACTGCTTCTGACATTTCCACTTTCTCTAAGATAACATTCTTAGTAGCCTCTAGAGGACTATACATCTTGTGAACTAGGTTTTGAATTTCCTTAAAGTTTGAAGGGGGATATATGATTTGAGCTACCTCCTGCTGACCCCCTTCAAATCCTGTAGCTTGAATACCTGACTCAGTTGTATTATCATCATCACATAGGGGAGGATAACCCAGAGTTGCTCTAACAACATTTGTTATCCATTTAGCATGCTCTGAACTAGCATTGACTATCAACCTCTCCCCCTTTATGACTTCTCTTTCAATATGATGCCTGAGATCATTCTTTTGGAACCTTATTTGATTAACCAGATAATTGGTTCCCTCTGTATAATAGGCTTTAAACTTTTGTAGCTGAGCAGATATAATCTTCTGAGAGGCTTGAAGTGCAGATTGGAAAGTGGATAAATCTTCTTGAAGTTTCTTATCAAACTCTGACTTCTCTTTAGCCCTTTCCTCTGTTAATGCAGTTGCTTTATTCTTTAATTCTGTAACAATCACATTGTGTGATTCAGTAAGATTATCATTGATTCTAAGTTGATTTTCTAGGACATATCCTTGCTTGATCACTATATCATCAATCTGTGTCCTTGCCTCTTGTTGCTGTTTTGCCAGAAAAACTACAGCATTACCTCATTTATGGAAGCAATCTGTCATCTCCTTCTTATTCTGGTTTACTTCAAATCTGATGGATTTTATATCTTGAGCCAAAGAGAACTGAAGATCCTTATGGCTTTCATCCATATATTTCTCCATGGCTACTCTTTGCTCTTCCATTTTACTTTGCAGAGCAACCAACAGTGAACTGAAATCAATTGTTGGTGCTGAGGGTTGTGAGGCTATCTGTAAAGCTTTCTTATAATTTGAGCTTTTCTTCTTGTAAACCATCAATTTTCTCTTCATTGCTCTTTGTGCTTCTCCATCATCAGATTCTAAAGAATTTTCTAAATTTACTGTGTCCTTTGGACTTGAGGGCAGCTCCTTATCAGCTCTTGGCAACTCCCCCTGAGTCCCTGGCTCCTCCTCCTCAGTTCTTGGTATAACTTCCGCAGTTCTTACTTCTTGTAAAGCAGGAAATAATTCCACAAGAGTAAATTTTTATTGTAGTTGAACTGGAGGAATATCTGTATCTTGAATATTTAATGGAGTATCATCTAAGGCAGATGTATCATCCATTGATATATTATGTGCAGGGATGTTGTCATGATGTGTCTGTTCACCATCAGATAGAAGCACAGTTAATGTATTTGGCTCAGTATCTAGTATAGATTGATTAATATCATTTATTACCTCAAGAATTATTTGAGTGGCTGTTTCACTCTCTAAAGCAGCTTGCTCTTTCTCAGGAGCACTTTCTGGAGGCAAGATCTCTTGTTGAACTGGGGAAAGTTCATTGGTTCCCTCTAGAGAAGACACATTCTGAACTTGAGCCAGTGGGATGGTGTTTCGTGGAATATACTCCCCCTGCTGCTGTAAGACCCCCCCTATTTTTCTCTTAAAACCCCGGGGTCTTATGCCCAGAACCGCCGCTTTGCGGTGACACCTTCGCGCCCGGAAAGATCGTCACTATAAAATGCCGATTCTGCCGGCCTTATTGATCACAAAAGTAGCAGTACAAGAGTATAGACATGTAAGTCCACAGCAAATTACATATATATAAAATCTCCACGAAGGGAGTGTCCACAAAATAGTAAAAGAGTACAGAAATGAAGGGCTTAAGCCCGGTACATCAATATACTCACTACAGATCTCTCATGCGGAACCAAAATAAAACAACTACTAGAAGTCGGGACTCACGATCCCAGCTGGCTGTACTCCTGAGCTAGACTTCCCTGTCTCCAATCGCACCGGTCTCCTGGGCTGCTCCTCCATGTTTTGCTCCACGATCCCCTAATATGATGTGGTTCGAAAACCGTTAGTCTATAAGACTAAGCCCTATCGTCCCCCACACCTTCCCCCATGCTCCTAGACACCGAGCGGGGAGGAAGAAAGGAAAGGACGTGAAAGTAGAGAGTGAAACAAACAGGTGACAGGGGGACCTAGCTAGCAATTCATAATCATGTTGTAATATGTAAAGTAAGAAAAGAATTTAACCTTCACTTATGTGAGTACACATAAGCCAAGGGATCTTCTACAAGGCTCCCATCGTATAAAATGTCCCATACCACTTTATACGTTGGGATGTCGGTTATCACAAGAAGTATATATATATTGAAATAACCTTAATTTATAAACTTGCCCACACAAGCTTATAGACCAAGGGGTTATTTCGCAGGGCCTAATGTATAAGCGTCCCATTCCACTTATACATTAGGTGTCACAGGTTATTATGAATCGATTATGATATGCATCTATATGGTGGGTATGATGGAACATGCAAGTGCAACACACACACCCGACTCTGTGTACACAGACCTTTAGTTCCCCCTTTTGGAGGCGTTACCTCCCAGGATACCTCCGTAGTGTCAGACGGAAGAGGTGGGTTGGGCCTCGCCCACCTCAAAACCAATAATAGCACTACCGGTCTGACCTATCGTACGCCTCAACGCTTGGTGCACCAAGCGGACTACCACGTACACTTGCCGACTGGACCGTCGGACTTAAGTTTGGCGAAGTGTTAAACTACACTTGCCGAGTCATCGTATAGGCGTCGGTACAACGACTAACCCATACCAAAGTCCCACCACCTTAACTTTCTTTCCTTTCATGCACATGCAAATTTATCGTATCAGTACCGAGCCAAAGCTCCCCGAACCATCCCGTCCGTCTCAAATATCAACCGAGCCAAAGCTCACCGGACCAAAACGTCTGTCTCTTATTCCAAACATCTTCCCTTTGAACACCGTGGGATGGCGCCCCTTTGAACACCTCAGGACGACTTAACCATTTCCAATACTTCTCCAACTAGTGAGTGCAGTGTGAAACCATATTTACTAAATTACTCTTTCGATTTGTTCTTTAAGGTTTACGCTAACCCAGGACTGCCCCCGGTATTCCCTGTGAAGAGCTCCCAAGGGGCACTAGGAACTATGTTGGGATTACGCCCAACGTTCCCTTTCGTAAGGTACTTATTAACATTATTGATTGATTCCTTTACCCATTACCTTCTCATGTTGCGATATGCTAATCCTAGGGTAGTTTAGACCTTTCACTCGCACGGGAACGACGACCTTTCGTCGAACTCGCATACCTTCTAACACACATCAACTCGATTTCCACCACTTCTTAGAACTTTCTATAGTGACTCATCTACTCTCATTCAAAAAATTCAACACGACTAACTCTACACTATTCCAACTCTTTTCCTAATACAACTTTTCCCCAAATTACTATTTGCAGACCAACTTATACTAAGCGATGTTCATGATAGGATGTCCTTCAAGTTTTCATCCGAATGACCTAAGTTATTACTGGATTCCTATCATGACATAAATGATTTAATTCCAGAATATTGTATTTTCCTCAATTAATCTTCTATTTAAATAATTTCTTAAAAGAGTCCATTATTGTCAAGTTGATCATGAAGTATACATTTTAGACATGATTAATGTTTCATAAATTCATGATAATATTCGACATATCTAAAAGTGACAATTTCCAAATTTGACATTTTTCACAAACATTTAAGGGGCCTAAAATTATTTTAGCAGTAAATTCTCATATTCCAAGATTTGTAAATCAACTACTTGAAATTATCATACAAATAATTTGAGTTAAATATATTACACTACTACAGTCCTAAAATTATCACTGGCCAACTTTCGGGATTTTTCACAGAATATTTAATTCTAAATAAATTCAATACAAAAATCTACAAAGGACATAATTCTGAATCAAGTACTATGAATATACTTCAAAAATTCCTAATTAAATTCTTAACAGTAGATATCATCCTAAAAAACATCAGTGGCCAAAATTCACATTTTTTACAATTTAAAGTATTCTTTAAATGATTTATTTACCAAGTATGGCCTTTACAAAATTTTTGAAGGAAGCAATATATAAAATCCTTTACAAATTATAATAAAATTCAGAGACGTCTCTTTAGGCCAAAAACCTCTACTGGCCAAATTTTACTAGATTACATTTAAACCAAATGATCAAATTAAATCAAATACTAAATTGGATACTTTGATATTTAACAAAGGAACTACCATGAATATAATCTATAAAATTCCACTAAAAATATCTAGGAGTTCAACTCACCCTAAGATTCATTCTAACACAACTTCACAATCTTTGGATGAACTTAAGTTACTGTTTTGACCTAGTAGTGCTTCTACCCTAAAGCTAGTGTTTGACTTTTGAGGTACTTAACTACTTCTAATTTCCCTAACACTTCAAATAGAGGCTTAAATATACATAAGATATCTTTCTACTGAATTACAAGGCCATACAAGGGCATTTGCCCCTATGTCCTTCTCAACCCTCTAAAGGTCCTTCCTTAGGGTGTGAACTTGGGTCCAAGTGTAAGTCAACCCTAATTCATCCATCTTTCCCCAAAGAGGGGAGGGTACTTAAGGTAATACTAAGTCAGTTGTCCAAAAGGGCTGTGCATTCAATATTTCATTTTTTTCTTCCTTTTGGCTATAAGCACAGCAAGCCCTTTACAAGCCAACACATGCAAGTGGTTTCCCTAACTTGCTGTGGTCCATATGGGCTGAAAATGTAACCATGACTTAATAATGTCCTCATGGACATGCCACCAAAAATTGGGGCCTTTTGGAGTTAAACTACTCCAAGAATCACCTAAACAAGCCTAGGGTATTATAGTAATTTCACCCTAATTTTAATTCCAATTCGTCCCATTTTTGGGCAGGGCCTACTTATGCCCTAAACCAGTTACTTACCAAAATTCCAGGTCAGTTGGGCCTCTGGATGGGCTTGGGCATCTCTTCCAATTTCTGCATTTTTGTTATTTGCAGCCCAAGACCATTCACCTTTTCAGATCTTGCAAGTGAGATATCTCAACATACAGTGGGCTAAATTGTCTAATTGTTCTTCCATAGGTCTAATATACTCCTAAGGGAAGGCCACCAAAATTTGGGGCATTTTGGAGTTGATATGCTCCAAAAACCAACAAAATGTAATTTATCAAATTCGGACTAAAACTATAGAATTATTTTCCCCAAAAATTCCCATTTTTGGGGAGGGCCTAGATATGCCTAATTAAGCCACATGCCCAAAATTTTAGTCCATTTGGACTTAGGGTTTGGGCACGGCAATCACTTTAGTTTCTGACCTACCCTAGGACCAGCCTTAGGAAAATGGCTCTATAGGGCAGTAGACTTGACCAAAAATTATGTGTACTATATCAAATTAAAGAAAACTTCAAGACCTACATTTTTCATGTTGAGAACATTTTATGAAAAGGCTGTAAGTACCCTAATTATTCGTATGAAAAAGTCAGTTATAAAAGACATAAAAATAGCACTATTCATGTAATTAAATAATTCCTGGATTAATATTTTTTGCATGACACGGATCTTGACCCCATCGGAAGGCTGTTGCTTATCTTCTCCAAAACGCCTGGAATCCAGCCAAAACTTCACGGGGGCTTTCCCGGCAGCTACCGGCGGCGCTTCCACCGGCAAACATCACCTCCCCCCTCACGGTAGTGGGGGCAACCCTTTGCCGGCGGCTAGGGCGGCGGGAAGTGGCGGTGCCACCTCACCCGAGAGCTTCCAACCGCCAATAATGGAGAAAAAGAAGAACTGGGTTCGGGCTCATTCGAGCCCGAACCCTACCCTAAACATTCCTAAGATCTATGCAGGAAGAGAGAGGTGAGGGAGGACCTTCCGGCGGCCTTGCGATATGAGGAGCGTCGGGGAACCATTGTGGTGGTAGTGGCGGCACAGATCCTTGGTTTTCACAGCTCCAGCTCGGGTTTAACTCCAAGGCTCGGTCTCTCTCACTCTATCTGCTACTCTCCTTGTCTTGAGGGTGATGAAGTGAAGGGGGAAAAAGGGGAGGTGAAGTATATGGGGGTGATAATTCCTATGTGAAGGCGGCAGTTTTGCCTTGTTATTGTCACCATGAATGCATGGGTGGGCCCCACTCCATCCACCTCCTCCTCCATGACTCCAGGGGTCGGCCAGCCCAAATGGGGGCTTATGGCATGGGTCCAAGTGGCTCATTCCACTAAACACCCTTAAATATACCCATTTCTCTCTCCTAATTATTCTTTAATTTTTGAGATTCTCTCTCTCTCTCTCTCTCTCTCTCTTCTAGTCACTAAGTTGGCTGGTCAATCTTCTAGTCTATTGGCAGTCCACATGTCCATTTCATCCAGCAAAACATGGTTAGTCCAAGTGAGTTGGGCTTGAGCTTGAGATAGCCCAATTGGGCTAGCTTGACCCAAACCCAGGCTAGGGTTGACTTAGGTCAATTTGGTCTTTGAAGTTGGCCCAAATGGATCCTTGGTGACCCATTGGCCTCACCTAAGACCTAGGTAGGGTTGTCTTGGCCCTTTGGAGGTCACTTGACCCTTAAGCAGGGTACCTTGACTACTTTAGGGCTAGAGTTGACTTTGGTCAACTTAGCCTTTTTGATTGGTCCTAATGGGTCCTTGGTGACCCATTGGCCTTTCACTAGGGTTATGAAGGTATGTGTGGGGTCCACTTGGCTAAGGGAACTTCAATTGGCCCTTGTGCAGGTCAGTTTGACCCAATGTAGGTTAGGTTGACCCATTTAGGGTTAGAGTTGTCTTTGGTCAACTTAGCCTCTTGAGTGGACCCCAATGGGTCCTAGGTGACCCATTGACCTCACTCTAGGGTTAGGTGGGCTTGGGTGGGGTCCACGTGGCTTGGGGATGGTTAATTGACCCTAAGTAGGTGAGTTTAACCCATTTAGGGTTAGGGTTGACTTGGGTCAACTTAACCCCTTTGACTGCCCTCCATGGGTCCTTAGTGATCTAATGGATCTTACAATGGGTTGATGAGACCATGGTGGGGTCTTGAAGTCTTGGTGAAGCCCCATGTTTATCTTAAACTAAGGTTCAGGAATTTACTATTTGCAGACCATAGTGGTCTCACCAACATTCTTAGGTTTTTCTTGGTCTTCTTGGGCTTCCTTGGGTTTTGTCATGACCTAATCATGGACAAAACCACTCTTAGGGGTCTAGTTGGAAATGAGATGTTACAGTTGCTAATTATCATCTACAGGCTTAGGAGTAGATGATTTCCTTGTAGATTCTTATTGGTCTTCATCTGAACTGAAGATTACTTGTTCTTCTGAATCACTAGAAGATTCAGGCTTCCTTGAGGTTGTCTTTTTCTTTTTCTGTTGTTGTTGTTTCTGTGGTGTTGAACCATCTTTTGTCAGAACTCTTTCCCACCTGGACAGTATTTTCATATCCATTCTTCTCATATGATTTATTCTAGATCCAGTGGTATGGTTCAACACTTCAGGAATATTTATTGCCAGATACAAACTCAGAATTCTACCTAGATTAGGTTTCTTCAGGCTTTCCTTGATCTTATCAAAAATTACTGCAGTCCAGTTAGTCTTTATTTTGAAAATAATTCTGGTCATCAAACTGAACATATATGCTGAGATCCTATCATGTCCACCTGGTTTGCAGAGAATTACTTTGCCCATTATCTCTGAGAGAAACTTTCCTTGTGAGTTCATTCCTTTCTTTTGCATGGCTAATTCAATCATAGTGGTGGGATCCAGGCCACACCATTGAAGAGCTTCTTTAGTCATTGAAGATGGAACTTCATCATCTTCCTGAGTCCTGGGCAATTGAAGTGTTTTTCTTAGACGCGTTTTGGGTAATTTTCTCCTTGCTGCCTTGAATTGATGACTTAATCTTCAATCCAGTGGAATCCATGGTTTCTTTTGTATAAAATTCAAGAATTTATGTCTTCCAGATCTTTGTAGGTTCAGAGACTACATATTCTAAACAATTATCTTGGATTAGGGTTATTACATCTCGAATCTCAGTCGCCGCACTCTCAAAAGCATTGCGAACTAACTCATAGCCTTCGTTGATGTTGGTCTCCAACTTTGGCGCCATTGATGATGAGAAATTTGAGAAGAAGAGAGATGAAGGTTTGTCGACTCAAGGTTTGGGTCTCGAAAATGTTGAGAGCTTAGTCGACAAAATTGTTCTATAACCTATTTATAGGTTTGTCAACACAGAAGGACAAAATGCGGGATAAAAGAATACTTAATGTGTCGACACTATAGAGATTGCGTCGACATAGACTTCTAATGTCTCGACAGAGTCAGACAACACTATGTGTCGACACAGTTTGTGATGTGTCAACACAGATTCTTACTAGTCGACTCTAATATATGTGTGTCGACACAGACTTCTGTATGTGTCGACACAACTATCTAAATGATAGAACTTATATGTGTCGACACCAATCTCTGAGTGTCGACACCACTATCTCAGCACTATTTTGTTGTGTCGACACAACTTACCTTAAGTGTCGACACAAACTACTATATGTCGACACAGATTTCCTTTTGTGTCGACATACACTACTATATGTCAACATTGACTTACTTAGTCAGAATTACTAAGTTACTCTAGGTTTAGCATGCCTAATTCAATTTTGAAATAATTGAACTTAGTTTCATCTAATGGTTTAGTAAACATGTCAGCAATTTGATTATTTATGGTGACAAATTCCAAACAAATATCTTCTTTTCAACATGCTCCCTAATGAAGTGAAATCTAATTTCTATATGCTTTATTCTGCTATGTGATCATGGTTTTTAGTAATAGAAATAGCACTTGTAGAATCACAAAATAGTGGAGTTCTACTTACCTTGAGACCATAGTCTTCAAGTTGATGTTGAATCCATAGAAGCTGAGTACAGCAGCTACCTGCAGTAATATACTCTGACTCTGTAGTGGAAATTGCCACACTAGTCTGCTTCTTACTGCTCCATGATACTAGTCTACCACCTAGAAACTAACATGTACCAGTGGTGCTCTTTCTATCTTCTTTGCAACCTGCAAAGTCTACATCTGAAAAACCAGACAGTAGAAAGTCTCTATTCTTAGGGTACCAAAGACCAAGATTAGGTGTGCCCTTAAGATATCACAATATTCTTTTAACAACAGAATAATGAGATTCTTTAGGGCTTGCTTGGTACCTAGAACAGACACATGTAGCATACATAATGTCTGGTCTACTAGCAGTTAAGTATATGAGGGAGCCAATTATCACTCTATACAAAGACTCATCTATAGGTTTTCCTTCATCATCTTTGCCTAAAGGCATACTTGTCCCCATTGGAGTTCTCATGGTAGTGGATGACTCCATACCATATTTCTTAATTAACTCCTTGGTGAACTTAGACTGTGATATGGATAAGCCTTCATCAGTCTGTCTTACTTGGAGTCCCAAGAAGAATTTGAGCTCACCCATACTGCTCATCTCAAACTTTCCTTGCATAAGTTTTGCAAACTTCCTACAAAGGTTGTTTTCTGTAGATTCAAAGAATATGTCATCAACATAAATCTATACTAGAATCATCTTTCCCTTTGACTCCCTAAGAAATAGAGTCTTGTCTATTTTCCCCCTTGAAAATTTATTTTCAATGAGGAATGTAGACAATGTTTCATACCAAGCCCTAGGGTCTTGTTTTAAACCATATAAGGCTTTCTTAAGTCTATAAAGAAAATTAGGATAAAGTGGATCAACAAAACCTGAGGGCTGATGAACATAGACTTCTTCTTTCAAATTACCATTTAAGAAAGCTGACTTGACATCCATTTGGTATACTTTGAAACCTTGGAAAGCAGCAAAGGCAAGAAATAGCCTTATTGCTTCCAACCTTGCCACTGGGTCAAAAGTCTGATCAGAGTCAATGCCCTCTTCCTGTCTATACCCTTTGGCAACTAGTCTTGCTTTTCTCTTCACTACTATGCCATTTTCATCCAGTTTGTTCCTATAGATCCACTTTGTCTCAATAATGTTTTGAACCTTTGGTTTTGGAACCAGCTCCCATACTTTACACCTTGTGAATTGATTCAGCTCCTCCTGCATTGCATCAATCCAGTTGGAGTCTTGTATGGCTTCTTCAAATATTTTTGGATCCAACTGTGATATGAAACTTGAGCAAAGTACTGTGTTCATGTGTTTGCTTCTGGTTTGCACACCATGTCTGGGATCACCAATGATTTGGTGTGCTGGATCATCCTTTAGATTCCTTATTACTGGAGGCATTCTATCAGCAATTTGAACTTCTTCAAGTTTTTCACCAGGCTGAACTTCATTGTCTTCAATGTCAGCTTGTGAAACTTGTACTCCCCCTGGACAGCATCCATCATTTTCCACATCCTGCCTTGCAGTTTGATCTTCATTAATGGTCAGCATGTCCAACTTTTCTTTTAAACCTGTTGAGCTACAGGGATTACTAGACAACTCACTGTTAATTAGCTCAGATTCATCAAACACTACATGAACTGATTCTTCTATAATTTGTGTAGTCAAGTTGTAGACCCTATATTCCTTACTATTGTTGTTGTACCCAACAAATATCCCATCTTGGGATTTGGCAGCAAATTTAGTAAGGTGAGACTTGCCAGTGTTAAGCACATAGCACCTGCTACCAAAGATCTTAAAGTAGGATATGTTTGGTTTTCTGCCCTTCATAATCTCATAGGGAGTCTTTTTGTGGTTCTTAGTTATAGATGATCTATTGTGAACATGACAAGCAGTATTTACTGCCTCAACCCAGAAATATTCTGGGAGTGAAGTGTCACTGAGTAGAGTTCTACCAGCCTCAATGAGAGTTCTATTCTATCTTTCAGCAATACCATTTTGCTAAGATGTTATAGGTGAGGAGAATTCCTGATGAATCTCTAGTTCTTCACAAAACCTTGTCATACACTCAGACTGAAATTCAGTTCCATGGTCAATTCTGATTTTGACCACTTAATTTTTATATTCATTCTGAATTTGTTTAACAAAGTTATGAAAGACAGTAGGGTTTTAAGATTTCTGCCTCAAAAAGAAAACCCATGTATATCTAGAATAGTCATCTACTACCACAAAAGTATAGACTTTCCAACCTAAACTATGAACTGGCGTAGGACCAAATAAATCCATATGCAAGAGGTACAAACACTTCACATAGTCTTTGGTATCAAGACTATGAAAAGCGGATTTGGTCTGCTTGCCTTTTTGACAAGCTGAGCATATACCCTCTTTTATGCACTTAAATTAAGGACCATTTCTCACTAACTCTAGACTAAAGAGCCGGCCAATAGTCTTATAATTCATATGAGCTAGCCTCTTGTATCATTGGACACACTGAGATGCTCTCTCATCTGCAACTAAACATACATGAGAGTTCATATTTTCATAATCAAAATTTAAACAATAAACATTCCCTTTTCTATAACCAGATAAGATCACCTTCTGATCACTTGTCCTTTTGATCTGACACTCATTCTTAATAAATGAAATGTGATACCCAAGATCACTCAGCTGACTTATGCTTATCAAGTTATGTTTCAAACCTTTTACATAAGCCACTTGAGTGATTGTTATAGAAGTAGAAGAAATATTACCAAACCCTTTAATGACCCCTTTTTTTGATCCACCAAAGATCACTTTGGGTATATTCTCTATGGGCGTATAGTCCTTTAACATTCTCCTTGTACCAGTCATGTGCCTGGAACATCCACTGTCCAAGTACCATATATGGGGCATGGCAACTTGGACCCACCTACAGCAAATAAAATTAATTTACCTTAGAACCCCAATGTTTATTGGGTTATAGGTTCAAGTTAGATTGAAACTTAATATTATTACCCGCAGCCTTCCTCGCAGGTAAGCTGACATTCTTCCTGACACTAGTGTTGTGCCAGCAATCCATGCCATAATGCCCTATCTTACCACAACACCAACAATTATATCTATTATACCTCTTTTTAGGTACAGTTCTAACAACATTGCTGTCAGCTGATCTTAACACTGTTGGTACAGTAGATCTTTGCTTGAGTGCTTGAGCTACACCCTTGTCATTCAGAATTTCAGGCTTACCATTACCATGTATAATATCATGATCATATCTATTAGTTGGCTGTCATACCTTTTTGAAGGAAATGTGGGGTATGAAGGCTAGAGGTTGTACTAGGGAATTGCCTTTTCTTTTGGAATTGGCAGCCCTTGCATTTCCCTCAAAGCCCAATACAGTCTAACCCTTTTTAGGAATAAAGTCATCAATTAAAGGTAAAACTGATTTTGGCTTAGAGAACTTAGCCACCAGATCCTTTTTCTTCTGAAGTTTGACTTCCAAACTTTTGATTTGATCATTCTTGAATGTAATAGTACTCATCTGAAGTAACAGTTATGTTTTTCAGTTTGGCTACTTCATTCATCTTTAGATCCAACAATTTTTCTGAGTCTAATGCAGCTAGCTTAAGATCAATATTTTCCTTGGCCTGCGCTTTATTAAGGATTCTGATTTTCTTAAGTGCTTGCAGCAGGTCACCATATTCATCAATGAGTTGATGAACATCTCCTTCAGATTCAGATTCATCTACATATCTTGATGCAGATACATCTGATTCTGAACCAGTATAGTAATCCGAATCTATTGAACAATTGTTTACCTTACTAGGTCTAGGCTGATCCTGGCACTGATCTTCTTCTATCATGGCCATCAGCCCTTTACAACAAGGTTCCTCAATTCCATTTACTGAATCCAACCACTTTAAGAATTCAGCCTATTCTACACACTCTTTAGTTGCCAACAGTCCTATATATGCTTCAGCTTCAGCTTCAACCTCAGAATCTGATGATGAAGAATCTGACCAACTTTTTTGCTTCTTTGCAACAAGTGATTTCTCCTTCTTGCCCTTGTTTTTTAGTTTCTTCTTATCATTAGATTCTTTCCTTTTGTTAGGATAATCAGCTACCACATGTCCTGGCATATTGCAGCAATAACAAACAATCTTAGTTGAAGATAATTTACTAGGTTTAGAGCTATACCTGTCCTTCCTAGAGGATTTCTTTTTTTGATAGTAATCATCCTTGAATTTTGAGGATGATGGCTTGGATCTCCACTGTTTCTTCTTCAAAAACCTTTGAAATTGTCTTGAGAAAGTTGATAAGTCTTCATCAGAATTTGGACTATCTGATGTGTGACTGTCAGAACTTTCTAAAATAACTTCTGCAGCTTTCTTAGGAGGTGATGGAGACATCCTCCTATCCTTTCTTATGGCTTCAGTCTTGAAAGCCACTGAATTATCTCTATAATTAATTTTTTTTACTTTTCTCCTCTTTTCTGACCATCAGCTGCATTTCATATGAAAGCAGTTTGCCAAATAATGTTGGAGGTGAAATTTCTACTAGTCTGGCCACTTTCCTAATGACACATATCTTTGTGTCCCAGTCTTTAATCAATGATCTCAGAAACTTGTCATTTAACTCATATGTGCTGAATACTCTTCCATATGACATCAGTTCATTAACTATTCTGAAGAATTTTTTGTAACATTCAGTTATGCTGTCTGTTTTAGATTGTCTAAAACTTTTATACTCCTGATTCAGCATAGACTTTCTATCTTCTCTCACCTCTTCTGAACCCTCCATGTAGATAATAAGGGTGTCCCACATTTCTTTGGAGGTCTTGTAGTGGATCAAGTTTTGGAATGTTGAATCATCTATGGTACTGACTATTATATTATGTGCTCTCTTATCCATAGTAGCCAAGATCATCTCATCCTTTGTCGTTTCAGAATATTCCTTTGGTGTCCTGAGATTTGCATCAAGAACCGAGACTTTCATTGGAATGAATGGCCCTTCTTTGACTGTCATGTAGATTCTTAGATCTGAAGATTCCATAAACAATCTAACTCTTTCTTTCCATATGCCAAAAATCTCTTTCCTGCATATAGGTAACTGCATAGAACCAAACTCCTTATGATTCTCTATAGAACCCATTTTGCCTTATAGATTTCTGCCTTGGAGATCTACTCAGACTGTTAGGTCTAATCTATGAGTAACCTCGGTCTGATACCACTTGAAAGAATTGGTTTCAAGATGTTCTAAACACCTAGAGGGGTGTGGGGGTTAATGGTTTAATTTTTTTATAACTTATGCTGATAATTATATCTAGTACAACAATGTATTCAGCAGAAAGTACAACACATCATTCATAGATTGCACACCAGTTTTATAGTGGTTCCCCAAATGATGGGTACATCCACTTTCCCCCTTCATCTATCTAGCAGTGTACTAGATTTGGCCTAACTTCCTTCCTTCTTCTCAGATCCGCAAATCTTACAGCTCAGAACCAAGAATGGTTCCTACAACTCAGAGTGAATCCACACTCCTACAGCTCAGGCACAAGCCCTACCTCAGCAATTTCCACAGGCATACAACTCTGAGTGACACCCACTCCTACAACTCAGGCAAAAACCCTACCTCAGCCTCTATCACCGGCCTATAACTCAGGGAATAGATTCCCCTACCTCAGGCACTCAGCCCTACCTCAGCCTTTATAATTTAGGCTTATAACTCAGAGATGTAAATCTCCTACACTCAGATCTATTACAGATCCTACAAAGATTAATGATGAAAAGTTGTTGATATCTTCAACCAGATGGAGTGAGAATTGGTTGAATGCTTCTTGATCAGTTCTTGATAGAACTGATTTCTTATGGATCAACCTGACTTAGCTTTCTTCAAAGCTTCTTGAATCTGAACATAGTAGGGTTGATCTTCTTGATATTGGAGTTGATCTTCAATCTTCCTTCTTCAGAAATTAATCTGAATTCTTCAGGCAGACTGTTCAGGATCTGCCTTCACTAGATGAGAACTTCTCCCCTTCTTGTTTTTCTCTCTCTACAATCTATTGATTGTTTCTTTCTCTTCTTCTGGATTCTCAATCCTTCAGAGATTATAATTGATTGGCTTGATTAACTTCTCTCTGATCTGTAAGTGTTTTTCTTGTAGTTGTTATCTTCTCTTTTTCTTCACACATTTGATTGTTGAGAGAGCATATCTATTTATAGGCCTCATCCATGGTAAGCAGCTGTTCGGGTTTCAAACTGTCTTCTAACACCTCTGACAGATGTGACAACAATGTCAACAATGACAGCTATCAAGTCTTCACTTGTATTACTTCAGCCTTCATTGAGCTTTGACTTAGCAGCAGAGAATGTCAACTGAATTCTTCATATGTGTCGACACACATAGTCCATGTGTTGACATAAGTCTTGTTGTTGTCGACATAGTTTCTGTGGAATGTATCGACACAAGTTCTGTGTGTCGACACAAACACTCCTTGTCTTGACAAGGTTGGTGTCGACAGAATTCTGGTGTGTGTCGACATAAGTTCTGTGTGTCGACACAATCATTGTCGACAGAATTCTGGAATGTGTCGACAGCTTCTCTATGCATCGACACAGCTCCTGATAATGCCGACACAAGTCTGACCCTTAGTTTCGACAAAGCATTGTAGATAGATTTTCTTTGTGTCGACACAAATTCTGGATGTCGACACAATCTGGCCCTTGGTGTCGACACAACATTGTCGATAGACTTTCTGTGTGTCGACACAAATTCTGGATGTCGACACAATCTGGCCCTTGGTGTCGACACAACCATTCCCAGGTGTCGATACTTGTACATAGAAAATTTTCCTTTCCATTTTCTTAACCTACACATGATAATTCAGCACAACATCAAATACAACTTGATGCATATCATTGAGTTAGGTGAGGCTTCTCCAAATCTGTTACACATTTTCCAATGAACCCAACAAAAACGCAACAAAAAGTCTAACGTTACACACAACATTAAGTAATAAATAAAACTAGAAAAAGCTGGAAAGGGGCCCCGAAGATCCTTCACTCCTCAGCTGAATGCTGACTTGTGATAGATCCCCGCAGTCCCGCGAGATTAGGGCATGACGAAAGCTTTAGGTCCCAAGGAAGACGAATCTCCCCTGCCCCTAACCTCTTCCTTCTTGCGCCGGAGAGCAAAATTCTGCGGCTTGCGCATGAGCAGTTCTTTTCTTTTCAAATCCATAGATGGGGATCGCCAGGGTTGTATAACCATTCCAACCAATTCAGCAGCATGTTTATCTTTCTCATCTGGGGGCATCCTTTCCTCACTCGAGGCGGGTGAAAGATCAGCCCAAGTCACCTATTTAACAGTCTTACAAACTTTGTTCGGATAAATCAATGTTTTTAAATCAGTCTTCTGCACGCTTTCTACAGCCGTGCTCACCTCATGTTTCTTCTCAATCCAATCTTATTTCACGTCAAGTGACTTCGTCTCTGTCTCTCCTTCAGCTTACGTCAGTGGTTCTGCCACTTCCTTAACCCGATTTTTCTCATTCACTAGATAACCTGTCTCAGCAGCACTAAATAAATCATTAGATAACAAAACATTCAATTTCAGAAGTTCTCCAAGTTCATTTGAAATTTTAGGGGGGAGTGACAGTGGTAAAGGCAAATCGACCTTGGAAGCCAAGGTGACACCGCTCGCATTTAACTGCAACGTAGCTTCACTAGCTTTTAGGAATGGGACCCCTAAGATTGGTTTCGATGTATTTCCCATGGGTCCTAACACCTGAAAGTCAGTGACTACAGCAGCCCCATTTAGAATCACTTCCACATATTTAATATCTCCATCGGTCTTTACTACTGATCCATCAGCTAGCACTAGTGACTTCCGGACATTAGATTCGATATTTAAATTCAATGTTCCAACATCTTGCAAAGAAAGAATGTTGCACGATGATTCAAAATCACATAAAGTTATCGTCTCCACTGCATTAATCTCACATTTAACAGCCATTTCATTTTTTTTGCACTCCTCTGCATCCCCAACACTCTTCTGTTGTTCACGGGGATTCTTCTCCGTATCACTTGGGAGGGTACCGCGAGTTTGCTCAGAGAACACTTGGGCCAGTTGCCCAAGTTGTGCCTCCAAGTTCCTCATGGAAGCGGTTTGAGTGGCCATATTAGATCGGGCCATATCCACAAACTTCTCCATCATTTCCTCCAGCGCACTCTAACGAGTCCCTTGAACGTTCGGGTTATAACCCGTATATGGTGGTCGCGGCAGGCTACTAGGGGCTTGAGCATCAAATTGATGTTGGCCGCCCTGCCACCTTTGACCGGGAGCATTTTGATTGCATGAGAAATTAGGATGATTTCTTGCATTGGGGTTATACGCATTTTTATAAGGAGCAGTACGATTTTGACTATTTAGAAAATTTACATTCTCATCAAAAATTATACCCGACGGATCAGTAAAGGTCTCCCCAGAAGTGGATTCATAAGCATGATGGTCGGGGTTACCACAACCCTTGCACGATATGTCCATAAACCAAGCCGGAGGAGGGGCCAATCTGGTCAACATCATCCTTCCATCCAAACTATGATGGCTCGCATCAGCTTGTTGCACCATAGTATTTACTTCAAACAAATTCCTCGTCGCTCTAGGGGCATTTCTTTCGGCGGTCCAGTATGTGTTATGGGTGGCTGTGTCGCGAAGTAGCCTCAATGCCTCGTCAGGAGATAGGTTGATTATTGTGCCTCCATCTGCTGCGTCGATCATAGCCCTGAAATTAGGCTCAATAGCAAAGTAGAATATTTCAACTAAATTCCACCACACACGGCTGGGGGCATCAACGCTGCAGGTCAGAGAACCTCTCTCATGCCTTAGACAATGTTTCTTGGTCCAGCTGCCGAAAGGTTGCAATATCCCTACGGACATTCACAATCTTATCCACCGGGTGGAACTTAGCCAATAACATAGAGGACAGAGCCTCCCATGTGGTAACGCTCCCAAGAATAATAATATGGAGCCAGGTTTTGGCCTTGTCCCTCAGCGAAAGTGTGAACAGCCTCAGCTTTACTATGTCATCAGAAATACCGGCATAGCGGAATGAGCCGCAAATCTCCGAGAACTCCGCCAGATGGAGCTGCGGATCCTCACTTGGCAAGCCTGAATATTGCGTATTATTTCAGATCATGTTCAGAATGGCGGGCTTTATCTCGAAATGGTTGTTTACAATGGCTGGTCTGAAGCCAGGGCAAACACTTCCCGCAGTAGGGGTCGTGAAATCACGCATTGTCCTAATGCGTGGTTGGACCACCTCTTGGCCCTCAACAACCCGTTCACCAATGCCATTTCCTCCTTGGCCAAGATACTTCATCCTTTCTTCAGCAACAGCAGCACGCACGCGAGCTCTCCTCGCACGTGCGGTTTCAAGCTCACACACAAGATCTTCAACCCTGTCACTGGAGTTGGGATCTGTCATACAACACAAAATATCCTTTCAAAAAGAACAAAAACACTTACAAACCCTATTTTTAAAAAAGAAAAATACAAGCAATGGTTGCACTCCCCGGCAACGTCGCCAAAAAATTGATGTGTCGGCAAGTGTACCGATCGTAGTCAAGTAATAAAGACGAGGAGTTAAATCCCCGGATATCGATCTCTCGAGGAGTGCAAGTAGTGAGTGTTATTTCTCTATTGAAAAATTGATTGCAACTGTTAACGTAAACAAAGGGTCTTTTGGTTTGGTGTTTCCTAAGTTTAACACTAATAAACCTATTACGGGACGCCGTCACCGCGTCTCTTTGGTGGATTACTCAAGAGAGTAACATGAAAGATGGATGAGCCAATGAGGGTCGCAATCACCTCTTCGCCACGCACACTACTTGCAATCACTAGAACGACACTATCTCAACAAGAACATGAAAAACTGAAGCTCAGCAATACAACATGATCTAAAATATAACAACACATAGACATGCTGAAATACTTAAACTAAACGGTATTCTTAAGCAATAATCAAACATCCAGAAGTTTAGAACAAAGTAACAACAAGAGGAGGGGGAGAAATACAAAAAAAAGCACGAAGGCTTTCCGAGATTCGCGGCCGGAGTCAAGGGAAGTCGACCCTTGTCTGAGCTTGTTCTACGGATGACGTCCGTGGTCCAGAAGGGCTGTCACCTCCTTCCAATAACCCGTCTTCTCCATGAATAGTCGCTATGCTAAATTTATCCGGAGAACTCCACAGATGCAGCACCTTATGAGCTTGAAATGGAGCTTGGAGTTTGGAGAAGAAAATAGTGCCTAGAGATGAAGCTATTGCAAGCTTTTGGAGGGAGAAAGGTGGCCGGATCAGCTCTCCAAGGAGGAGTGAGAAAATATCGGTTGGAGGGAAGTTTCCCCTCTCAGAGGAGCAAAAAAGGTGGGCTGGGTAGGACTGGATCTGAACTGTCCTCAGGAAGAAGAAATCTGCGCTTTAAATAGAAGTAGGTCAGATAAATATGCACGCACGGTTTGGTGTATGACCGTTCGCAAACTGTGCGATATTAACTTTAAGAACAGGCCTGAGGAAGGAGAAGTGTTGACCCGTGCGTTTTACTCACGTAGGGACGTTTCCGCCCGTGCATGAAGTAAATCGCACGGGTAGCTACAGATAGCTAGAATTCGAGGCAAGCTGGTGGAACAGTGAGTTTTACATGCGCACGGGCGATTCCGCTCGTGCATGAACAAATCGCACGATTAACCACAGAATGGAACAAACAAGAAAACTAATAAGAAAGCTACAAGAAAACTGTGTGTTTCCTTCGCACTTCATAACCGTGCGTCAACCGTGCGTGAAGATTGCGGAGATCAGCTCGACGAAATTCATCGAGCTCAACTCGACATTTCTCCAGCTCAACAAAATGCACGATCGGGCACAAACCATGCGTGAAAGAAACGCACGACTGTGCATTTTCCTCAAATCAGAATTCCTTTCTCGGGGAAAATGCACCACCTGCACATCAAAACCAAAGTTGGATCAAAAGCTCCTAGCACCAAACATACAACAAAGAATTGCCAGAAAGAGCCATGGGGAGCACCATGTGCATACCCCCAACAACAAAATGCGCAATTGCACACCCTTGGGCCAAAACATTGCACAAAATGGTCCATGACCGAATGATGCAAATATAATCGATAACCGGTTGAAATGCGATGCACGAGTGAGAAAACAAGCCCAGATGAGTCCGAAAAACCCTATAAATATCGGACTCATCAGAACTCCAGCCGTTGTCATTCGTTGGAATCATTCGGAGCACCTTGGTTGAGTATTGACTCAATCCCTCAAAGGTAATTTTTTTCACCACATTTACTTCTTGATTATTGTTCATCGCTAGATTCGAACTGTTTTGGGTTTACTTGTTCCTTATTTTCGCTGCCCGCACAAGATTTGTGCCATCCTAGCAAAACCCAATACCTCGTATTGCTGAAGAGGAGGTTGTGGATCTATCTGATGAGATGGTAGATGCAGAGGTGCATACTCTAGTTCTACCTGCTGCTGAAGATCTCGATAAACTTCTAAAGCTCGTTTATCTCCGATAGATGAGTCTTCAGTGAAGACCTCCCTTCTCTTCCTCACATTCCTATCCCAAAGATTCCAAGTTCCAGTGCTGACAATTCAATTCTGAAGACTATCGAAGCATTGTTGGCAAGACAACAAGAGAAATTTGAAGCAGCCATGGAAAAGGTTCTAAATAAGGTCAAGGAAATATAGAACGATCTTAACAATGGTCTTACAGAAGTTAAAGTCCATATTGACAAGCTTGATGCCAAGCTGGATTCGATATTTGTTGAGGGTGAAAAAGTTATCACCCTCAACATGCAAGGGCTCAAGTTTACTTCAGAAGCTGTTAATAATATTGATACGAATGCAAAGACATTGATTGATCCCCACAATAGATCAATCGCTCACTTTGACATCACTATTCTTACTTATTCTAATGTTATTATTGAAGAAGTCCGAAAGGGGGAGGAGGCTATGACAGCTAAGGTGGATCCGCTTGAGGCAACTATGTTAGCAAACTTTCATGGGGTAAATGATTACAGCTATGAAAAGTTTTTGTGGCTACATATGGAGATTTTTGGTAGACCAGGTGAAGTATCTCAAGTACCTGTTGTGCCTGCTCATGATGAAGTTCATTCTACTGAGGATTACACTCATTATTAGACAGACACATAGAATTTCTCTCAGGACAGACCTGTTGTTGCTACTGCTGATGCATCAGAAGTTCAAGTAGTTGAAGATATTCCCCATGCTCCAGTCTACAAGAGAAGAAAGTTTGGTGAAGGGCCATCTGCTACATGATCAGAACCTGCCAGAGAACTACCAGTCAGATATAGAGAAATGGCTGAGGTGTGGAGTCCTATTTCAAGAGGAATTATCTTACACTCCTTCACCATGTCAATAGTGGAGGGGAATGCAGATGGGATAACTACAATAGAGATGAATGGCAAAAGTATGAAGTGTCCTGCGTAAAGAGAAGGATCCACTTCAAAAAGTTCATGCATGATGATCCTATAGCACCTCCAGCCCCCACAAGATATTATCCAAAGCCTAAGGCTTATTTTGTCATACAACATCAGAAGAGCCAGGAAAGGCAGGGCTGAGAGTTGTCTTATTTTGTTTTCGATTATTATGTGTGTGGTTGTAGTTACCCCCTCCCCTCCCTCTAATCTAAAAACTCTCATTGATATGTATGTTTTAAATTTGTTAATTGGAATGTGCGCTGTGTTTTTATTTTTGTTAATTCATATATCTTGTCATTTTTATGATTTATTATTGTTATGCAATTCACCTTACCTTATATGATTCTGACTTCTTCAAATAGGGGAAGATTGTTGGGTATTGTATCCACAATAACTCTGATTTGAAAAAGGGTTCTGTTAAGTTAAGAATTATGATTGTATTTGATATTGCGTTTTGAGTTATGTACTTGCAGCTTTACATTGCTAAGTACACACAAATGTCAGGTTATAGTGGGTCAGTAAACACAGGACTGTACAATATAATCCTTCATTGTGTAGACAAATGTGTTGACTCACGTGTAATCTCTTTATTGGGGTGTACTTCTATACCAAGTTAATGAGGAGCATCAAGGAAGAAGAACTTGAATTCAGGAAAAAAGAAATTTTACCCATGTAAAATTCGTTGAGTATTGTAAGGGATATTCGTCGAATTCTTCGAGTGTACTCATTGATACTCGTCGAATTCGTTGTATATACCTACTAGCACTCGTCGAAATCATCATATGTACTTGTGGTAGAATTTCTAAAATGTTGGAAAAACAGTTAAGTAAAATACGTCGAGTATCATCAAATATACTCGTCAAATTCATCGAATGTATATAACAATACTCGCCGAATCCATCGAATATACAAGACGATACACACCGAATTCATCGAATCATCTCGACACTAATTCTCTGGATTTTCTTAAGGCAAGTTTGTCGAATATCGTTGAGTTATGCATCGATGGAATCGAGTGCGTCGATGGCATCGAGTACGTCGAGTGTAACTTGGCATCAAGATCGTTAAGTCTGCTAGCATATACTCGTCGAATTTGTTGAGTATACTAGCCGAAACTCGACGAATTCATCGAGTATGATTTCAGCCTTGGCGTTGAGTGGCTTGCTAGCTTGAGCTGCATTTCCCTAAGCCAAATTCATCGTATATCAAAAAATATTCGGCGAGTATACTAGTGATACTTGATGATACTCGACGAATATGACTTAGTTATTTTTCCGACAATTTTTCAAAATTAGGCTCAGGTTGCGGTGGCCATGCACAGTTATTTTCGGAAGCATTTCTTTTGGAAATTCTTTTTTAGCCGTTTCTTTGATGTTGTCTATAAATACTTAGGGTAGATTTTTCATCAACCCTAATCGGGCACATCGTTCAAAATTCAAATCGCACAAGCTTCCTAAAACATACCTGTCGGCAACCGTACGTATCGCGATCTTCCTTTCGCCAACACACAGTGAGCTTGATTCGATCTTCTTCCAACCACGACTGGATCTTGGCTTTCTGAAGGCTTCTATTCTCCTATATCTAGTCGATTCAAGATACAAGATTCAAGTATTCAAGATTTTTGATTCCACCGTGTTCTCCCAGTGATTCAAATTTAACCTAAACGAAGAATGACGGATAGAAGACTTTAGATCTTGTCAAAGTTAATTTGTATAAATCTTGTATAATTTTATATTACATTTGTAAGAGATTTTCTCCGAGTTATAGATCCATTTGTAGATCGAGTGGTAGATCCGTTTGTGGATCGGGTAGTACATCCGTTTATGGATCGAGTTGTAGGAGAGGTTGTTCTCCGATTGGTAGGAGGTTTGTCTCTGAGTTGTAGGAGTTGCGGCTCCGATATGTAAGATTTGTTGAAATCTGAGAAATGTAAAGTAGCTGAATCTAGCCCTTTGTGGTAGATAGGCAAGGCGGGATAGGTGGACGTACCCAACACGGGGAACCAATATAAATCTCTGTGTTCTATGTGCTTGTAATTTTTAAATATTTTTTTTATTTCGCGAAAAGACACAGACATCACCTATTCACCCCACTCTAGGTGATTTAGGTAGACGCTAGATACTTTCACGGTCTAATCTAGAATGGTAAGGCGCATTCTTAGAAGATCCGAGATATAGTATCCTATGAACATCAATACTGTGAGCACGTGACCATGACAAGAAGCATCTGCATGACCCAAGGATTAGTCCGAAAAGGACGCGTCGATCCTGACCCTTCTGACTCCATCATCAACGTACCTCGATTGGAGGAGACAGTGGTCACTCCCGTGAATGCACTGGCAAGGTGCGTTGTCCAGATGGAGGAGCGACATGCTGAAATGTTGACTCTCCTACGAAACTTAGGAGCAGTCCAAGCTCTCGCGGTGCCCTTGCACCTATTAACATGCATCCTCCACCGTCAAATCGTGCCTCATAGAATCATCAGGAAGAGTACTTCGAGTTCTCTGAAGTTTCTAGCACCACACACCCCTCCTGTTCGCAATGGTTCCACATTAGCTCTTAAGGTCTTGGCACACCCGATCCTAGTAGGATTCAATCTATTGAGCATTGTGTCCTGTAATGGGACGGAAGACCCCTTAGAGCTCATGAACCATTTCTCTGCCATCCTCTAGATCTACAACATCCCTAATCAGTTACTCAGCTAGTTGTTTTTGGCCACATTGAAAAGTCGGGCAAGAACTTGGTCCACTTCCTTCGGGAGGGAACCATTAGAAATTTCACTGAACTAACTCAATAGTTGCTGGACCAATTCATCGCCAATCGCCGAATAGTAAAGGTCCTTCCCATCTCTCAGGAATACGACAAAGTGAAGGGGAACCCCTTAAGGAATTCTTTCGACGGTTCACCACCGACGCGCGCAAATCCCCGGAGTTGACCTGAGCTTCTGCATGGAGTCTTCCTTCGAGGACTCTACCTGAGCAGATTCTACCCAGTACTGATGAGGGAGACGGTCCCCAGCTACCCTGATCTTATGCATGTTGTCGAAGCACAGATCATGGATAATGAGGTGATTGAGGCCCACTACCGGTAGTTTGAAGGAGAGAAGAGGAAAAAAGAAGAGCTTGTCCTGTAGCGACAGGAAGAGAGTCGGAACAACACGCGCACGCAGGACCACCCCCACCCAGTGTACAACCCCAATTTAGTGGGCTCAACTCGACTAAGCAACCTGACTTGCACACGAGAGAGGCTAGGAGAACCCGATAAAGGAGCAGCAGGGACCGGGCCTGGCTCGACTCGACCAAGCGAGCAGGACTTCGCGAGATGGCCTTGCGCCCTACCTAACCAGGTACCCAATGAGGAGACCTCACCATGCCTTGCATCCATGAGCCCAACCAGCTCTAGCCAAGTTCATCCTAATCGACCTCATGTTGAGGCGCATCCAGGGAATAGCTTGCTCCAGACCGGTGAGTCCTTGACTCTGAAGGCCGGAGTACTAGACCAAATAGGGAAATCTACCGTTTTGACCATCCTGCTATTTACAGATCATCAAGGTATGCCCAAACCAAGCTCAAACATCAGGATTTTGCTATCCGTAGACCAATCGGAGGCTGCCGATAGAAAAACAGAAAGATGGAGGCTGCTATTAGATGGCCAAAAAGACTATTTTGGCCCTGGATTAGAGTTTGCTTATAAATAGACAATCAAAGTACCTTGGAGATGCGGACCCAGCATCCTTGAGCTCTGAATTTTCGAGAGCTCTTTCTCTGTATCTTCCAAGGTGTCGAGCTCTTCTTATGGCTTTGGGAGGGAAGACGCGATTTCCACTTTCGGGTGTGTGGCGGGACCTTCTCGCTCTCATCGGGTCTGTGAGTAGGCAACCACCTTCTACCTAGGGAGGGCCGGCCACAAGCTCGAACACTCCCGGCCTTGCGTTCCTGATGACAATTCAAGTAACTTGAATTGTTCCCTCTTAGTCTAAACTCCGTTGAACTGGTATCTGAGCTTCAATATTTTTGGTGCGGTGAGTATGGTCCAAACTCCGTTGAATTCGCTCGAGAAGCCAACTCGCCCCTGTGAGCTCCTTTTATGAGCTAGTGATAACGACCCCCATTCCATCTAGTTTGTGAAGCCGATAATGAATTTATATTCCGAGAGGAAAGACTCCCTCCAGCATCTGCAATGTTTTGAAGATATGGTGTGGATCCAGCTAATGTTTGGTCCCTTTAAGTGTCAGATGTTTTCCATCACCATCCTGGGAAAGGTGAGGAATTGGTTCCATAAACTATCGGTGGGATTGATCGGGAGAGGAGGTTCTGGGGACCTCCCTTTGGGCCAGTGCGGAGGATGGTTGGGGGAGGATACCAGCGGGACCGAGAAAGAGACTCTCACCCGAGCAGCAGGATTGATGACATTCTCTTGTGAGAAGATAGGAGCAGTGGATAAAGAACCAAGTGCCCTGGCAGGAGGCTCATGTCATCGGAAGAGGATGAGGATGAGGGGGAATACCCTGACAGTAAAGAAGAGAGGGAGAAAGGAGGGTGGTCCTCTACAGTGACTACTACAGTAGGGGGGCCATGCCACTGCGATGTGCTCGGAGTTTCTGGAGATGGGGAGATGAGCAGAGGAAGGAACCTGGGAGGGGCAGCAAGAGCCAGGAGTGGGAGAAGGTAGGAATGATGGAGCTGGATAGTGAGTACCAAGAGGGTGCTAGTATTGGGTTGATCAGGGAGCTCGTGGCCTAATCCGGAGGGGCGAGGTTAGAAGCAACCCAATAGGGGAGATTGCATGCGTTCTACCGCAGGAGCATAGCCTCTATCTCGCAGGCCCCTCTCGTGATTGGGGAAAATATATTCTCGGCGGAGAGCATGTTCAGAAATGAGAATCCTTTCACAACACTCTGGTGATTCAAGCAGCGGTGGAGAACTTCACGATCTCCCACATCCTTGTTGACAACGAAAGTTTGGTCAACATGGTCTTCGAGAAGGCATTCAAAGCCATGACAGTAGAGGAAAAGATAGTAACTTCATCTGATGGCCCCTTTTTTTCTTCATAGGGGAGAGGAAAGAGGGCGGGGGAGGAGTGAAGCTCCTCGTCACCCTAGGAGGAACAATGAAGGTGTGTCGCTTCATGATCGTGCACGTGCCCATCATCTATAATGTAATCTTTGGAAGGTCGCTCATAAACGCCTTACAATGTATTCCCTCATCTTTCCACCAGTACCTGAAGTACAGCATTGGGGGGCTGCAGATCCGGATCAGGAGCTAATAAATGGTGGCGAGGGAGTATTACATTAATACAGTTAACATGATCAGTTGGGAGAAGGAGGTCAAGGTGGTCAAGAAGGTGGTGGAGGAGATGGCAAGGCTGGAGGTAGAGAAAGAAGTGGAAGAGAACAATATCGAGGCTGAGGATGGGAGGCATGGAAAGGTAAAGATCAACAACGAGATGGCCGAGTAGGATAAGGAAACGAACTTGACATGCATCCATGAGAACGCGAACATCTTTGCGTGGAGCGCTGAGGTATGTCGGGCGTCGACGCAGACGTCGCATGTTATCATCCTAACCTGGACCCAGGGACCCGCCCATCCGACAGAAGAAGAGGAAGACGACCACTATTCTGGCCAAGCCCATCTGTGCAGAGGTGTAGAATGTAACATCCATCAAACAACTAGACCCCTAGGAGTGGTTTTTTCATTACTAGGTCTTGGCAAAACCCTAGGAAGCCCAAGGAGGCCGAAGTAGACCTAGGGTGTTGATGAGACCACTATGGTATGCAAATAGTAGATTTATGAACCCTAGTTAAGGTAATCATGGGGCTTCACCAAGACTTCAAGACCCCACCATGGCCTCACTAGTCCATTGTAAAGTTCATCTGAACCTTAAGGGTCCATTGGAGACGACTCAGGGTGGCAAAGTTGATCTAGGACCACTCTAGGCTTAAATTGGGCAAAGTGCCCTAATTAAGGGCAGTGTGCCCTAGTTAAGCCTAACTAACCCTACAAGGTCTTCCTAGACCTAAAATGGGGTCAAGGGTCACTAAGGACCTTGGAGGGCAGTCAAGGTGGTTAGGTTGACCAAAGTCAACTCTGGCCCTAAATGGGTCAAACTAAACTATATTCGGTCAATTGACCATCCCCTAGCCAGGTGGACCCCATTTATACCCCCTAATCCTAAGGTGAGGTTCATGGGTCACCAACGACCCATTGGGGTCAGCCCTAGTGGCTAAATTGACCAAAGTCAACCCTAACCTTAATTTGGGCAAAGTACCCTTCCTAAGGGCAGGTGGCCTCCAAAGTGCCAAGTTAACCCTACCCATTCCTACCTAGACCCTAGGGGAGCCCAATAGGTCACCAAAGACCCAATTATGGTAACATAAAATGTCAATTTGACCTAGGTCAGCCCTAGTAAAGATTAAGTCAAATCTAGCTCAAATCGGCTAACCCAAGCTCAAGCCCTCTTTCCTTTTTGGGCTAGCCTTAATATCATGAAAATTGTGAATGAGTGGGCTGCCAATAGGCTAGATAAGTCACCATAGTCAACCTAGATGACTAGGAGAGAGAAAACTTCAACCTCATTTTAATCGAGGAGAGAGAGAAAGGTGAAATGGTGTCATTCATGGCCCAGGAGGCCAAAGGCCACTCCTCATTGGCTAACCCAATACCGCATTCACTTCAGGAAGACCAAGGGGCCTGTTTGGAGGTTGTCCATGGCCAAAACAGTGCACCATGCCATGGCCGAAAAATGCCTTCAGTGGCCATTAATGGCCATTGAAGCATTGGACCTTCCCTTCCCTTCTAAACGGCTAGATTCAACTCCTCTGGGGAAGAGCAGTAATTTCCATCCATTTCCCGGCTAGATTGAGCCCTGGTTCAGCCCCCTCCTCCATGGCCGAGCCTAGCCATTAATGGCTTTAATGGGCATTGATAATCCAGCCCCTCCCCTCCCCAACTGAGGCTTTAAGCACCATCAGTGGGTCGAGAGAAGACTTTCCCAATACTTACCTGAAGAAATCGAGCCCCCCCCCACTGTGCAGTTGCAGAAACCGATCGGCGCCGCCTTCAGGAATGGCTTTCCGGCGATCTTCTTGACTTCAGGCCGCCGGCAAGGTCCTCCCCCTCTCCTTACCTCATGGCTAGATCATAGCAATGTTTAGGTCCAAGGTTCGGTCTCAATTGAGCCCGAACCAATTCCTTGTTTTCATGGTTTTGGGCTGAGAATTTTCTTGCTAAAAACACCAGAATACGCCACTCCAGCAGTTGTGACGCCGCCAGTTGATAGCCACCACCTCGGTGGAGGTGTTGGTGGAGGTGGCCGGCCTGGGAAGTGCCGGGATGGGCGGCAGCAGCGATTGGAAGTGGCTCCAGGCTCGAACTATCTCAGCCGTTGGCTGGAGGTAGACGATGAGCCCGGGCCACTGGATCCGCGCCAAGATTCGTGCGCTAGTTTTGATAAAATCATTTAATTTCATTTCTATATCATTTCTGTCACATTTTTTGCTGGGGATGGTTTTAATTTTTAAAAATAACTAGGCTCCTCTACTGAAAAAGTCACCAACATGAAGTTTGTAGCCCTAAGTCTAATTTAATTCAAAATTAATTTGAACCAATTTGGACTTATGGTTGGACTAGGGCACCCATTTTGGTTGGACCTATTCCTAGGGCTATCCTGAAATTAAAAAGGGTGCCCACTCTTCATCCCTTGTCCAAATGACTGAAATTTGGGCAGGGGGTCACCCTTAGCTAGATCTAGGGCCTGTCCAAAAATGGGAATTTTTGGAGATACTTCGTCTATGGTTTTAATATTTATTTAATAATACTAGGGTAAATTAATTAGGTGGCCTAATTACCTCCAAACCCTCCCAAATTTTGGTGAATGGTCCCTGGCCTCATTATGTGTCGCTGTATAAATTTTCACCTCATTTGGAGGTGTTTTGGTTAGGAAATGAGCTAACCCTAATTTTACCTTAATGAGGGGTTCTTAAGTAAAAAGTGAACCTTGAGGTTGAGTGGTCAAATCACCTCAATAGAGGCTAGGATTTTGACCACTGACTTGTAATAACCTTAGACACCCTCATAGGGGTTATGGGGTGGTCTAGGGTAGTTTTGCACTAGAATCCAAACTAAAATCCTAAGGAGGGGCTCTTGAGTGTTGTGAATGGCATGGGGCCAAATGCCCTTGTGTGATCTTGCAACTTGGTAGAAATGATGTTAGGGTAGCCAAGGCCCTCTGATATGAATCTTAGAGGACTTGGAGATGGATGAACCTCTCAAATCCCTAACCCTAGTTTAGGGCATATCCAACTTTTGTGTAGATTAAGCCACCAAAACTTACTAAAAAGGTGTGAAACTTAGGTAGCATGGATTTTAAGTTAGTTAGGATCTCTAGTGAATTTACTGGAATTTTATGAGTACTATTACTAGCACCCCCTTTGTTATACACAATGTGGCCCTAAATGATATTTTATTTATTATGATCACACTATTCATTCTAGACTCATGAAATTTGGGCAGGAGATGTTTTAAGTCAAAATGATTATTCCAGAATTTTGATATAAATTTTAGTTGAACAACTTTATTACTTCCTTCCCAAATTTGAAAAGGTGCAATTGTGGTCAATAAATTATTTATAGCTATTTAATTGTTGCAAAAATTATGAAATTGGGTCTCTGATAATTTTAGGTCAATAACCACTTGGAGAAATTAAGTCAAGATTTTTAGATGATTATTTGCAGTATATGCTTTACAAACCCATAATTTTGGGGATTTGACGTATAATTTATTCAGATGCTTATTTCATGCTAAAAAATTGGGAGACACTAGATTACTCGTTGAATAGTCACATTGAATTTATCATAAATTTTGTAGAGCATTTGCTTGTCTGAAATGGGTACTTCATGTTCAAACTTGGATTTTTGGATTACTAGAATAAATAAATAAATTATCAGATAAATGAGGAAAATTATGAATTTCTGGATTTAGGTTAAAAATGTCATTATAGTCGTCCAACAATTATTATAGGGGTATTGGGTGATTATTTTGTGTACCTCCCATTATACACTTCATATTATTTAGGTTGGGTTGTAGTTAGTACAATCGCAGAAATTGTGTTGGAATAAGAATTGGGGCACACAAGTTGGGGTTAGATGTTTGCTGATTTGGATGAATGAAAAAGAGTTCGTTGTTGGATGTTGGAATGAGTATGGGGTTGGAATGGCCAGTGTCCGGTGGTGCTCGGATCGGCGAAAGATCGTATTTCCCGTAGGGAGGCAGTGTCTAATGCACTAGGGTTAGATCCAGTAAATTAATTAAGGGTTGGGAAATCTAGTAGCAACCAATAATAGTAAGTGCCTTGCGAAAGGGAGCTTTGGGCGTAATCCCATCATAGTTCCCAGTGCCTTCGAGAGCCCTTCACGGGGTATACCTTGGGCAGTCCTGAGCTAACCTAAATAGTAGGTAAAACTGAAATGCAAGAGTAAGTAGAAGTAATCTAGGGTTGCACTCACACTCCCCAGGGTTGTGGGAGTTAGGTTAGGTCACTCGGGCAGTAGGCTCGGTGGATTTGGAGATGGGAAAATTGGCCCGACGAGCTTTGGCTCGGTTGCAGTTGGTGACGGACGGTTGGTCCGAGGAGCTTTGGCTCGGTGGTTATACATCAAGGTTGCATGTGCATAAAATGAAGGTGGTGGGTCTTCGGTATTGGAAAGTCGATGCACCGACGCCAATACGTTGACTCGGCAAGTGTGGTTTAGCACTTGGCCAAGTAAAGTCCGGTGCGCCAGCCGACAAGAGTACGCAGGAGCTCCTCTTAGTGCACCAGCATTGATGCATACGATAGGTTTGACTGGTAATGCAGTTACCGGTTTAGAGGTGGGCGAGGCCCAACCAACCGCTTCCGTTTGCCAGTACGGTGGTATCCTGGGAGGTTCGGCTCCAGAAAGGGGGAACTAAAGATTTGTGTACACAGAGTCGAGTGGGTGTATTACAATTGCATGCTCATAGCATGGCATAATTGTATTTTATAGCATAACCATTGCATTCAACCCTGACACCTATTGTATAAAGTGGTATGAGACACTTTATACAATCGGCCCTGCAAGACGACCCCTTGGTTTATAAGTTCGTGCGAGCGTGCTTATAAGTTAAGGTTTATTTCAGAAATCTTCATATGTATGCTTAGTAGAAAACCGACACCCTATCGTATAAACAGTTATGTGACTCTTTATATGATAGGAGACCTACAAAAGATCCCTCGACTTATGTGTTCTCGCAAAGTTAAGGTTATTTTTCCTGCTTAACTTCTCATGCTTTTATTACTGCCTTATATACTATTGGACTGCTAGTTTAGGTTCGCCGTCATCTGATCATTTTGCTATTCTCCACCTTCATGTCCTCCCTTTTCCTCCTCCCGGCTAGGTGCCTAGGTGCCATGGGGGAAGGGGCGGGGGATGATAGGACTTAGTCTTTTAGACTAACGATTTTCAAACCACATCATTTTAGGGAACCGTGGAGCCCAACATGGAGGAGCAGCCCCGGAGGTCGACACGCTTGGAGATGGGGCAGTCTAGTACCGGTGTTCAGACAGCAGGGACTGTGAGTCCTGGCCCCTACAAGTTATATTAGTTTTGCTTCCGCGATGAGAGATTTGTAGTGAGGATATTGATGTACTGGGCATGAGCCCAAGATTTTGTATTTTTATTATATCTGTGGACACTTGCTTCATGAGATCATTTACTATTTTTGTGACTTCTGTGGACTTGCTTTTGTTATTTTGCTATTGTTGAGATCGATTTGGCGGGCAGGATCGGCGTTTTGTAGTGATGATCTTCCCGGGAGTGGAGGTGTCACCGCAAAACGGCGGTTGTGGGCCTAAGACCCCGTGGTTTTTTAAAGAAAAAACGGGGGGGGGGGGGGGGGGTCTTACAAGTGGCATTAGAGGAGACCTCGATCGAAAATTAGCAGTCCACAACCCCTGGGTCACCCCCGCACGAGTTTAGTTTGGGGATAAACTAAGCAGCGGAAGTAGTGGTGTGCCCATATGGGGGATCACGTGTAAATTGTCCACTGTTAATTAGGTTTGAGTCGATTACTTACTATTGGCTTTGTCATGCAGCCCCCAGTACAGCCTACACCACAGGGCGGAGTCCAGCAGACTCCCGAGGTAATACCATCTCCTCCGGTTCCCACTTCAATCCTACAGTCAGAGATGGGGCAGACTCTGAGAGCTATCCTGGAGGCATTTAGGGAACAACAGGTTCCGACTCCGCAACCGAACCCGGGGGCCAACTGGTTGAGTATTTTCCGAGGACTTCTCCCCCATCCTACTTGTGGACAGAGTCGACCGTTCGGACGGAGGAATGGTTGGACATTATGTATGAGATGCTGACTGAGATACGGTGCCTGTAGGAGGAGAGAGTGTCCTTGGAGGTCTCATTCCTAGAGTCTCATGCCAAGAGATGGTGGAATACTTCGCTAGACACGACCTTTGCTGACAGAGAGGTTGCTGAGATAGCTTGGGGGGAGTTCAGGGCCGCACTGCTGGAGCATTTTGTTCCGTAGTCGGCCAGAGACAAGCTGGAGGATAGATTTCTACAGTTGAGACAGGGTAGCAAGACAGTGGTGTAGTATCGTCGGGAGTTCAACCATCTGGCCCGGTTTGGGATTCTTACCAGTTGGATGAGGCAAGTTACACCAAGAGGTTCTATGAGGGCCTGCGAGAGGATCTAAGGGAGGCTCTGTTGTTCGTGTCTGATGGACCTATTCCACGGATATTGGAGAGGGCGAAAAGGATCGAGGCAGATTGGCATACCACCCGAGGCCGGAAGCGGCCAGCTGAGGACTAGGGTCGGGGGCCCAAAATGATCAGCGGCGGGGCCATGTCACAGATGGGAGAAGAGTAGAAGACCAGCCTCGGCAGGAGGTGAGACAGGAGCAGAGGGAACTAGCAGTGGTGGCCCCTCAGCCACCTCAAATGAGGGGGGCACAGAGACCCGGGGGAATGACATATCCCCCGCCAGAATGCTTCAATTGTCATCAGGTGGGGCATATCCGGAGGAACTTCCCCATGAGGGGGGCACCACCACCAGCACCACCGGCTTCCTCGCCAGCTCAGTATTTTGGAGGCCGAGGATGTGGCCGGGGTCGTGGATACCATGACAAAGACCACAGTCAAGAGAGGGAGCAGGTATATGCATTGGATCTGACTCAACAACGGAACCCGTAGCAAGTGATCACAGGTATGCCAGTTAATTTTTAATCTTTTGTTTCCTAGATAATTAAATCTATGAATATAGGACTGATGGACTAGGGAAGAAAACCATAATTATATTTCTAAGAGTTTAAGTTAAATGCCCATGCATAGTCTTCATCAGCGGCAAGCCCGCCTATACACTGTTCGATACGGGTGCTTCGCACTCGTTCGTGTCGGAAGCCTTCCTGGGAGGGCTGGAAGGCGTGGAGCGGTTCACAATGAAATAACTAGTGCATAAACACCTAGAGGGGGGTGAATAGGTGCACTTAATCTTTTTAAACTTTTAAGGCAGAAACACAGAATTATATGCAATTCTTCATAGCAATTCAGCATAGATAACACAATAATCACACAAGCATACAATCACAGAAAGCACACAGGATTTATAGTGGTTCCCCAAGGTCTGGGTACATCCACTTTCCCCCTTTGCCTATCTAGTAGTGTACTAGATTCGGCCTAACTTCTCCACTACTTCTCAGATCCACAGATCTTACAGCTCAGAACCCCAAATAGGTTCCTACAACTCAGAGTGATCTCACTCCTACAACTCAGGCACAAAGCCCTACCACTCAGTCTTCACCAAGACCTACACTCAGCCTTCAACAAGGCCTACACTCAGAGAAATGTATCTCCTACACTCAGGCGCACAAGCCCTACCACTCAGCCTTTATAAATATAGGCTTACAACTCAGATCCCTAAGGATCCTGCAGAAAATAAAAAGTACAAGGATTAATAACCATAACTCTGATTGAGAAAGTTGAGTTGACTGGCTTCTTGATGAGTTCTTGAAAGAACTTTGCTGAGATCAACCTCCCTTGACTTTCTTCAAAGCATCTTGAATTAGAACACAGTAGGGTTGAATCTCTAGCTAGATGATCTTCAATCAACTGCTGACTTGTGAATCAGATCTCAATCTGAAACTTTCTTTATCAGCCTGGTTCAATAGCTGTCTTCTTAGAAGGAGCTTTCTCTCTCCAACTACTTAGATCTTCACTTAAAGGTCTTCTTCTGGTTTGTTGTTTCTCATTTCATTGATTGCTTCAATATCTGCTGATCGAATACCTTCTGTTGAAGGAATAAGCCTTTATATAGGCTTTCTTCATGGTTACCGGCTGATCCGGTTTCTAACAAACTTCTGACAGCTCTGACAGTAGCAGTTGACCGGTTGAAATGGCAGCTGTCAAGTCAACTAGTCACTTCTTGAAAACTCTGTCACTGTCTGAAAGTGTCGAGACAGATAGTCTTTATGTGTCAACACAAATAGACAAAGTGTCGACCCAAGTAGACTAAGTGTCGACACTAGCCTTCATGGTTTCGACACAACTCCTTGTGTTGTAGAAATTAATTCTCGACACTGCTTCTTCAGAATGTGTCGACACTGATCCTGTTTGTCGACACAAGTCCTTCTTCTTCAATACTTAGTTGATTTCTGCTAAGTGTCGACACAACTCCTTTGTGTCGACACATCTTCTTATGTTGAAACTTGCTAAGTGTCGACACATCTTCTTTGTGTCGACACATGCCTTCTGTGTTGAAACTTTTGCTGAGTGTCGACACATCTCCTTTGTGTCGACACATACTTCATGTGCTGAGACTTTTGCGGAGTGTTGACACATCTCCATTGTGTCGACACATTCTTCATGTGTTGAGACTTTTGCTGAGTGTCGACATATCTTCTAGTGTCGACACTTGTACTTGAACTTTGTTGATGTTTTGTTGAGTGTCCATAAAGTTCCTATGGGTGTCGACACTGCTTCTAAGTGTCGACACTGATTCTTTAGACATTTCTTCATTGTGTGTCGACACTGCCTGTATGTGTCGACACATTCCTTCTGGTGTCGACTCTGCATTGCTGGTGTCGACACAATTACTCTAAGTGTCGACACAGCTTCTCTGGGTGTCGACACAAGCCTTCTTAAGTGTCGACACTTTTTTTCTGGGTGTCGACACATGGACTTAGAAACTTTTTCTGCAAACCTGCAGTTACTTAACCTGCACAAAGTAACTCAAAGTACATCAAATACATCTTGATGTATATCATTGAGTAGGGTGAGGCTTCTTCAAATCAGGTACATATATTCCAATGTACCCAACAATCTCCCCCTATTTGGAGAAGTCATAACCCTTAGTCAATGATATACACCATAGATATCAAATTCACAGTATGATGTAAAACATTAATATATGACAGGGAAAATACTTAAACATGCATGAACAAAACATGTATACACAAATAGCTCAGAATAATTAATGTAATAGATTTGAACATATAACATTATTCTTAAAAAGTCCAACATTTACATTAATCAAAAGTTTACATTGAGTTTACTACAAATTATAACTTGTAAACTTAAGAAAATGCTATCCTAAGACTGTTCTGGTTCCTTGATTATAATCCCCTTTCCAGATTGAATCTTTGCTAAAACTGGGCTTCAGTGTCATCAGCAGCAACAGACTTCTTCCCTTTAAGGTCTTTCTTTTTCAACTCTTCAGCCTTTATCTTCTGCCTTTCAAAATATTGATAAGGCTTGGGAAAATACATGCTCGGCTCCTGTGCATTCGGAGGTAGCTTTCCAAGTTTAGCTTTTCTTCTATACTGTATAATGGCCTCTTACCTATTCTCATGCTTCCTCCACTCCAGGTCAGAATACCATTTGCCTCTATCCAGGATATTGTCCTTAGTAGCCTTCCATGCAGTCAAAATGATATTCCTGGAAGTGGGGCTCCATTGTTCAAAATCAGGTCTCAATTCAGCTTGCTCTCTGAATCGTTTCTTAGAAAATTGAGCTTCTTGTTCTTTTAGCAAAGCCTCTTGTTCTTTCAGTATTGCCTCTGGCACAGGCTGAACTACTTTCTCTATGATGACATTTTTATTTCCCTCAGGAGGACTATACATTGACTGTATCTCTTGATGCATCATGTCAAAGTCTGGTGGAGGGTATATCACTTGAGCCACTTCAGCTTGTTCTCCTCCAAAATATGCAGGATTGATTCCAGACTCTGCAACATTGTCATCATCACATAAGGGTGGATATCCAAAGGTGGCTCTGATGGAATTTGAAATCCATTTGGCATGATCAGAGCCTGTCTTTACTAATACCCTCTTCCCCATTATGACTTCTCTCTCAATGTGATCTCTCAGATCATCTTTCTGAAACCTTATTTGTGCATTCAGATAGTTTACTCCGTCTTTATAGAAGGGTTTTAATCTTTGGAGCTTGTCAGTAATTGCCTTCTGAGAGTCTTCAATGGCAGTTTTCACAGCAGTTAGGCTCTCTTGCAGTTTCTTGTCAAATTCAGCCTTGGCAGTAGCACTTGCTGTAGTCTGAGCAGTAGCCATATTCTTCATTTCAGTTACTATTACATTATGAGAGGCTGTCAAATTATCATTCATCCTGATCTGGTTTTCCAGGACATAGCCTTGCTTCACTTCTAGATCATCAAGTTTTGTCTTTATCTTCTCTTGATGTGTAGCCAGATAGACCACTACATTGCCTCCTTTATGGAAACAATCAGTCATTTCTTTCTTGTTCAGATTCACTTCAAATCTGATTGACTTAATGTCTTGGGCCAGATCAAATTACAGGGATTTATTCCCTTCATCCACATACTTTTCTAGAGCTTGCCTCTGCACATCCAGCTTAATCTGTAATGCTACCATCAGAGAACTGAAATCAGTAGATGGGGCAGGCTGTGGAGCAACTATCTGTAGGGCTTTCTTATAGTTCTGGATTCTTCTCTTGAAGACCTGGAACTTCCTCTTCTTAGCTCTAATAGCCTCTTCATCTTCTGATGCAGAAGTGCTAGCAATATCCAATCTGTCATTAGGACTAGGATGAGAATCCTTCTCAGTCATGGGTATCCCTTCAGCATCTCATGACTCCTCAGTCTCCTTCCTTGCAGTTTCCTCTACAGTCTCCACATGCTCCCCCTCAATATTGATCTCCTCCCCCTTAGCAGCATCTTTCTCTTTCTCAAAATCAGTATGTAGAAGATCAGGGAATAGCTCCTCTAAGGTAAATTCCTATTGAGGAAGGGCTGGAGAATCTCTTATCTCATCAACCACTTGATCAGCAAAAGATGTGTCCTCCATGACAACATCTTGGGTTTGAGGTTGTATCTGTGTTTGCTGTTGAATATCAGTTAATAAATCAGTCAAAACTTCTTCCTCAATAGTGAAATCTAATTGATTAATTTCAGTGATTACCTCAAGTATGGTTTGGGTAGCCCTTTCACTCTCTAGTGGAGTTGGCTCTTCCACAAGTAGAGGCTCCCCCTGGAGTGAATCCAGGTGAATTGGTATTGATGAGGGTAGCTCCCCCTGCCTCTGTGCATCTTCTTGTATTGCTGGATACTGACCAGCATTTCCAGTCTCTTCATCATCAGAACTAAATACCACTTGCTCTTTAGAGCTGCTGGAGGATTCTTGAGTCACAGTGGCTGTCTTCTTCTTCTTTTTCTGAGGTGTTTCCTTTACTGGAGTTGGCAGTTCCTTTGTTAGCGCCCTATCCCACCTAGAGAAAATTCTCATATCCATCTTCCTCATGTGGTTAATCTTAGATCCGGCTGCCTGATTCATCACCTCTGGAATACTTCTAGCTAGGTATAAACTCAGAATTCTTCCCAGATTGGGCTTCTTCATACTCTCTTTTATCTTATCAAACATAACTGCAGACCAATCAGTATCAAGTTTGAAGATAATCCTTGTCATCAAACTGAACATATAAGCTGAAATCCTGTCATGTCCTCCAGGCTTGCTCAGGATGACCTTGCCAACTATTTCAGACAGAAATTTTCCTTGGATGTTCATTCCTTTTCTATTGAAAACTGATCCAATCTTCAAATTTGAATCCAGACCACACGATCTCAATGCTTCTCTAGTCTTAGAAGCAGATACATCTTCTTCCTCCTTTGTTCTTGGTAGTTGGAGTATCTTCCTCAGTCTTTTTTGTGTGATCTTAACTTTGGTTCCATGAACTCTAGATTTAATCTTGAGTCCAGAGTCGTCAAGGGAAGCTGCACTTAGAAATTCTAGGACCTCCTTCTTCCAGATCTTGATTGGTTCTGAAATAAGGTATTCCAGTCCAGTTTCAGCAATTAGGGTTACCAAACCTTTGATTTCAGGTTCCGCGTCATCAAAGGCATGTCGCATGAGTTCATATCCTTCATTAACATTCTCTTCTAGCTTGGGCGCCATGAGGGTTTGAAGAAATTTGAATTTAGAGAAGAGAGATGTCGACACACAAGTTTGGTCTCAAAACTTTGGTGAGCATGTTGACAAACAATGGCGAAAACCTATTTATACCTTTCTAGAATCGAAGATGAAAGGGCGCGTCAAAATACTTAAATTGTGTCGATACCGTTGAAAAGTGTCGACACTTACTTATAACGTCTCGACAACTATGTGTCGACACAAGTACAGTCGACAGAATATATGTGTCGACACTTATATATGTGTCGACACCACTAAACTCGACACTTAGTCGAGACTCTACTAGACTAAATCTGTGTAAAGCCTAAGTGTCGACACCACCTTGGATGTGTCGACACCACCTTGGATGTGTCGACACCTACACTGCATGTGTCGACACTAATTCTCTGAAGTGTCGACACAGACTTCCTAGATGTGTCGACACCACTTCTCTGAAATGTCGACACCACTTCTATGTGTCGACACAGACAACTTTGTGTGTCGACACCTTTTTACTTAGCCAATTTTTGTTTTTTTATAAACTATTCTAAGTTTATCATCACTAATTCAATTTTAAATTTATTGAATTTGGTTTCATCTAAGGGCTTAGTATACATGTCAGCTATCTGATTATCTGTATTAATATACTCTAGTGAAATATCTCCTTTTTCCACATGTTCTCTTAGAAAATGGTATTTTATTTCTATGTGCTTAGTCCTGCTATGTGAGACAGGATTATTTGCAATAGAAATAGCAATTGTAGAATCACAAAAATAAAGGTGTTCTACTTACTTGAATACCATAATCTTCTAGCTGATGTTGAATCCGTAGAAGTTGAGCACAACAACTTCCTGCAGCAACATACTCTGACTCTGCTATGGAGATAGCCACACTTGTTTGTTTCTTGCTACTCCATGATATCTGCCTTCCACCTAGGAATTGACAGGTACCTGTTGTACTTTTCCTATCTTCCTTACAGCCTGCAAAATCTGCATCTGAATAACCTGTCAGTTCAAATTCTCCATTCCTAGGGTACCAAAGGCCTAGATGAGGTGTGCCCTTAAGATATCTCAGAATTCTTTTGACTGCTGTCAAATGAGATTCTTTAGGGCAAGCTTGGTACCTAGCACAGACACATGTAGCATACATGATATCTGGTCTACTTTCAGTCAAATATAGTAGGGAGCCAACTATCCCTCTATACAAAGTTTCATCTACAGGTTTCCCTGCATCATCTTTGCATAAAGACATTGTTGACCCCATAGGAGTTTTCATGGTAGTGGATGATTCCATACCATACTTCCTTATCAATTCTAGGGTGAACTTAGACTGGCATATGGATAAACCATCCTCAGTCTGTATAACTTGGAGACCCAAGAAGAACTTATGTTCCCCCATACTGCTCATTTCAAATTGTCCTTGCATTAGTTTTGCAAACTTCCTGCAAAGACTACTTTCTGTAGACCCAAATATGATGTCATCTACATATATTTGGACTAAGATAATCTTGCCTATGGATTCCCTAAGGAATAGAGTCTTGTCTATTTTCCCCTTGTGAATTTATTCTCAATGAGAAAACTAGACAGGGTTTCATACCAAGCCCTAGGGGCTTGTTTTAACCCATACAAAGCCTTCCTAAGTCTATAAACATAATTAGGTTTAGTAGAATCAACAAAACCTGATGGATGTTCTACATAGACTCCTTCCTTCAGATTTCTATTCAGAAAAGCTGACTTAACATCCATTTGGTATACCTTGAACCCTTGGAATGTTGCATAGGCAAAGAACATCCTTATTGCTTCCAGTCTGGCTACTGGAGAAAAGGTTTGATCAAAATCAATACCTTCTTCCTACCTATATCCTTTAGCAACTAGTCTAGCTTTGTTCTTTATAATTACTCCATTTTCATCCAACTTGTTCCTAAAGATCCACTTAGTTCCTATAATGTTGTGACCACTTGGTTTAGGAACAAGCTCCCAGACTTTGCATCTTTTGAACTGGTTGAGCTCCTCTTGCATTGCCTCAATCCAATGAGGGTCTAGGATTGCTTCTTCAAATTTCTTTGGTTGTACTTGTGATAGAAAGCTGGAGTAGAGAACTGAACTTAGATTCCTGCTCCTTGTTTTTACCCCTTGTCTGAGATCTCCAATAATTTCATTGGCTGGATGATCTTTTAAATGCCTATTTGCATGAAGCAGCCTGTCTTCTAGTTGTACACCTTCAGCTTCTTCATTCAGCAGCTCCTCTTGGTCTTCTTCAGCAACAGGAGTATCTTGTACTCCCCTGGACAGCAGCCACTATCATCCACTTGCTGACTTGCAGTAGAACCTTCTTCAATAGTAAGCTTGTCCATCTTCTCAGTCACACCTGTGGAGCTGCAAACACTTCTAGACAATTCATTGTTAATGAGTCTAGCTTCATCAAATACTACATGAACTGACTCTTCTACAACTTGAGTAGTCAAGTTGTAGACCCTATAAGCCTTACTATTGTTGTTATACCCAACAAAGATCCCCTCTTGGGATTTGGCAGCAAACTTGGTTAAATAAGACTTACCATTGTTAAGTATATAGCATTTACAACCAAAGATCCTGAAATAGGATAGATTTGGTTTTCTGGCCTTCACAATCTCATAGGGGGTCTTATTGTGGCTCTTGGTGATAGTAGCCCTATTGATCACATGACATGCAGTATTAACTGCCTCAGCCCAGAAATATTCTGGGAGAGATGTGTCACTCAATAGGGTTCTACCAGCCTCTATCAAGTTTCTATTTTTCCTTTCAGCAATACCATTTTGTTGAGGTGTTGTTGGTGAGGAAAATTCCTGAAATATCCCAAACTCTTCACATAGCTTTGTCATACTATCAGACTGGAATTCAGTACCATGGTCACTTCTTATTTTGACCGCTGTACTGTCTAACTCATTCTGAATTTGTTTGACAAAACTATAAAAGATACTAGGAGTTTCAGATTTTTGCCTTAGGAAGAATACCTAGTAAAACCTTGAATATTCATCTACAACCACAAATGTATAGACCTTCCTACCTAGGCTGTGAACTGGCATAGGACCAAAAAGATCCATATGCAAGAGGTATAAGCACCTCACAGCATCTTTGTTCTCAATGTTATTAAAGGTGGATCTGGTCTGCTTGCCTTTCTGACAAGCTGAGCATATCCCATCCTTTATACACTTAACCTGAGGACCATTCCTCACTAACTCTTTGCTAAAGAGTTGGCCAATTGTCTTATAGTTGAGATGAGCCAGCCACTTGTGCCATTTAACACAATGTGAGACTCTTTCATCAGCTACAAGACAAATAGGAGAAGCATTGTTCTCACACATAATGTCTAGACAATAAACATTTCTTTTCCTATATCCTGTCAAAATGATCTTTTGATCATTTGACCTACTGATATGACAACCATCTTTGACAAATGAGATGTCATATCCTAAATCACTCAGCTGACTTATGCTAATGAAGTTATGTTTCAAACCATTTACATAAGCCACTTGAGTAATTGTAACTAGGTTGCTAGAAATGTTACCAAAGCCTTTGATGATTCCTTTTTCAGAACCATCAAAGGTAACTTTAGTACCATCCTTGATTGATGTATAGTACTTCAGTAATCCCCTAGTTCCAGTCATGTGGCTGGAACATCCACTGTCTAAGTACCATATTGGGGCATGGCCACTTGGACTCACCTGCAAAATAGATTACTTTACCTTAGAACCCAAATAATTCTTGGGTCCTTGGTGCAAGTTAGTCTTACTCTTAACAAAACTACCTGTATCTTTTCTAGCAGGCAGTTTGCTACTCACCTTGGCATTTGAATTATGCCAACAATCTATGGCAAAGTGGGCTACCTTGCCACAACACCAGCACTCAAATCTGTTGTACCTTTGTTTAGGTAAAACCCTGGCTGTTTTATCTTCAGCAGGCTTCTTGTTGAGTATTGGGGCTTTGCCCTTAGACTTGGACTGTACTGTCCTGGCATGTTTTGTAAACCCCAATCCAGTTTTACCCTTATGAGATACAAACTCATCTATCAAAGGTAGAACAGATTTTGGATTAGAAAACCTTGCTACAATATCTCTCTCCTTCTGAAGACTAATCTCCAGATTTCTAATTTGATCATTTTTAAATGTAATAGTCCCCATCTGAATAACTGAAATATTCTTCAGTCTGGCTATTTCATTTTATTTCTGATCTAACAACTTGTCAAAATCTGTTGCAGCCACTTTAAGACTAGCAATCTCCTTAGCCTGAGTCTTGGCAAAGAGTTTGCTTTTCTTCAAAGCCTGCAACAATACTCTATATTCATCAATCAACTAATGAATGTCTCCTTCAGATTCAGATCCACTCACATCACTTGATGCTGATGTATCTGATTCTGATCCAGCACTAGAAATTGAACTTGAAGAATAATTTTGTACCTGACTAGGTCCACGCTGATCCTGGATTTTGTCTCCTTCTGATAAGGCCATCAGTCCCTTGCACTGAATGTCCTCCTGCTCATAAATTGAGTTCATTAACTGCATGAACTCATTTTCTTCTTCTTCTTCAGCAAACAAGCCAATATAGGCTTCAGCTTCTGAATCTGTTTCTGAAGATGACATATCAGTCAGACTTTTATCCTTCTTGGCAACAAAGGACCTTTCCTTTTTGCCCTTGAACTGTGTCTTCTTCTTGTCAGTGGACTCTTTCCTCTTTTCTGGACAATCAGCTATTACACGTCCTTGTCTATTGCAACAATATCATACTATCTTTGAGGATGTAGTGTTACTAGACTTGGACTTTCTTCTGTCATTCCTTGATGACTTCCTTTTTTGGTAGTAATCATCTTTTGGCTGTGAAGTGGATGGCTTGGATCTCCACTGCTTCTCCTTTAGAAACTTCTGAAAGTGCCTAGTAAATGCAGCAAATTCCTCATCACTTTCACTGCTTTCTGACTTCTTGCTATCTAAAGTATCTGATACTGTCTCAACAACTATTTGTGGTGGAGATGGAGACTTGCTTCTATATTTCTTAGTGGCTTCAGTCTTGAAGGCCACAGCTCTTTCTTTGTGCTCCACTCTTGTAGTCTTTTCTTCCTCCTTCCTTACCATTAACTGCATCTCATAAGATAACAGATTTCCAAACAAAGTTGGAGGAGGAATGTCTGCTAATTTGGCCATTTCCCTTATGACACAAATCTTGGTGTCCCAGTCCTTTGTTAGGGATCTCAAGAACTTATCATTCAATTCATAATTGCTGAATTCTCTTCCATAGGATATCAATTCATTGACTATCCTATAGAATTTCTTGTAGCATTCTGTTATGCTATTAGACCTGCCTTGTCTGAAGCTTTCATACTCTTGGTTTAACAAAGACTTCCTGTCTTGTCTTACCTCTTCTGATCCCTCCATATAGACCATTAGTGTGTCCCATATTTCTTTTTATGTTTTACAATGAATCAGATTCTGAAATGTGGCATCATCAATTGCACTTACAATAATATTCTGTGCCCTCTTGTCCATAGTGGCCAGAATTATTTCATCCTTGGTCATTTCAGAATAGTCTTTTGGAGTTCTCTGATTTGCATCTAAAACAGATACTTTCATTGGCACATAAGGCCCTTCATTGACTGTAATGTAAATTCTGGGGTCAGAGGCTTCCATAAAAAGTCTAACCCTTTCTTTCTAAATGCCAAAGATCTCCTTTCTGCAGATTGGCAAGTTCATGGATCCTAACTCTTTGTGATTCTCAGTTGAACCCATTTTCTTGATTCTTGATTATGCTGATACTGCCTACAGGATCTTCTACTCAGACAGTTATGTCCTTTTTGAGTAACCTGGCTTTGATACCACTTGAAAGAACTAGTGCCTAAACACCTAGAGGGGGGGGGGGTGAATAGGCGCACTTAATCTTTTTAAACTTTTAAGGCAGAAACATAGAATTATATGGAATTCTTCACAGCAATTCAGCACAGATAACACAACAATCACACAAGCATACAATCACAGAAAGCACACAGGATTTATAGTGGTTCCCCAAGGTCCGGGTACATCCACTTTCCCCCTTCGCCTATCTAGTAGTGTACTAGATTCGGCCTAACTTCTCCACTACTTCTCAGATCCACAGATCTTACAGCTCAGAACCCCAAATAGGTTCCTACAACTCAGAGTGATCTCACTCCTACAACTCAGGCACAAAGCCCTGCCACTCAGTCTTCACCAAGACCTACACTCAGCCTTTAACAAGGCATACACTCAGCCTTCAACAAGGACTACACTCAGAGAAATGTATCTCCTACACTCAGGCACACAAGCCATACCACTCAGCCTTTATAAATATAGGCTTACAACTCAGAGCCCTAAGGATCCTATAGAAAATAAAAAAGTACAAGGATTAATAACCACAACTCTGATTGAGAAAGTTGAGTTGACTGGCTTCTTGATGAGTTCTTGAAAGAACTTTGCTGAGACCAACATCCCTTGGCTTTCTTCAAAGCTTCTTGAATTAGAACACAGTAGTTTGAATCTCTAGGCAGATGATCTTCAATCAACTGCTGACTTGTGAATCAGATCTCAATCTGAAACTTTCTTTATCAATCTGGTTCAATAGTTGTCTTCTTAGAAGGAGCTTTCTCTCTCCAACTACTTAGATCTTCACTTGAAGGTCTTCATCTGGTTTGTTGTTTCTCACTTCATTGATTGCTTCAATCTCTGCTGATCGAATACCTTCTGTTGAAGGAATAAGCCTTTATATAGGCTTTCTTCATGGTGACCGGCTGATCCGGTTTTTAACAAACTTCTGACAGCTCTGACAGTAGCACTTGACCGGTTGAAATGGTAGCTGTCAAGTCATCCAGTCACTTCTTGAAAACTCTGTCACTGTCTTAAAGTGTCGAGACAGATAGTCTTTATGTGTCGACACAAATAGACCAAGTGTCGACACAAGTAGAATAAGTGTCGACACTAGCCTTCATGATTTCGACACAACTCCTTGTGTTGTAGAAATTACTTCTCGACACTGCTTCTTCAGAATGTGTCGACACTGATCCTGTGTGTCGACACAAGTTCTTCTTCTTCAATACTTAGTTGATTTCTGCTAAGTGTCGACACAACTCCTTTGTGTCGACACATCTTCTTATATTGAAACTTGCTAAGTGTCGACACATCTTCTTTGTGTCGACACATGCCTTCTGTGTTGAAACTTTTGTTGAGTGTCGACACATCTCCTTTGTGTCGACACATTCTTCATGTGTCGAGACTTTTGCTGAGTGTCGACACATCTCCTTTGTGTCGACACATTCTTCATGTGTTGAGACTTTTGCTGAGTGTCGACATATCTTCTAGTGTCGACACTTGTACTTGAACTTTGTTGATGTTTTGCTGAGTGTCCACAAAGTTCCTCTGGGTGTACCCAACACACAGGCCTGATAATGAGGATACGGCTACCTGACGGATCAGAGTTATTCACCACCGCCCGCTGCAACATGGAGGCGGAGATCGGCGGAAAGATATTTGAAGCATCGACAACGATCATGAAATGCCATTCTTTAATTTGATCCTGTGAATAACATGGTTGTGCTGGAACCATGCTTAGATCGACTGCATGTCCAAGAGGATTACTATGAGGCATGGGGATTCCTTCATCGTCATCGAAGGTATTAGATCTATTCCTCTCTTGCTGACATCCGTGCAGTCCGTCAAGGCCCACTTACAGGGGAAGGAAGTCTATAAAGTGTTGTATGGGATGGCCGAGGCTAAGGGTTCCATCTCGGATATTCCGATGGTGCGAGATTTTGTCGACGTATTTCTAGAGAAGCTGCCAGGGCTACCCCCGCACCAGGAGCAGGATTTCCGGATACAGCTAGTGCAGGGGCTAAGCCAGCGTCTAGAGCCCCTTACCGCATGGCCCCGAAAGAGCTGACAGAGTTTCAGAGCCAGCTCCAGGAACTGGTGGAAGCCGGTTTTGTCCGGCCAAGATCTTAACCATGGGAGCCCCGGTGTTATTTGTCAAAAAGAAGGACGGGACACTCAGATTGTGCATCGACTACCGGACACTGAACCGACTGACAGTCCAGAATACCTATCCACTACCAAGGATAGATGAGCTGTTTGACCAGCTGGAGGGCGCGCATTTCTTTTCAAAGCTGGATTTGAGGTCGGGCTACTATCAGCTGCGGATCCAGGAGGAGGACATACCGAAGACTGCCTTTAGTAGCAGATATGGGCTGTTCGAGTTTACTGCGATGCCCTTCGGGCTCACGAATGCACCTTCGCCCTTCATGAGCCTCATGAATCGGGTGTTCGAGGCATATCTGGATGTTTTCATCATTGTATTTATTGACAACATCCTCATCTACTCGAGGACAGAGGAGGAGCACACACGACATCTGATGCTGACCCTGGAAAGACTATGGGAGCACCAGCTCTACGCAAAGTTTAGCAAATGCCAGTTATGGTTGAAGGAGGTTGCTTTCCTAGGCCATATCATCAGTGATGCGGGGTTGGCAGTGGACCCGACAAAGATTCAGGCAGTTCGAGATTGGCCACAGCTGAAGTCGGCCTCAGATGTGCGGATCTTCCTAGGACTTGCCGGTTACTACTGGAAGTTCGTGGAGGGATTTTCTCGCATTGCCCTTCCCCTCACATCCCTGACAAGGAAAGAAGTGCCCTTTGTCTGGACCCCGCAGTATGAGGTATCCTTTCAGGAGTTAAAGAATCGACTCACCTTGGCTCCTATACTAGCCCTTCCTTCGGGGAATGAAGGATTCCAGGTCTACACCGACGCTTCCTACCTGGGCATGGGTGTGGTGCTGATGCAGAATGGTCACATGATAGCATACGCTTCTCGGCAGCTAAAGAAGCATGAGCTGAACTACTCAGTTCATGACTTAGAGATGGGGGCGGTCATATTTGCGCTGAAAGTCTGGCGACACTATCTGTATGGTGTCCACTGCGACATTTACTCCGATCACAAGAACTTGATGTATGTGGACATGCAGAAGGAGCTGAATATCAGGCAGAGGCGATGGGTAGTGTTTTCTTGACACTTTGGGGGTCGCTTGACCCTTAGGAAGGTTACTTTGACCAAGTTAGGGCTAGAGTTGACTTTGATCAACGGGAACATTTATGTTGACCCCAAGGGGTCCTTGGTGACCCCTTGGCTTCCCTTAAGGTCTAGGAAGGGTTGTGTAGGGTTAACTTTGCACACTGAAGGTCACTTGCCCCTTAGTTATGGCACTTTGACCACATTATGGCTAGGATGGTCCTAGGTCAACTTGGCCGTATATGGATGAAGGTGTAGGACTCCGCTGTCAAGATGAATCTTCCGGTCACGCGTAGGGAGAAGGTAGGCAGGCCACTCAGGTGAGCATTGCCAAAGACTGGGGCTCAGGATCACCTCCAAAGAAATCAATCAATGTCGGGTACCATACCCTTGCCTGTTCACACTCTCTCCACGATACTACTTCGACTCAAGCGTGAATCATAGGACTTTAGGATAAGAGATGTGTTTGGGTTTCGGTGAAGTAAACAAAAATAAATAAGAAGGCTACGCACCTAACCCCAATGAGCTATCATAAAAAAGAATCAATCCGCTAACCAAAATACATGCGGGTACACCACAACCCCATTCTTAATTTTAAAAATATGGGTGTGTGCACCGCCTACTAAAAATACAATCTCAACTCAAACAGAATTTTTAATTATACCTTTTCTTTTCACTTTTTTTCACAATTAATTTTTATATATTTTTTAAATCATCGTTTTATTTTAACAATTTCAGCAAATAAAACTTTGGAGCACATCCACATATTCATAAGGAATATCACCACATCAACACCCCAAAATGAAAATGTAAAACACTAAAGCTCGACTTGAGAGTGCGACTATGATCGGCTATGAGGCTTTGGAGAAATAACGGTGGAGCTGAATCATAAGAAGGGGTAGGCACAACAGGGTTAGTGAGGTTAAGACGTTAGGAACAGTACAAAGCTCAACCGAGCACAAATGATGGCCTACATTACGCTCATGCTTGACTAACCATGCGCCAATGCTTCGAGAGTAGCTTGGGGAAAGTTCTTAGGCACCGAGAAAGATGATCCTTCCTCCCAACTCGAGCAAAACTTATCTAGTGACGGCTATACACATCCCAACACTACCGTTCGATTCACACCGGATCCACCAATTTTTGAGTAGAATAAATAGTATTTACGCAATTAGAAATATATAAGCTATAGGCATACAAAAAAATTAAATCTACTCCAATTTCTACACGAGACGAGAGCACTCGACTAGGAGCAATGCAGGAGTCAACATTTTACTCTGTCTCACAATACTATGCCAGCATAATAATTCTCCCAAATCATACAAAAGAAACGAGTTTAACTCGCAGCACGATAACAACTAAGCACGCACTCCTGTTGGTCCATTGGTGTGCGATGCAATGAACTAATCAAAATAAAAAAAATAAAAGATTCGAGTTTGCAAATGAAATATGTGCATGCAAAAGGTAACAAATACTAGTTCTCCCCCAGACTTAAACTAAGCTACACCGCATATGATATTGAAATTAAAATCAGATAGAGACAAGGGAAGAGGTTACCCCATGCTCAGCTAGTGAGCATACCAGAAGACGTGTGAAAAAATAGAAACAGGTCCGCCAAATGAAGAATCACAACCCCGCTAATACGAATTTGCCATGAATACCTGCACTGGTGAGCTCCGCAAAAACAAAAGAAAAATAGACAAAATACAAAGAAAAACTAAAACTAAGATAGACATGAAAAATAAAAATGCAGAAAATGTAAGATAACTACTGGGGTTATTGTCCTCCCAGCACGACTTATTAAATTTTATACATTTTTAGCTAATGGGCCTATGAAAATAAAAGTGCGCAGGTAACTGTTCCATTATCCGTTTCAGTAACGGGTACCGATGCGGCGATAAAACAGATACTCATCTGCCCAAATAATCATACCTGCTCCTCACAGGCAGAGTAAATTGGAAGTAAGAAGAGGAGGAGCTTTGCTCCTCACTCATTTCACCACAAAATAAATCCTTGCCCAGCAAGGTATCGTATACACGGAGACGGCAAGAGGAGAAAGCAATTAATGGAGCTTCCATAACAGAGGAGGAATCTACCTCCTCGCGAGAGAGGATACTATAATCCAAGAGTTTCTAGCAGATTACCAGTACGAGATGTACTACCACCTGGGAAAGGCGAATGTTGTGGCAGATGCGCTGAGCCGGAAGGCCACCAACTCTAGAGCAGGAATGCAGTTGATGGCCTTGGAGTTGGTCCAGATGTTCGAAAAGATGCAGATATCCTTTGTGTCTGAGGATTATCCTGAGCTGTACCGAGAGTACCTAGCATCGTTGATTGCCCCAGATGACATTCAAGACCGAGTCAGAGATGGGCAGAGGCAGGATACCCAGCTTGAGCCAATATTTCGGGCCTTAGAAGCAGGCACTGCTGGAGATTACTCACTGAGGGATGAGCTAGTGTGTTTTAGAGGACGGATTTACATACCAGAGGGAGGCCAGGTCTGACAGGATATCATGACGGAGGCTCATTGCAGTCGGTATTCAGTACATCTGGGTGTTACGAAGATGACTGTGGACCTGAAGAAGACCATGTACTAGCCAGGCATGAAGAAGGATATCACCTACTTCGTGACCTACTGCGAGGCATGCCAGTTGGTCAAGGTAGAGTGCAGGAACCCCACATTACTATTGCAGCCACTCCCAGTGCCAGAGTGGAAGTTTGACGATGTTGCAATGGACTTTATACATGGGCTTCCCCGATCGCAGATGTGAAACGATTCGATTTGGGTGATCGTCGACCGGCTGACAAAGGTAGCCAGATTTATTCCGATCAGGAAGGATGACTCGGTTGGTGTGCTGGTTCAGAAGTTCGTGGAACAATTCATCCGTTATCATGTCGTACCCAGGTCGATTGTATCGGATCGGGATGGACGGTTCACGTCCAGGGAGTGGAGATCAGTGCAGACATACTTGGGTACTCGACTGACATTCAGTATATCATTTCATCCCCAGACTGATGGAAAGACAGAACGCACCAATCAGACCTTGGAAGATCTGCTGCGACTTTGCATACTGGATCGCGGTGTGCCCTGGGAGAAGCTGTTGCCACTGATCGAGTTCTCATATAATAACTGCTACCAGTCCAGCATAAGGATGGCTCCTTATGAGGCCCTGTACGGATGGAGATGTAGGACTCTGCTATCATGGATACAAGACGAAGATCCGAAGGCTTTGGGTTTGGAGTTTGTTGAGGACACCGAGGCTCAGGTGAGATTGATACGGGATAGGATGCTAGAGGCACAGAGCCGACAGGCTAAGTATTATGACAGTCGCCATCATCAGGTGGAGTTCTAGGTGGGGGACCAGGTGTTCTTGAAGATCCGACCAATGCATGGGTTTCACGGGTGCGCGGTCGGAAGAAGAAGCTCAGTCCAAGATATATGGGGCCTTATAGGATCCGAGAGCGGATCAGTCCCTTGGCATACAGGCTGGAGCTGCCACCGTAGCTGGAATGCCTACACGACGTATTCCATGTATCATCACTCAGGAGGGCTCTACTACGCCCGAAGAAGCAGATTACGGCCACAGATGGGTCAGTAGCCTCTAATCAATCAGTTCACCTAGAACCAGTCCGGATTGATGATAGGGGAATACGAGTCTTGCACCGCAAGAAGGTTCCATTGGTCAAGGTCCTGTGGAGGAATCACAGGCGAGAGGAGCACACCAGGGAGCCCCAGGAATTGATGTAACAAAGGTACCCGGAGCTTTTTAGTCAGGTATTACTCACAAACTCTCGGGATGTTATAATTTTCCTTTCGTATTTGAAACCCCGTAGGCATAACTAGAATTTCAAGTACGAAATTGTTTTGTTATATATTGGGATTTGTAATATCCCTCAAACAACTAGACCCTAGTAGTGCTTTTGTCATGACTAGGTCATGACAAAACCCTAGGAAGCCCAAGGAGGCCAAGTAGACCTAGGGATGTGGATGAGACCACTATGGTATGCAAATAGTAGATCTATGAACCCTAGTTAAGGTGATCATGGGGCTTCACCAAGACTTCAAGACCCCACCATGGCCTCACCAATCCATTGTAAAGTTCATCTGAACCTTAAAGTTCCATTGGAGATGTCTCAGGGTGGCAAAGTTGATCGAGGACCACTCTAAGCCTAAATTGGGCAAAGTGCCCTAATTAAGGGCAGTGTGCCCTAGTTAAGACCAACTAACCCTACCAGGGTCTTCCTAGACCTAAAATGGGGTCAAGGGGTCATTAAGGACCCTTGGTGGGCAGTCAAGGTGGTTAGGTTGACCAAAGTCAATCTAGCCCTAAATGGGGCAAACTGAACTATATTGGGTCAATTGACCATCCCCTAGCCAGGTGGACCCCATTTATACCCCCTAACCCTAAGGTGAGGTCCATGGGTCACCAAGGACCCATTGGGGTCATGCCTAGTGGCTAAATTGACCAAAGTCAACCCTAACCTTAATTTGGGCAAAGTACCCTTCCTAAGGGCAGGTGGCCTCCAAAGTGCCAAGTCAACCCTACCCATCCCTTCCTAGACCCTAGGGGAGCCCAATAGGTCACCAAAGACCCTATGATGGTAACAGAAAAGGTCAATTTGACCTAGGTCAACCCTAGTCAAGATTAAGTCAAACCTTGCTCAAATGGGCTAACCCAAGCTCAAGCCCTCTTTCCTTTTTAGGCTAGCCTTAATATCATGAAAATTATGAATGAGTGGGCTGCCAATAGGCTGGAGAAGTTAGAATAGTCAACCTAGATAACTAGGAGAGAGAAAACCTCAACCTCATTTTAATGGAGGAGAGAGAGAAAGGTGAAAGGGTGCAATTCATGGCCAAGGAGGCCAAAGGCCACTCCTCATTGGCTGACTCAATACCACATTCACTTCAGGAAGACCAGGGGGCCAGTTTGGAGGCTGTCCAAGGCCGGAACAGTGCACCATGCCATGGCCAAAAAATACCTTAAATGTCCATTAATGGTCATTGAAGCATTGGACCTTCCCTTCCCTTCTAAACGACTGGATCCAACTCCTCTGGGGAAGAGCAGTAATTTCAATCCGTTTCCCGGCTGGATTGAGCCCTGGTTCATCCCCCTCCTCCATGGCCGAGCCTAGCCATTAATGGCTTTAATGGGCATTGATAATCCAGCCCTCCCCTCCCCAACTGAGGCTTTAAACACCATTAGTGGGTAGAGAGAAGACTTTCCCAATCCTTACCTGAAGAAATCGAGCCCCCCCCCCCCCCCCACTGTGTAGTTGCAGAAACCGAGCGGCGCCGCCTTCAGGAATGGCTTTCTGGTGATCTTCTCGACTTCAGGCCGCCGGCAAGGTCCTCCCCTCTCCTTACCTCATGGCTAGATCATAACAATGTTTAGGTCCAAGGTTCCTGGTTTTCATGGTTTCGAGCCGAGAATTTTCTTGCTAAACCCGCCGGAATCCGCCCCTCCGACGGTTGTGACGTCGCCAGTCGATAGCCACCACCTCGGTGGAGGTGTTGGGGCGGTGGCCGGCCGGGGAAGTGCCGGGATGGGCGGTAGCGGCGATTGGAAGTGCTCCAGGCTTGGGCTATCTCAGTCGTTGGCTGTAGGTAGACGATGAGCCCGGGCCACTGGATCCGTGCCAAGATTCGTGCGCTAGTTTTGATAAAATCATTTAATTTCATTTCTATATCATTTCTGTCACACTTTTTGCTGGGGATGGTTTTAATTTTTAAAAATAACTAGGCTCCTCTACTGAAAAAGTCACCAACATGAAGTTTGTAGCCCTAAGTGTCTAATTTAATTCAAAATTGATTTGAACCAATTTGGACCTATGGTTGGACTAGGGCACCCATTTTGGTGGGACGTATACCTAGGGCTATCCTGAAATTAAAAAGGGTGCCCACTCTTCATCCCTTGTCCAAATGACTGAAATTTGGGCAGGGGGTCACCCTTAGCTAGATCAAGGGCCTGTCCAAAAATGGGAATTTTTGGAGATACTTTGTCTATGGTTTTAATATTTATTTAATAATACTAGGGTAAATTAATTACGTGACCTAATTACCTCCAAACCCTCCCAAATTTTGGTGAATGGTCCCTGGCCTCATTATGTGTCCCTGTATAAATTTTCGCCTCATTTGGAGGTGTTTTGGATAGGAAATGAGCTAACCCTAATTTTACCTTAATGAGGGGTTCTTAAGTAAAAAGTGCTCCTTGAGGTTGAGTGGTCAAATCACCTCAACATAGGCTTGGATTTTGAACACTGACTTGACATAACCTTAGACACCCTCATAGGGGTTATGGGGTGGTCTAGGGTAGTTTTGCCCTAGAATCCAAACTCAAACCCTAAGGAGGGGCTCTTGAGTGTTGTGAATGGCATGGGGCCAAATGCCCTTGTGTGATCTTGCAACTTGGTAGAAATGATGCTAGGGTAGCCAAGGCCCTCTGATATGAATCTCAGAGGACTTGGAGATGGATGAACCTCTCAATCCCTAACCTAGTTTAGGGCAGATCGACCTTTTGTGTAGATTAAGCCACCAAACTTACTAAAAAGGTATGAAACTTAGGTAGCATGGATTTTAAGTTCGTTAGGACCTCTGGTGAATTTACTGGAATTTTATGAGTACTATTACTAGCACCCCCTTTGTTATACATAATGTGGCCCTAAATGGTATTTTATTTATTATGATCACACTATTCATTCTAGACTCATGAAATTTGGGCAGGAGATGTTTTAAGTCAAAATGATTATTCCAGAATTTTGTTATAAATTTTAGTTGAACAACTTTATTACTTCCTTCCCAAATTTGAAAAGGTGCAATTATGGTCAATAAATTATTTATAGCTATTTAATTGTTGCAAAAATTGTGAAATTGGGTCTCTGATAATTTTAGGTCAATAACCAATGGAGAAATTAAGTCAAGATTTTTAGATGATTATTTGCAGTATATGCTTTACAAACCCATAATTTTGGGGATTTGACGTATAATTTATTCAGATGCTTATTTCATGCTAAAAAAATTGGGAGACACTGGATTACTCGTTGAATAGTCACATTGAATTTATCATAAAGTTTTAGTGCATTTGCATGTCTGAAATGGGTACGTCATGTTCAAACTTGGATTTTTGGATTACTATAACAAATAAATAAATTATCAGATAAATTAGGAAAATTATGAATTTCTGGATTTAGGCTAAAAATGTCATTATAGTCGTCAACAATTATTATAGGGGTATTGGTGATTATTTTTCTGTACCTCCCATAATACACTTCATATTGTTTAGGTTGGGTTGCATTTAGTAAAATCGCAGAAATTGTGTTGGAATAAGAATTGGGGCACACGAGTTGGGGTTAGATGTTTGCTGATTTGGATGAATGAAAAAGAGTTCGTCGTTGGAAGTTAGGATGAGTAAGGGGTTGGAATGGCCAGTGTCCGGTGGTGCTCTGGATCAGCAAAAGTTCGTCTTTCCTGTAGGGAGGAAGTGTCTAATGCACTAGGGTTAGATCCAATAAATTAATTAAGGTTGGGAAATCTGGTAGCAACCAATAATAGTACGTGTCTTGCGAAAGGGAGCTTTGGGCGTAATCCCATCGTAGTTCCTAGAGCCTTCGAGAGCCCTTCACGGGGTATACCTTGGGCAATCCTGGGCTAACCTAAATAGTAGGTAAAACTAAAATTCAAGAGTAAGTAGAAGTAATCTAGGGTTGTACTCACACTCCCCATGGTTGTGGGAGTTAGGTGTAACGCCCCAAAACTCAAAAGAGCGACGGGACGCGCTTTGGGCAAAATCTGGAATCTGGCAGGAGGCACACGGCCTGGGACACGGGCGTGTCCCAGGGCGTATCAGGCTTGAGTCGACGACTTGGCCGCGAAGTCGACGACTTGGCCGCGAAGTCGACGATTTTGCTCGACGAAGTGTCGAGACGGGGCACACGACCTGAGACACGGGCATGTCTCAGGGCGTGTCGAGCTCGTGTCGACAACCGGCCCCGGTGTCGACATTTTCGCTCGACGATGTGTCGAGACAAGGTACACGGCCTAGGACACGGGCGTGTCCAAGGCCGTGTCGTGGGGTCGACGAACTTCACCGATGAAGTGTCGAGACCGTGAACACGACTTGTAGCCCAGGCGTGTTCGAGTAGACACGGGCTAGGACACGGGCGTGTCCAATACCCATGTGACTCTTAGGTTATTTTCGGGGCTGTGTCAATGGGGGCACACGGACGACCACACGGCCATGTTAGTTGGAACACGGGCGTGTCAGGTCGAACACGGGCGTGTCGGATGACTGTGTGCTGTTCCAGACGCATCGATTTTGATGGCGAATGAGGGACACGGCCCTGGACATGGGCGTGTGCCAGGCCGTGTTCGGCCCAGATTCTGCAGTTTAGATCTGGATCGTGGCCGTTCGTTTCTTTATTCAGGATCCGACGTGTACAACCCCGTATTCGCGAAGAGTGGACCCCAAACAAGGCATGCATGTTTTTAAGCTTTTGGGGAATTTTCCACTCATACGGGCCAATTTTGGGTGAACATGGAGAAACATACTAGTAGGGGGAGAAAATAGTTCTCCCCCCAAGGCAACTCTTGAGAAGTCGGTCAAGCCGTCCATGCGGCCCCAGCCCACAGGCCGCCGAACTCACCCCAGGCTGCCGAGCTCCCCCAGGCCGCCGAGCTCCCCCAGGCCACCGAGCTCCCCCAGGCCGTCGAGCTTACCCCAGGCCGCCGAGCTCACCCCAGACCGCGCGAGCTCCCCCCAGGCCGCCGAGCTCACCCCAGGCCGCCGAGCTCACACCAGGCCGCCGATCTCACCCCAGGCCGCCGAGCTCCCCTAGGCCGCCGAGCTCCCCCTAGGTCGCCCGAGCTCCCCCAGGCTGTCGAGCTCACCCCAGGCCGCCGAGCTCACCCCAGGCCGCCGACCTCACCCCAGGCCGCCGAGCTCACCCCAGGCTGCCGAGCTCCCCCCAGGCTGCCGAGCTCACCCCAGGCCATCGAGCTCACCGCAGGCCGCCGAGCTCCCCCAGGCCGCCGAGCTCCCCGCAGGCCGCCGAGCTCACCCCAAGCCGTCAAGCTCACCCCAGGATGCCAAGCTCACCCCAGGCCGCCGAGCTCACCCCAGGCCGCCAAGCTCACCCCAGGCCACCGAGCTCACCCCAGGCCACCGAGCTCACCCAGCCCCAGGCCGCCGAGCTCACCCAGCCCTAGGCCGCCGAGCTCATCCAGCCCCAGGACGCCGTGCTCACCCAGTCCCAGTACACCGAGCTCACCCAGCCCCAGGCCGACGAGCTCACCCTGGCCGCCTACTTGCCCAGCTCGAGGGGCTTTCCCTGGTGGATTGCATTTAGCTATTTAGAATAGCGGGATATGGTTGTTGGCGGACCAATTTGGGGGCATTTCAGTAATTTCAGAGCAATGGAGGTTGGTTATTTGCAGGCCATTCCTAGAAAACTATAAATAGACCCCCTTGGGTGTCTTTAGGGGGGACTTTTCCTTGCTTCCTCCTCCCTTACCTTCTTCTTGGTAGAGTAGAGAGAGCTCCTCCAAGGCACCCTATCTCGAGCATTGGCTCTAGGGAGGGGAAGTGCTCAGGCAGCCTTCCGGGTGTGAGGTGGGACCTCCACGCTAGAGCCGAGGGTCTGTTTCTAGCTTCTTGATCTTTGGTCCGTGACGTTCCCTCCGGGTACAGTAAGTGTGAGGTCACCCTTTCTAGGGACCCCGAACTCCACAGAGACAAATTTTTTGGTTTCAACATTTTGGTGCGGTGAGCATGGAGGTGACCAGCACAGAAGATCTTGGGAGAGTGTCATGATAGGAGGTCAAGGGGGTAGTGATGATCTCTACGAGCTCCCGAGCTCAGGACCCTTTTGTGGGGAGGCAAGAGTTCATGGCCTCCATCCAAGGCATCATGGAGATGCTGCGCAGCATTGCTCCTCTGGGTGGAAGCTCCACCCCAACCCCCCAGGAGTTAGCTCCCCCTCTCGACGAGCTGACTCCCAGGGGTCTAGGCGAGATGACCCCAGCGGGGGAGAAGGAAGTGCACCAGGAAGAAGGCCAGAGAAGGAGAGGATGGGAGATGGGGTCGAGCAAGACCTCACCGGCCGGGAGCTGTTCTCCAGCCCGGCGAGTACCAACCTCCTAGGCGAGTAGGCCACGCGAGTAGAAGTGGCGACACCACCCCTTAGGGGGTCACCCTTCAGCGAGCTGATCATCTCAGCTCCTGTTCCCGAGGGGTTCAGAGAGCCAGGCATGGCTTACTATTCCGGGAAGGGTGATCCTGTCTAGCACCTGCAATGGTTCGAGGATGCGGTCTCCATCAGGCCAATGACAGATGCCTTCAAGTGTCGCCTCTTTGCGATCACGTGAAGGAGAAGGCAAGGGACTGGTTCCATCAACTCCCTCTAATGTCGATCTACGGGTTCGAGGACTTGAGTCGGAGCTTCCAGCTTTACTTCTCCACCTCCAAGAAGAGGAAGAGGAGTCCTGAGTTCATCTTCCTGATAAGGCAGGTGGTCAAGGAGTCGCTGGCCCGCTACATTGACAGGTTCCAAGAAGAGATCTTGGAGGTCCAAGAGATGCCCTGGTATGCTCTCCAGATGGCCTTCACCGTTGGGCTGAAGGAGGGCTTCTTCAAGATGAGCTTGACCCGGAAGGCCCCCCTTTCCTTCGAAGAGCTGATAGAAAGGGCGGCAGAGGAGATATCCATGGTGGCGGCCAACCCGTCATTTGTCAAAAAGTTGGCAAGGCTAACAGAGGCAGAGTCGAAGGAGCAAGACATCAGGAAGGAAAAAGGAGAGAGGAGCAGAGAGCTCAGGGGTTACAGGGACAGGAGTGTCCTGAACCAGGTTGGAGGCAGCAGGGAGGACCCATTCAGGGTCCAGGAAGAGGTCACAACTAAGGTGGGGGGGATTTTTATGAAGGCCGAGGGAGGTTCAACTTCCAAAGGCAAGCCCCTAGGCAACTCCTACCCCCACCACAGCAAGCGATGGAAATTGGTCGAAGGGAGAGGAGGAACCGCAAGGAAAGGAGAAGAGTCATAGTAGAGTTACCCTACTGTGAGTTCCACCAGGAGGAAGGCCACGCAATATCTACTTGCCCCGAATTTCTGGAGTTGAGAAGGACAAGAGCTCCAGCACCGCACCTCATCAGCCTCAACAAGCGCAAGACCCGGTGAAGATTGAAGAAGTCCGACCCAAGGTAGCAGAGGAGAGATTTGTGGACAGGGTTGATGTGGGCACCCCGGAGAAGGATCGGATGATTAACGGGGAAGAGGGAGGTAAGAGAGAAGTGAATCATCTCTTTATAATGAACTTAACTTGCATTATATCAGCTATGATTAATGGTAGAAACCACCGAAAAATATTTATGGTCCATGAAAGGTCTCACTCCGAGATGGATTCCGCTGTCAGGCTCTCACTAGCTGACAGGGTAGGTTGATCTCTCGTGGAGGATAAGTCCTTTTAGCTTCGAGATGGATTCCGCTGCCAGGCTCTCACAAGCTGGCAGGGTAGGTTAATCTCTCGTGGAGGCTAAGTCCTTTTAGATCCGAGATGGATTCCGCTGTCAGGCTCTCACAAGCTGATAGGGCAGGTTGATCTCTCGTGGAGGCTAAGTCCTTTTAGCTCCGAGATGGATTCCGCTGTCAGGCTCTCACTAGCTGACAGGGAAGATTGATCTCTCGTGGAGGCTAAGTCCTTTTAGCTCCGAGATGGATTCCGCTGTCAGGCTCTCACTAGCTGACAGGGCAGGTTTATCTCTCGTGGAGGCTAAGTCCTTTTAGCTCCGAGATGGATTCCGCTGCCAGGCTCTCCCAAGCTGGCAGGGTAGGTTGATCTCTCGTGGAGGCTAAGTCCTTTTAGCTCCGAGATGGATTCCGTTGTCATGCTCTCACAAGCTGATAGGGCAGGTTGATCTCTCGTGGAGGCTAAGTCCTTTTAGCACCGAGATGGATTCCGCTGTCAGGCTCTCACTAGCTGACAGGGCAGGTTGATCTCTCGTGGAGGCTAGGTCCTTTTAGCTCTGGGATGGATTCCGCTGTCAGGCTCTCACAAGCTGGTAGGCAGGTTGATCTCTCGTAGAGGCTAAGTCCTTTTAGCTCCGAGATGGATTCCGCTGTCAGGCTCTCACTAGCTGACATGGCAGGTTGATCTCTCGTGGAGGCTAAGTCCTTTTAGCTCCGAGATAGATTCCGCTGTCAGGCTCTCACAAGCTGGCAGGGCAGGTTGATCTCTCGTGGAGGCTAAGTCCTTTTAGCTCCGACATGGATTTCACTGTCAGGCTCTCACTAGCTGACAGGGCAGGTTGATCTCTCGTGGAGGCTAAGTCCTTTTAGCTTCGAGATGGATTCCGATGTCAGGCTCTCACTAGCTGGCAGGGCAGGTTGATCTCTCGTGGAGGCTAAGTTCTTTTAGCTCCGAGATGGATTCTGTTGTCAGGCTCTCACTAGCTGACAGGGCAGGTTGATCTCTCATGGAGGCCAAGTGTTTTTTACCCCGAGGCTGTCTCGTCACCCAGGCTCCCATTAGCTGGCTTGACAGGTCGACCCCTCGGGGAGGACAAATGTTTTCTACCCCGAGGCCGCCTCGTCAACCAAGCTCCCATTAGCTGGCTTGACGGGCTGACTCTTCTGGGAGGGGCCAGGTACACTTCGGCTTAAGCCCACTTCGCAAATACATTGGGTTGGATGTTTCTTTCCGAGCTTGTTCCAACCTGGAAAAGAGCAGGGATTGTGTACAACCCCGTATTCGCGAAGAGTGGACCCTAAAACAAGGCATGCGCGTTTTTAAGCTTTTTGGGAATTTTGTACTCCTTGGGGCCAATTTTGGGTGAACATGTAGAACACACTAGTAGGGGACAAAATATTTATCCCCCCCAGGAACTCTTGAGAAGTCGGTCAAGCCGTCCAAGCCGCACCAGCCCATAGGCCGCCGAGCTCACCCCAGGACACCGAGCTCCCCCAGGCCGCCGAGCTCGCCCCAGGCCGCCGAGCTCCCCCAGGCCGCCGAGCTCACCCCAGGCCGCCGAGCTCACCCCAGGCCGCCGAGCTCCCCCCAAGCCGCCGAGCTCACCCCAGGCCGCCGAGCTCACCCCAGGCCGCCGAGCTCACCCCAGGCCACCGAGCTCACCCCAGGCCGCCGAGCTCACCGCAGGCCGCCGAGCTCCCCCAGGCCGCCGAGCTCCCCCAAGCCGCCGAGCTCCCCCAGGCCGCCGAGCTCACCCCAGGCCGTCGAGCTCACCCCAGGCCACCGAGCTCCCCCCAGGCCGCTGAGCTCACCCAAGGCCGCCGAGCTCACCCCAGGCCGCCGAGCTCCCCCCAGGCCGCCGTACTCACACCAGGCTGCCGAGCTCACCCAGCCCCAGGCCGCCGAGCTCATCTGGCCCCAGACCGCCAAGCTCACCCCAGGACGTCGAGCTCACCCCAAGCCGCTGAGCTCACCCCAGGCCACCGAGCTCACCCCATGCCGCCGAGCTCACCCCAGGCCGCCGAGCTCACCCCAGGCCGCTGAGCTCACCCCAGGCCGCTGAGCTCACCCCAGGCCGTCGAGCTCACCCCAGGCCGCCGAGCTCACCCAGCCCCAGGCCGCCGAGCTCATCCAGCCCCAGGCCGCCGAGCTCACCCAGCCCCAGTACGCCGAGCTCACCCAGCCCCAGGCCGATGAGCTCACCCTGGCCGCCTACTCGCCCAGCTCGAGGGGCTTCCCCTGGTGGATTGCATTTACCTATTTAGAACAACGGGATTTGGCGGTTGGCGGACCAATTTGGGGGCATTTCAGAAATTTCAGAGCAATGGAGGTTGGTTATTTGCAGGTCATTCCCAGGAAACTATAAATAGACCCCCTTGGGTGCCTTATGGGGGGGGGGACTTTTCCTTGCTTCCTCCTCACTTAGCTTCTTCTTGGTAGAGTAGAGAGAGCTCCTCCAAGGCACCCTAGCTCGAGCATTGACTAGGAAGGGGAAGTGCTCAGGCAGCCTTCCGGGTGTGAGGTGGGACCTCCACTCTAGAGCCGAAGGTCTGTTTATAGCTTCTTGATATTTGGTCCGTGACGTTCCTCCGGGTGCAGTAGGTGTGATGTCACCCCTTTCTAGTGACCCCGAACTCCACAGAGACCAAATTTTTGGTTTCAACACGACGGCTGGGGGCTGTTAGTACTTGGATATACACAGGATTGGACCCTAGAAACCCTCATTTCACTTGAGAGGTTATCTTTCTAAAGTATAGATAGAGGGGAGAGCCAAAGGATTAAGAATAAGCTATATCCTGCCATTTGAGGAGCTTCGAAGCTCCAAATCGCGAGCCGACTTCGGATCTATGGAGGCAAAGAGAGTGCGGTTCTTTTCATCCGCTTACTTTTCCATGGCGCCAAGGAATAACGCTAGGGTAACGATCCTCTACTTGAGCATGTGAAGCTCTCCTTCTTTGCATAGGAAGCCCGCTCTCGTGAGATTGCGGTGAGTTTGAGGCGTTCCTACGGGTAGACATGAATAGTCCCCGTTGTTTAGAGTCCGTATTCGAGAACGGACATAGGCATGATGTGTGAAGCCTACCCGGAAATGTTGGTGTACAACCTCGGGCTCGAAAATAGCCCTCAAGGAGCAAATAGGTCGAGATGGTCAAATGGGGCCAGGGGGCCCACTCGTAAGAGGCGAGATGATGGACTCTCCAATGGGAAAGATACCCCCATCCAGAGATGAGAGGGCCTCCAGAGGCGAGAGGGCCTCCTTGAGCGAGAGAGTCTCCAGCAGCAAGGAGATCTCGCAGCAAAGGGCGAGAGGCGCCGGCGAGACGGGCAGTGGGGTCCCTCTCGCCGGCAGGTGCTTCTCCACTCGCCAGGGCGAGAAGAGGCCTTTTTTTTATTTCCCTGTCAAACATGGGTTTTTACTCTTCTACCCGGGTATTTTTACACTCTTACCCTTAGTGGACTGCATATAGCTTCTCAGAACAGCGGAGTTTGGCTGTTGGCAGACCAGCCAAGGGTACCCCGGTAATTTCAGACCGGTGCAGTTTGGTTATTGGAAGTTCAGATTCTGAAATCTATAAATAAGCCCATATGGGTTCTTCAGGAAGGTCTTTTTTTCAGACTCCTAAGAGGGATCATTGGCACAGTCTTCTGAGGAACTCCAAGCCCAGCTTTTGGCTTTGGAGGGGAAGCTCTCTGTGACCTTCCGGGTAAGCGGTGGGATCTCCCTGATGCGGCTTTGGGCCAGATTTTCTTAGTCCTTCACGACCAGTCGGAGGTCGGAGCTTAGGCCAAGTAGGTGCCGGTTATGCCCCTATTTTGCGAACATTTGTCGAAGTCAATTTTGGCTTCAACAGTTCTGGTGCGGTGAGCGTGGAAGTAGCCTGTTCAAGAAAGGTTTGAGTTTGGTCCTATGGCAGGAGGTGAAGGAGAAGGATTTGGTTCTGGAGGTTCCCCTCCCAGGTAGAAGAGGCGACGAGGAAAATGCTGGAGGACTTCAGGCGAGAGGTCATGCAAACCATAAGCTTGTCCTTCTCGGCAAGGAGCGAGTGGGCGACGCCTCAGGTCCCGATCGATGTTGTCTCGCTTTTAGGAGAGAACGCCCCTGGTCAGCGCCCGGGGAAGGAAGTCCCCGTGGAGGCTGGCGAGAGGGACGTGGAGGCGCGAGAACTCTTCCCAGGCCAGCGCCCCGGGAAGGAGATCCCTGCAGAAGACGGCAAGAAGGAGGCAGCCGTGCGAGAGCTCTTCCCTGGGCACGGTCTCGCAGATCAAGCCAGCCAGCCGAGGCCGCGAGACGTGCCCTCTCGGCAAGCAGTCGGCGAGAGCCCGTTCAGTGAGCTCGTCATCTCGGCTCTGGTGCCGGAAATGTTCCGGGAGCCCGACATGTCTTACTACTCGGGGAAGGATGATCCGGTACAACATGTGCAGTGGTTTGAAGATGTGGTTTCGATAAGACAAATGACGGATGCGTTTAAGTGTCGTCTGTTTGCCATCACCTTGAAGGAGAAGGCGCGAGACTGGTTCCATCAGTTACCGGCTAGGTCGATTTATTGTTTCGAGGATCTGCGGAGGAGTTTCTTATTGAGGTTTTCAACATCGAAGAAGCGTAAGAAGGAGGCGGAGTGCTTGTTCTCGGTAAGGAAGAGCCAGGATGAAACGTTGGGACACTACGTGGATCGGTTTCAGGAGGAGATCCACCAGGTCCAGGAGGTCCCTGGGTATACGTTGATGCTTGCATTCACCCTGGGACTGAGGCCAGGCTTCTTTAGCATGGAGTTGAAAAGGGTGCCCCCCCTCTCTCTTTTGAGGAACTTATGGAGAGGGTGGCGAAGGAGACGGATTTTGAGAGGGCCAATCCGGCGTTTGCAAGGAGGTTAGCCAGATTGGCGGAGGACGATGCAAAGGAAACAAGAGTGGGAAAGAAAAAGGAGCAGAGGGAGCAGAGGGAGCAGAGAGAAGAGTGAAGGAGGAGGAACCCCGAGGCCAGGGACACCAAGGATAGAATCACAGGGGGGCCCGAGAGCCGAACAACCGGATAGGTTGGAGGCCTCATGAGGGTCGCCCCCAGGAGTTAGGAGGAGGCTTCCAGGGAAGGGATAACTTCCGGAGCCAAGGAGGTTCAATCAACCAGCATGGAGACAGGGAGCGAGGGATCGTTTTCAGCATCAGTAGGAGGCAATGGGGATCGGTTGAGGAAGAGGAGCTAGAGGAGGAAGGAGAGGAAGAGGAGAAGGAAGAAGGGGTGGGTGGCGTTGCCTTTCTGTGACTTCCATCAGGAGGGAGGACACGCAACAGCCACGTGCCCAGAATTCTTGGAGATGAGAGAGGCCAGAGGAGTGAGGAGGCAGGATCCGTCAGTAAGGATCGTGGAAATGCAGCAAGGGGAGGCGGAAGACAGGTGCGAGGACCGGGTGGATGTAGGAACCCGGGGGGAATAGGGGCCATCCATGGGGGAATTGGGATCGAGGCCACCCGGAAGGGGAGCCTCCAGACCATGTTCCGGAAGGGGTAGCCTCAACCTCCCCAACCCCACCCCCGCTAGAAAAATTACCTTCTCTTCAGAGGATATGCCAGAGTATGAGGACCCGTTCTGCGACGCCTTGGTGATCCAGACAGTGGTGCCCTTTTCTTGAAAACTTTACGGTCTCCAAGATCCTGGTGGATAATGGGAGCTTCGTAAATGTCATTTTTAAGAGGGCCTTCGATGAGATGCAGGTGGAAACCAAAAGGATCTTGGCCTCGGATGGACCGTTGTTCGGATTCTCCGGGGAGAGAAAGGAAGTGGAAGGAGGAGTAGGACTGCACGTGAGGTTGGGGGGCGTGTCACGGAACTGCCGGTTCATGATTGTAGACGCCCCGAGCAGCTACAGCGCCATCTTTAGGAGTCCCCTCATCAGCGGCTTTCGCTGCGTCCCCTCCTCTTTCCATCAATGTCTCAAGTTTAACAATGGAGGGGTGCAGGTCAGGGTCAGGGGGGATCCAAAAGTGCCAAGACAGTGCTACGTCACAGCGATTAACACCATATCTTGGATGGCAGAGGCGGAGGAGTTGGAGAAGGAGATGGCGGTGCGAGAAGAAGCTATCAGGGAAGAAGAGGTGAGCCCAGAGGAAACGAGAGGTGGAACCAAAGAGGAAGTCGGGGGAGAGGAGACTGAGAAGCAGCAAGGAGGACGTGTGCATGAGGCTCAGGGTGGCGTTGAGGTCGAACAGCGACAGGAGAGCCCGGAGGGGGCAATGGAGATTGAGGAGGAGCAGAGAGGAGGAGATGTGCAGGACGCCCGGAGGAGCGGGGAGTTGGAGCCACAAGAAATAATGCAGGAGGAAGTGGAAGGAGAAGGGGCTGAGGGAGAAGCTCAGAGAGGCGTAGAAATTGAGCTGCAGCAGGGTGAGGCGATGGAAGTTGAGGGAGCAGGAGGGGAGGAAGAACTGGAGCAGGAAGAAGAAGCAAGGGACGGCAGGAGCAGTCGCGGCTGGAGGTGGCCGAAGAAGTGGTGGAGATGGAGATCCACACCAGCCAGGGGCAGGTACAAGGGTGCGGATCAGCGGGGGATTGAGCCCCGAAGATCAGGAGCGGATGCGGGCCTGCATTCAGAGCAACGTCGACGTCTTTGCTTGGAGCGCGGCGGACATGCCGGGCATTGATGCGGACGTGGCCTGCCACCGCCTAAATCTGGACCCTCGGACGCGCCCCATACGTCAAAAGATGAGAGCCATCGCCACCAAGCTGGAGGAGCCCATTCACGAGGAGGTCAAGAAGCTCCTGGAGGCGGGCTTCATCTCAGAGATCCAGTATCCAGGCTGGATCTCCAATGTAGTAATGGTGAAGAAGGGGGAGGAAAATGGAGAATGTGTATTGACTTTTCTTTATTAAATAAATCATGCCCTAAGGATTGCTACCCCCTGCCTCGAATCGATGCACTGGTTGATTCAGCCGTCGGTTTTTCTATTATGAGCTTTCTGGATGCTTTTTCAGGTTACCATAAGATCCGGATGCACCCTCCTGACGTCAAGGATGTCTCCTTCATCACAAGGGAAGGGTGCTTTAGTTACAACATGATGCCCTTTAGGTTAAAAAACACGGGAGCGACATACAAACGGATGATGGATCGAGTTTTCCAGGGCCAGAGGGGTCGGAACCTAGAAGTCTACGTTGATGATCTCCTGGTGAAGAGCAAGGGAGTAAAATCGCATCTCCAGGATCTGGAGTAGACGTTCGCCACCTTGAGGAAGTTCAAAATGAGGTTGAACCACTTAAAATGTGTTTTCGGGGCAAGTCGTGGGAAATTCCTTGGGCACCTTCTGACCCCGGCAGGGGTAGAACCTAATCCGGATAAAGTAAAAGTCATTCTGGAGCTAGAATCATCGTGAAATGCTAAGGAGGTGTAGCGCTTGACAGGAAAGCTGGCCAGCCTTAGCAGATTCCTCTCCAGGTCAGGAGAGAAGTGCTCACCTTTCTTTAAAGTGCTACGAGGGAATCAGAGATTTGAATGGACCGCGGAGTGCGAAGAAGCTTTTCAAAAGCTGAAGGAGCAACTCTCCCGGGCTCCTCTGCTTCAAATCCCAAAAGAGGGGGAAGATCTGACCTTGTACCTAGGAGTGGGAGCAGAGGCGGTGAGCTCCGTCCTAGTCAGAGAAGAGGGAAAAAAGCAGCTGCCCATTTATTATGTTAGCAGGATCCTAAGAAAGGCGGAGCTTTGTTACCCTATCCTAAAAAAGCTAGCATACGCCTTGATTGTTTCAACCAGGAAGCTCTAGCCATATTTCCAAGCACATTCGATTAGGGTGGTGACGGACCATCCTCTCCGAAAGATTTTTGAAGGAGTAGAACACTCGGGTAGGCTGGCCAAGTGGTCTATCGAGTTGAGTGAATTCAACATTTCGTTCGTACCGAGGCTCTCCATTAAGGCACAGGTGGTGGCCGACTTCTTGGCAGACTACGTCGCGGAGGTCGGGGCTGAGGAGCCGCGGCCACCGGAAGGATGGAAGATAATGGTCGACGTGGCCTCGGGAAAGCACTCCCTTGGAGCAGGGGTGGTACTAACAAGTCCTCAGGGGGTAACCATAAAACAAACAGTCGCCTTGCATTTCCCCACAACCAACAACCAAGCAGAATACGAGGCAGTGATAGCCGGCCTTCGCTTGGCTAAGGAGCTCGAGATTAAGGACGTTGAGGTTTTCACAGATTCATTGGTAGTGGCATCTCAGACACGAGGAGAATTTGAGGCTCGGGAGCCCACCCTTGTGAAATATTTGTCCAAGGTGAGGGCAATCATTGGGGGGTTCCAGTCGTTCTCCATCCAGCACGTCCCCAGAGAAGAGAACGCTGCTGCCGATCGATTGGCTAAGTTCGGACCTTGGGAAGGGGGTGCCCTGACTGATTTATTCCATCCATTGATCGAAGAGGGGGAGCTAATGGAAGTGGATCGGCGGCCCTCGTGGGTCGATCCTTTCATTACCTTCTTTCTGACAGGAACCCTCCCTGAGGGGGTCAAGGAGGCAAGAAACTTCCGCCATAAGGCGGCTCATTATCTCATGTAGGAAGGAGGACTTCATCGGAGGATGCTTTCGGGTCTCCTAGCTCGATGCGTAACGGAGGAGGAGACCAGACACATTCTGGAGGAGGTGCACTCCGTGGAATGTGGTAGTCATTCCGGAGGGAGGACGTTGGAAGCAAGGGTGGTCAGTCAGGGGTACTTCTGGCCCACCCTGAGGAAGGACGCGACAGAATTTGCGAGGAAATGCCGAAAATGCCATCTCTACGCCCACCTCCAGCTCTTGCCGGCTCAAAGGCTCCGAAGCATCATAGCACCATGGCCTTTCGCCATTTGGGGAATGGATCTAGTTGGGCCTTTCCCTCCAGCTAGTGGACAAAGAAGATTCCTCCTGGTTATGATAGATTACTTCTCCAAGTGGCTGGAGGTTAAGGCGCTAGCAAAGGTGACCTCCCAAGTCATCAGGAACTTCGTCTGGGGGGAGATCATCTGTAGGCACGGGCTGCCTCAGGCCATCATCACGGATAACGGCCCCCAGTTTTCTAGCGAAGAGTTCATCAGCTTCTGCACTCAGCTGGGCATCGACCTCAAGTTTGCCTCCGTACACCACCCCAGGAGAATTGGTCAGGTGGAGGCGGCAAACAAGATTATCGTTAACTTGCTAAAGAAGAAGGTGGAGAATCTGAGATGGAATTGGGTAGAGCAGCTCCCCTCGGTCCTGTGGGCTCTGAGAACAACCCCGAACACGGCCACTGGTGAGACCCCTTTCAAGCTTTCCCATGGTTGTGAGGCGGTACTACCGGTGGAGTTCGAGGTCCGATCCCCACGAGTTGCGGCTGCAGGTGATGGAGACGAGGCATGGAGGATGGAAAATGAAGAAGGTCTACGCCTCTCACTAGACCTGGCAGAGGAGCAGCGAGACGTAGCAGCCATCAGACAGGAAGAGATCAAGCGTCGAATGGCAAAGCACTTCGACAAGCATATCAGGGAAAATCAATTCACGGAAGGAGACCTAGTACTAAAAACGGTTGATGCGGCAGGGAGGTCCGCCCCGGTGGGAAAGCTCAATCCAAATTGGGAGGGACCTTATATTGTAGAGAGAGTATTGAAAGCGGAGGGTTACTACCTCCAGGATGTGGAGGGTAGGACCTTGAACCATTCCTGGAGTGGGGATGACTTAAAACGCTTCTACCGATGAGAAGGGAGAGCAGAAGATATGTACTCGAAGCATAATCAATATAATATACTTCTCAAATTATTTCTTGTTCATTATTTCTCGTGAAGTCCTAATGATAGGAAGAGGTATCTTCATCAGCACCCCGAGCTCGGCTCGGGCCCAGGTAGACCCGCTGCGCAGGCTCCCATCTAGCTGGCAGGTCCGAAGGCTCGCCTGTGGGGGATAGGTTTTGGTTTGAGATCTTCATCGGCACCCCGAGCTCGGCTCGGCCCCAGGTAGACCCGCTGCGCAGGCTCTCATCTAGTTGGCAGGTCCGAAGGCTCGCCTGTGGGAAATAGGTTTTGGTTTGAGATCTTCATCGGCACCCCGAGCTCGGCTCGGCCCCAAGTAGACCCGCTGCGTCGGCTCTCATCTAGCTGGCAGGTCCGAAGGCTCGCCTGTGGGGGATAGGTGTTGGTTTGAGATCTTCATCGGCACCCCGAGCTCGGCTCGACCCCAGGTAGACCCGCTGCGCAGGCTCCCATCTAGCTGGCAGGTCTGAAGGCTCTCCTGTGGGGGATAGGTTTTGGTTTGAGATCTTCATCGACACCCCGAGCTCGGCTCGGCCCCAAGTAGACCCGCTGCGCAGGCTCTCATCTAGCTGGCAGGTCCGAAGGCTCGCCTGTGGGGGATAGGTTTTGGTTTGAGATCTTCATCGGCACCCCGAGCTCGGCTCGGCCCTAGGTAGACCCGCTGCGCAGGCTCTCATCTAGCTGGCAGGTCCGAAGGCTGGCCTGTGGGGGATAGGTTTTGGTTTTAGATCTTCATCGGCACCCCGAGCTCGGCTCGGCCCTAGGTAGACCCACTGCGCAGGCTCTCATCTAGCTGGCAGGTCCGAAGGCTCGCCTGTGAGGGATAGGTTTTAAGTTGAGATCTTCATCGGCACCCGAGCTCGGCTCGGCCCCAGGTAGACCCGCTGCGCAGGCTCTCATCTAGCTGGCAGGTCCGAAGGCTCGCCTGTGGGGGATAGGTTTTGAGTTGAGATCTTCATCGGCACCCCGAGCTCGGCTCGGCCCCAGGTAGACCCGCTGCGCAGGCTCTCATCTAGCTGGCAGGCCCATAGGCTCGCCTATGGGGGATAGGTTTTGGTTTAAAATCTTCATCGGCACCCCGAGCTCGGCTCGGCCCCAGGTATACCCGCTGCGCAGGCTCTCATCTAGCTGGCAGGTCCGAAGGCTCGCCTGTGGGGGATAGGTTTTGAGTTGAGATCTTCATCGGCACCCCGAGCTCGGCTCGGCCCCAGGTAGACCCGCTGCGCAGGCTCTCATCAAGCTGACAGCTCCAAAGGCTCGCCTGTGCGGGATAGGTTTTGAGTTGAGATCTTCATCGGCACCCCGAGCTCGGCTCGGCCCCAGGTAGACCCGCTGCGCAGGCTCTCATCTAGCTGGCAGGTCCGAAGGCTCGCCTGTGGGGGATAGGTTTTGAGTTGAGATCTTCATCGGCACGCCGAGCTCGGCTCGGTCCCAGGTAGACCCGCTGCGCAGGCTCTCATCTAGCTGGCAGGTCCGAAGGCTCGCCTGTGGGGAATAAGTTTTGAGTTGAGATCTTCATCGGCACCCCGAGCTCGGCTCGGCCCCAGGTAGACCCGCTGCGCAGGTTCTCATCTAGCTGGCAGGTCCGAAGGCTCGCCTATGGGGGATAGGTTTTGGTTTGAGATCTTCATTGGTACCCCGAGCTCGGCTCGGCCCAGGTAGACCCGCTGCGCATGCTCTCATCTAGCTGGCAGGTCCGAAGGCTCGCCTGTGGGGAATACTCCGAGATGGGGTTGGATCGAGCTATCTCCATCGGCATCGAACTAACAAGACAGTGAATCCACTTTGGCAGAATAGGGTGAAAAGTCTCCCTAAGCGACATTACTCCACTTAGTCCTAGGGAGCAAAAAATAAACTAAGGAAAAGGGGTGTGGAGTAAGGCAGCTGGCGGAACTCGCGGCGGATGGCTTTTGAGGATCGTCTCGCCGGTAGCGAAAGGGCACTCGCGAGGCAAGGCATTGCGTCAACTCACGGCCGTAAGCGCGTGGAGAAGCCGTCTTGCGTAGAACACAAAAAAGGCAGATAAAGAAAGGTTACGCGGCGAGACGAAGCGGTAGCACCATCCAACAGGCCGGAACAAACCAGGGATTAACTTCACAAAATAGAAAACAAAATAGACAACAAAATGAGCACTCGCTCGTCACTTGGCAGGTGCCACAAAAATATGGTTTAAAGTTTTTACAACATCAAAGGAGGAGAGAGTGATTCTAAATCTTGGAGGCGGCGCATCAGTCCTCCTCGCCAGATGAAGAATCATCGCTCTCCTCGCTATATAGCTCAGGGACCAAGTCGCGCGCAGTCACAGTCTCGGATTCATCCTTCACAACGCCCAGATCCTTCATCATTTGCAGCACCAGCTCTGCCGCACGGACACCAGCGTCTCGGCACTGCTCCTCGACTTCCTCGTAGGAGTAATGTGGCGGAGGCGTCCGGAAGGGCTCGCGGCGAGACGACGACGCAACATCAGCCTGAAGGCGCGCGTTCTCAGCTGTCAATACCCGGACCACCTCCTCTAAAGCCGCGACGCGCGAGCGCAGTTGTTCCGCCGTCTCGGCATCCTGCGGGATGACCTAGCAATTAGCCAAGAATGATGGGAAAAGAAAAAAGACCCAAGGAAAAAGTTATGGCTTACCACGCCGCCTTGGGCGTTCGCGAGGAGGGACTCGGCATCTGATAACCTTCTCGCTAGACCGGTGGACTTCTCCCGCTCCGCCTCCAGATTATCCTCGCTGGCCTTCCACTTTGAATTAATATAAATGAGGCGGTGAGAGGAGCGGTGCGAGAACTCCAAGGCCCGCATTTGGTGATGGGAGGTTTTTAGCACAAGATCCTTGGTGGACTCGCTTTCAGGCGAAACGGCGTCAAGGCCGCCATAGAGGCCGTACCCTATGGCAAAGGCGTGGCTGGTAGGGACCTCTTGCTATTTCCAAGATGGAAGGAGGGTGGAGATGGACACGCGGTTGGCGTCCCGCCTCCACAATAGAACCGGGTCGCCGATGGAATCATGGACCACGGGACCTAGGTTGTAATTCATATGGGAGGAGGGAGCGGGACGGCCAGAGGAGTTGCCTTCGCGAGAGGAGGTGGCAGTCGCCTGTTCAGGAGCAGCAACTCGCGGGTTGGAAGCCGTGGCGGGCAGGTTGTAGGTGGCAGCGGGTTGATCAGAGAGTACCGTCCCGCGAGTAGGCGAGACGGCCTGGTGACTAGGCGAGAGGGGCGGTGGAGTTTCCCCTATAGAAATGGGACTCCCTTAGGGAGCCTTCTTCCTTTCCTTAGAAATAAATACAGCCTTTTCATCTTCTTGTTGGGAGGGCTGGAGCGAGAGGGGACCGTGTCGTCTCCGGGCCTCTTCGGCGGGATGGCCGCCAGGGACTCTCTTGCCGCCTCTGCCGCTGCGTTGGCGAGATCAAGACCCTTTGCGGGGTGAATGTTGCTCTTGTAAGGAGGGAACGCTGGAACAATTCGCTCACCTAAAAGCGAGTAGGGGTTATGAAGAAGCGAGACGACAAATAGCAAGAAGAGAGGAACGAAAGGATAAGATAAGAATACCTTCACCCGGGAGCACTGGGAGAAGCGAGTCGAGACCTCGCCGCAAGAAGTTGACCTCGAAATTCTTGCCGACTAAGTACTCGCACAACAGCTTCTCTGGACCACTGACTTGCAGGGTGGCGTAGAAACTCTCTGGCGGAGAGACCGGCGCGAGAGGGATGCCGCCGAAGTCAGCATGGTCTCCCCGGATGGAGACGAATCGGGTGAGCCAATGATGGTTCTTGTTGGGCGTCTCGCATACCTTAAGCCCCTGCCCAGTAAAATATGAGACGCCATCGGCGTTGGCATGGTAGATAAAAAGTTTGCGGAAGGCCGTCAAGCTAAACTCGATGCGCTCCCGGCGCATGTAGCAGGCGAACGCGATCAACACCGAGATGGCGTTAGGATTGAACTGTGCCGGAACGACGCCAAAGTATTTGAAGACCTGCTTCACCTCAGGCAAAAGGGGGAGCCGCAACCCCGCCTCGAAATGCGAGACGGGGAAGGCGAGTTCCCCCGGGTAGTAGGTGTTGATGCATTCGCCGACCTTGGGGGGACGCGACTCGACCCCTTACCCCAGGTACTCGCGGGCAAACTTATCATGATCTTCTCGAGGGAACCGGCCGAGCGGGAAGTCATGGTCAGTAAACCTCTTCCCGCAGCGGCTGCGCCCCTCACCCTCCTCCACCTTCTTCTTACCCATCTTCTTTGGCGAAATGGTCTTCGGCGAGACAAAGGAAGAAATTGGCGAGAGATCCAAGAGAGGAAGGCGAGAGAGGCCGGTAAGACGGAAGGGTCAGAGAGCCAAGAGCTTGGGTAACAGCGGAAGTAGAAAGTGCGGTATCTAATCCCGGACAAGGCATATTTATAACCGATGAATAACAATGAATAATGGGCGGGAAAAGCATGAGGGAGGTGAAGAGTCAATAGTTCTTTTCTCTCTCCTAAAAATCTCGATCGGCGCGACCCATCGCAATCAAGAAAAAATATATATAGCATAAATTGAAAGAAGAGTTAAAAAAAGAATGAAAAATTAAGCAATAAAATATATATGTTCAAAGATCGTCCCGCGTACAGCGAGCACCCAGTTTCCGACACATCTTGGCGAGACGACGCCGCAAGACTACTGTTATTACAATTTTCACGAGAAGAAGAAAAAGACAAATAGCGAGACGGATATCCTTCAGTACCGGCGCCATTCCCAGCGGCCACCGCGAGTTCCCCCACGGGGAGGTCTACTCCGCGAGTGGAAGGAGCGAATGGATTCAAGACCGCGGCGCGCGAGACGGAGCTGCATATCGGTCTCATTAATGATGGCCTCGGGGTTGGTACCATCGACATCTAGCTCGACTTTAGCTCCGGAAGACAGACGAGCGCACTCGCTCTCCAGCGATTCGATGCGCTTCTCTGCGGCCTACTTATCCAGCGTCAAGGAGTGGATGATGCGTGCGTGCTTCCGAAAAAGCTCAGCTGTCTTGCGCTTCATCTCCGCTGGATTTGATGGGTCACCCAGATAGTCTTCAATCCTGTCTACAGGAGGATGCGAGATGGAGAGTCGCTTTGGCTTCTCCTCAATAGGAGAGTTGGCCCGAGAATCTGCGCAAGGGGTGCAGAGGCAAGGTGGAAGAGGCACTCGCAGAAGGGAGTGAGAATAGCGAAGGGGATTCAAAAGGGCGAGGGAAGGTCCCTTACCATGATGGCGAGAGGTATCAGCGGCCGGGGAAGGGTCGTTCCTCCTCTCGCTGGGAGTAGTTGGGGGAGTAGAAGAGGGCTGCGAATCGAACTCCTCGCAGTGGGCAGCAGAACCATCTCGCGGACTCTTCGGGGGCTGCGGAACGACAAGAGTCCCCTGAAAAAACATTAGTCAACAAAAGAGAGCACCCGGTCGCGGAGATAACAGTGGTAAAAGCAAGTACCCACCTCTTTTTCCTTGGAAGACGCAGGAGGAGTGGGGATGGTTTCCAAAGCGATGAGAGACAGATCTCCTGCGGCAGGTGATGGAGCCCCAGCCTTCGTCTTTTTTAGGCGAGACGACGGGGCGAGAGGGCAAACTAAAGAAGAGGTAAAAGAAGCCACGTTGGCCTTGTGCTGCTCTCGCACTAGGGCGAGACGTTCACGGAAGCTCTGGCTATGCGTCATACCAAAAGAACTCAAGTTAGAGAAGAAGAATACGCAGAGCATGGCGCCAGGTGTGCGGAGCAAGAGCCGTATATTTATAGGCCCGGTGGGGGCCTCAAAAGATTTCTCATAAATACGTTTTTTAATGCGCCTTAAATAGCAAGCCTCGGTTGAACATTCTTTTGAGCTTAGAATAATCTCAAAAAGAGCGGGGATTGTGTACAACCTCGGGCTCGCAAATAGCCCTCAAGGAGCAAATAGGTCGAGATGGGCAAATGGGGCCAGGGGGCCCACTCGCAAGAGGCGAGATGATGGACTCTCCAATTGTCAAGATACCCCCATCCAAGGCGAGAGGGCCTCCAGAGGCGAGAGGGCCTGAGGGCTTGAGCGAGAGAGTCTCCAGCAGCAAGGAGATCTCGCAGCAAAGGGCGAGAGGCGCTGGCGAGACGGGCAGTGGGGTCCCTCTCGCCGGCAGGTGCTTCTCCACTCGCCAGGGCGAGAAGAGGCCTTTTTTATATTTCCCTGTCAAACAGGGGTTTTACTCTTCTACCCCGGGTATTTTTACCCGCTTACCCTTAGTGGAGTGCATATAGCTTCTCAGAACAGCGGAGTTTGGCTGTTGGCAGACCCAGCCAAGGGTACCCCGGTAATTTCAGACCGGTGCAGTTTGGTTATTGGCAGTTCAGATTCTGAAATCTATAAATAAGCCCATAGGGGTTCTTCAGGAAGGACTTTTTTTCAGACTCCTAAGAGGGATCATTGGCACTGTCTTCTGAGGAACTCCAAGCCCAGCTTTTGGCTTTTGAGGGGAAGCTCTCTGTGACCTTCGGGTAAGCGGTGGGACCTCCCTGCTGCGGCTTTGGGCCAGTTTTTCTTAGTCCTTCACAACCAGTCGGAGGTCAGAGCTTAGGCCACGTAGGTGCTGGCTACGCCCCTATTTTGCGAACATTTGTCGAAGTCAATTTTGAATTCAACAGTTGGTATGGATCGGTGATGTTGCATTGCATAAATGCCGGAGAAGACTCCGTGCGATTGTTTGTCTTTCGGGTTTTCTACGTGGTAGATTGCAACAGTGAGCCTTGGGGATTAACCCAAAGGTGCACCCGGAAGACTGGGCAGATGCATGATCTTTCCAACTTGTGGGCCTTGGAGCCAACTTGTACATAATTGGGTTATGTATTATTGTACGTTCGATTCACGGGCTTCGGGGAAACTTAACTCGTGCCGATGATATGAAAGTGTCGTGGCAAGTGAGCAACGGGTTGAGTGGAACCGTTCCTGGTTTATGCCACGGGCATAAAGGTCGGGTCTTACTGTCGATGATATTAACTTTGTCATGACATATGCTGTTGATGTTATTAACTTTGTCATAACATTTGCCTAAAAGACCAAATTGCTCACGAGATATTACCGTCCTGGAGATGGTGGTGAGTCAACGGGCTTAGACTGTGATCACCGAGAATGTGCCCTGAGCGTACGGGGCGTTTGGCCTTACGTGCCAACGTCTGTGATGCAATGAATTTTTATATTGCTGGGTTATGCTAATAAAAATACAGGGAAGGAGCATCGCCTCCCCGAGTTGGGGCGGGATCGTTATAATTTGGTCAGCATTGCTGACCGTTGCCTTTGTTTACCACTGTGCGGTGGTTTTGTTGCTTGCAGGTGCTGCTGGACCAAGCGGTCAATAGCGGGCTAAACCCCAAATTTCGAAGCCGGCCCTCGAAGGCCTAATTTGAGTGTTTACTGCTTTTATTCATGTATGACCGGCCTGCGTGTCGTGGTTTGTAAATCATGTAATATCAAGTAAACAATTTTGTAAGGCCTTAAGGCCAGTACTTGTGTATGTACTACATTACTATTTGGTATATTAGTGGACATTCGTGTTCTTTGTGCTGGGTTCTTAATTGCAACTTATATAAACTGCTTCCGCTAGAATGCTCTGTGTAGGACGTTGGATTGGTTGGATGGTTTCCATTGAGTAACCGCCCAGTCTGTTTGTAGTATATGGCATCACGCCCTGGCCGGACCTACTGCTATATGTTATGTGACAGATAGGGGGTGTTACAATTTGGTATCAGACTACTGGTTTCGGTTGGGCTTAAAATGAATTCGTGGACGAATTCTTTTTAAGGGGTGGTGAGCGCATGTGTGTGCGTCATCGTTATAACAGTAAAAGAACCCATGAATGTCCACTTAGGAATGAAAATACACTTGTTTGGGAACCTGCGTGTTCCTATAATTGCTATTTGCAATTTTATTTGGTCGCTTAACGGTGTTTTGTACCACTATAGGTGATCGGAAGCGGTGCTGGACCGCCAGAATATCCGGTTTCTGAGGAGTTTAGTGGGCCCGTTGAGGTGTTTGAGACCCCTCCTTCATATGAAATCGTTATAAGGATCGTTGAAGCGGTGTTCGCTATGACGGGTGCACAGCTTGGTAGAAATGTACAACCCTGCGCCCCTGTTGTGGCTTCAACGCCGGTTGGCATGATGGAGTAGATGACCTTTGGTAGACCATCAGGGCAGCAGCTGAATATGCATTCAGTGCAGGGAGCGCACACAGTTGAGGAATATTTGCAAGCATTTCTTATGATAAGCCGCAACCCATGCTTCGAGTTGGATAATGAGCAGGCTACAGTCGATAGAATTTATAATGGCCTGCGGGCCGAGTTACGAGTTCTACTGCTAGGACCAAAGTTATTTGGATTCCGAGCCTTGGTGGAATCAGCTAGATCTTTGGAGGCAGATTTGAGGAAGACTCTCCCGGTGCCAGTGACCATGGTATCGAACTATGCAAGCCCCATAAGAGCTGCATCTGGCAGAATGCTGGAGAAAGGGGCTATGGCAATGACTAGCAAAGCTACTTACACATGTTTTACTTGTGGAAAGAAAGTGCATTTTGCCCGAGAATGATGGAATGGTGCTCAGAAGACTAAGAAATCTATGTCAGGAGCAGTTGAGGACGTTAGTGCAAAGGAAACGACATTCAAAATGTCGAACACCTCAAAGTCTGGTTACCGTAGGTGGTATAAGAAGGCTAGGACTTCGGGTCCAACCCCCTCTACTGGTGCTTCTGGGGTGACTACGGGTCGAACCCCGAGCGCATGTTTCACTTGTGGAAAACCGGGGCACTTTGCCCGAGACTGCTGGAGAGGACGTCCCAAGTCCGAGAAGAAGCATGCTGTCGTGATGACAGGTATGGTTTAAAGTTATAGCAGTTTAGCCTTGAATACTTATCGCCCTTGTGCATGTTAGCATAGAACTACTTGTGCTAAGCTTTGTTCTGATTTTCGTTTATTCGGCGAGAGCACCGTTCGTGTAAACGAAGCTTCGCATTCCTTTATTTAGGAATTTTTTTTACGCGTCAGAGTACCTCCTTCATTGATAAAAGACAAATTGGATGCACTATGGTCCAATGACGCTCAATGCGCGCGGGTAGTATCTGTTGCGTTTAGGTGTGGTCAGGGAGCCAAGACTTTGACTTCCAAGTATCGTTACTACCGCTAGGTGAGTTCGACGTAATATTTGGCATGGACTGGCTCTCGGAGAAGCAAGCCTATATCGATTGCGGTAGCAAGGAATTCAAGCTGGGAGCTAGTCGTGAGACGACCTTTACGGGATCGAAGGGGTCGAGCAAGACATTGATGTCTGCTCTTTAGGTGGTGAAGGCGGTTCGTGCCGGTGGAAAACTATTCTTTACGCAAGTGGAGGTTGCAAATTCGAAGCCCGTGTTGGATAGTATATCAGTGGTATTGGCGTAACCTGATGTGTTCCCTAGAGATCTCCCTGGAGCCCTGCCTCAACGGGAGATAGATTTCATGAGTGAGCTAGTACCAGGTGCAAAGCCTGTGTCATGCTCTCCATATCGGCTCGCGCCTAAAGAAATGGCGGAGTTGAAGGTTCAACTGCAAGAATTGTTGGAGCAAGGGTATGTACGCCGAAGTTCTTCGCCTTGGAGCACGCGGTCCTCTTTGTTAAGAAGAAGGACGGAAGCTTGAGGCTATGTATTGATTATCGGGAGCTCAACAAGTTGATAGAAAATAACAAGTACCAAATCCCAAGGATCGATGATCTTTTTGGATTAGTTGGTCGGTCGATGGTTACTCGAAGTTGGATCTCAAGTCCGGGTACTATCAGCTGCGAATAAGGGAGAGTGATATCCCTAAGACAATGTTCAGTACGAGATACGGGCATTACGAGTTTACGTTCATGCCGTTTGGGCTGACTAATGCGCCGTCAGTGTTCATGGATCTGATGAACAGGACCTTCAGGGACTACTAGTACCGTTTTGTGATCATCTTCACCGACGATATTTTGTTGTACTCGCAATATGAGGAAGATCACTTCAAGCATCTTCATTTGGTTTTGGAGACGCTAAGGAGGAATCAATCGTATGTCAAGTTCTCGAAGTGCGAGTTTTGGATATCCTCAGTGGCGTTCCTCGGTCATATAGTGAGTGGGGAAGGTGTTGCGATACGGGAGTGGCCTGAGCTTTCTACGGTAGAGGAAGTCCAGAGCTTTCTAGGGCTTGCCGGCTATTATAGGCGCTTCGTAGAGAACTTCTCGCGGATAGCGTTACCTCTCACTACTTTGACGAGGAAGGAGCAGAAGTTCATTTGGACGCTGGAGTGCGCTCGAGCTTTTGAGGAGTTGTAATGTCGGTTGACCATGGCGCCTGTGCTAAGTTCGCCGAGTGTGACCGAAGGTTATGAGATTTATAGTGATGCTTCGGGCAGCGGTTTGGGTTGCGTACTACTGCAACACGGAAGTGTGATAGCTTATGGCTCGAGACAGCTAAAAGTGCACGAGGGGAATTATCCGATCCATCACTTAGAGTTAGCGGCAGTGATTTTTGCCTCGAAGTTGTGGAGGCACTATTTGTACGGTGTGAAGATTGATATCTACACCGATCACAAGAGCCTGAAGTATCTGATTGATCAGAAAGATCTAAATATGAGGCAGCGTAGATGGATGGAGTTCCTAGGAGACAATACATTCAAGATCCACTACGTGCCAGGTAAAGGGAATGCGGTTACAGACGCGTTGAGTCACCGGGCCCCACTCAAGCCAATTGGTTGTCGATCCATGACGAGCGGTTGGTTCGGAAGTTGGAGGCGTTGGAGATTATTTGTGTGGATAAGCAATCAAGTGCTAAAGTAGTACTAATTGGACTGAAGTCCAATATGACCTAGCTGATCGGATTCGGCAGGCTTTGGATATGGATGTCCATATGAAGCAGTTCATGGTAGAGGCTCTGGATGGGTCAAATTCCCAATTCGTTGTGGAGGACGGATTGTTTTAGAAAGACGGTCGTCTGTGCGTCCCAAGTGTGGGCAATTTGCGGGTGGACTTGTTGTACGAGGCACACCATACCAAGTACTCAATTCACCCGAGGAGCACAAAGATGTACCGCGACGTTAAGAAACTGTTTTGGTGGCCGGGTTTGAAGAAAGATGTGGCGCTCTAGGTTGCGGAGTGCCAAACTTGCGCCTTAGTGAAGGCGGAATGCCAAAAGCCGTGAAGATTTCTTAAGTCCTTGCCTATTCCGGAGTGGAAATTCGACGACATCTCTATGGACTTTGTGCACGGTTTGCCAAGGTCGCAAAAGGGAAACCACGCCATTTGGGTGGTCGTAGATCGGCTAACGAAGGTGTCGCATTTCATTCCGCATAGGAAGGATGATCCGGTGGAAAGGTTAGCAAAACTTTATGTGGATAATATAGTACGGCTTCACGGTGTGCCCCGCGGCATCGTGAGTGTCCGAAATGGGCGGTTCACGTCAAACGATTGCAGGCTAGTGCAGCAAATATTGGGAACAAAGTTAAATTTCAGCACAGCCTTCCATCCGCAAACGGATGGGCAGACTGAGAGGGTCAATAGAACTATGAAGACATGCTCCGCATGTGTGTCTTGGACTTTGGAAAGCAATGGGAAGACCATCTTTATTTGGTGGATTTTGCGTACAACAATAGCTACCAGACGAGTATTCAAATGGCGCCCTTCGAGGCTGTATATGGTAGAAGATGTCGAACGTCGTTGTCTTGGTTAGAAATGGGTGAGTCAAAGTTGTACAAGTGCCAAGAGGTGGAAGAGGCTACGTCTTTGGTTCGTACCATTCGGGTGAGGTTGCTAATCGCTCAGGACCGTCAAACGAAGTACTATAATGCCAAGCACAGGAACATGGAGTTTGCGGTGGGCGACTATGTGCACTTAAAGATCAAGCCGTTCAAGTGTATCTCGCGGGTTCGGCGATTGAAAAATCTAAGCCCGAGGTACCTTGGGACGTTTGAGGTTCTGGAGCGGGTTGGTGAAGCAGCCTATCGGTTGAAGCTTTCGGTGGAGCTTAGTGGCCTACAAGATGTATCCCATATTTCGGTGCTATGGAAGGCGGTGCAAGAGCCTACGCAGGAGATCGCGGTCGATCAAGTGCCGATTGATAGTGGGTTGAGGACGACAAAAGTCAAGCCCGTGCGGAATGAGGACTCGGAGATCAAGCGGCTATGCAATAAAGAGATCAGGATGGTCAAGGTCTGATGGGACAATTGCTGTCGAGAGGAGCTCTCTTGCGAACGAGAGCAGACTATGCTTGACGAGTATCCGGAGTTGTTCCGCTCAGGTGCAATTTAATTTTGGTACTTGTCTTTCCTTTATATAATTTCGTGGTCAAAATTCTTTTAAGAGGGGGAGAGTTGTAACGCCCCAAACTCAAAAGAGCGACGGGAGGCGCTTTGGGCCAAATATGGAATCTGGCAGGAGGTACACGGCCTGGGACACGGCCGTGTCCTAGGGCGTGTCAGGCTTGAGTCGACGACTTGGCCGCGAAGTCGACGAATTTTGCTCAACGAAGTGTCGAGACGGGGCAAACGGCCTGAGATACGGGCGTGTCTCAGGGCGTGTCGAGCCCGTGTCGACAACGGGCCCGGGGTGTCGACATTTTCGCTCGACGATGTGTCGAGACAAGGCACACGGCCTAGGACACGGGCGTGTCCAAGGCCGTGTCGTAGGGTCGACGAACTTCACTCGATGAAGTGTCGAGACCGTGAACACGGCCTGGACCCCAGGCGGGTTCGAGTAGACACGGGCTAGGACACAGCCGTGTCCAATACCCGTGTGACTTTCGGTTGTTTTCGGGGCTGTGTCGATGGGGGCACACGGCCGACCACACGAACATGTCAGTTGGAACACAGGCGCGTCAGGTCGAACACGGGCGTGTCGGATGCCCATGTGTTGTTCTAGACGCGTCAATTTTGACGGAGAATGAGGGACACGGCCCTGGACACGGGCGTGTTCCAGGCCGTGTTCGGCCCAGATTCTGCAGTTTAGATCTGGATCGTGGCCGTTCGTTTCTTTAATTCGGGATCCGACGGCTGGGGGCTGTTAGTACTTCGATATACACGGGATTGGACCCTAGAAACCCTCATTTCACTTGAGAGGTTATCTTTCTAAAGTATGGAGAGAGGGGAGAGCCAAAGGAGGAAGAAAAAGCTAGATCCGGCCATTAGAGGAGCTTCGAAGCTCCAAATCGTGAGCCGACTTCGGATCTATGGAGGCAAAGAGAGTGCGGTGCTTTTCATCCGCTTACTTTTCCATGGGGCTAAGGAATAACGCTAGGGTAACAATCCTCTACTTGAGCATGTGAAGCTCTCCTTCTTTGCATAGGAAGCCCGCTCTCGCGAGTTTGCGGTGAGTTTGAGGCGTTCCTACGGGTAGACATGAATAGTCCCTGTTGTTTAGAGTCCGTATTCGAGAACGGACATAGGCATGATGTATGAAGCCTACCTGGACATGTTGGTCTGGATCGGTGATGTTGCATTGCATAAATGCCGGAGAAGACTCCGTGCGATTATTTGTTTTTCGGGTTTTCTACGCGGTAGATTGCAACAGGGAGCCTTGGGGATTAACCCAAAGGTGCACCCGGAAAACTGGGCGGATGCGTGATCTTGCCAACTTGTGGGCCATAGAGCCAACTTGTACATAATTGGGTTATGTATTATTGTACGTTCGATTCACGGGCTTCGAGGAAACTTAACTCGTGCTGATGATATGAAAGTGTCGTGGCAAGTGAGCAACGGGTTGAGTGGAACCGTTCCTGCTTTATGCCGCGGGCATAGAGGTCGGATCTTGCTGTCGATGATATTAAATTTGTCGTGACATAGGCTGTTGATGATATTAACTTTGTCGTAACATTTGCATAAAAGACAAATTGCTCACGAGATATTGCCGTCCTGGAGATGGTGGTGAGTCAACAGGCTTAGACTGTGATCACCGAGAATGTGCCCTGAGAGCACGGGGTGTTTGGCCATGCGTGCCAACACCTGTGATGCAATGAATTTTTATACTGCTGGGTTATGCTAATAAACATCAGGGAAGGAGCATCGCCGCACCGAGTTGGGGGCGGGATCATTATAATTTGGTCAGCATTGCTGACCATTGCCTTTGTTTTCCACCGTGCGGTGGTTTTGTTGCTTGCAGGTGCTGCTGGACCAAGCGGTCAATAGCGGGCTAAAGCCCAAATTTCGAAGCCGGCCCTCGAAGGCCTAATTGGAGTGTTTACTGCTTTTATTCATGGATGACCAGCCTGCGTGCCGTGATTTGTAAATCATGTAATATCAAGTAAACAATTTTGTAAGGCCTTAAGGCTAGTACTTGTGTATGTACTATATTCCTATTTGGTATATTAGTGGACATTCGTGCTCTTTGTGCTCGGTTCTTAATTGCAACTTATATAAACTGCTTCCGCTAGAATGCTCTGTGTAGGATGTTGGATTGGTTAGATGGTTTCTATTGAGTAACCGCCCGGTCTATCTGTAGTATATGGCATCAGGCCCCGGCCGGACCTACTGCTATATGCTATGTGACGGATAGGGGGTGTTACATTAGGTTAGGTCACTCGGGCAGTAGGCTCGGTGGATTTGGAGATGGGAAAATTGGCCCGACGAGCTTTGGCTCGGTTGCAGTTGGTGACGGACAGGCTGGTCCGGGGAGCTTTGGCCTCAGTGGTTTTATACATCGGTTGTATGTGAATAAAGTAAAGTTGTGGGTCTTCGGTATTGAAAGTCGATGCACCGACGCCAATACGTTGACCCGGCAAGTGTGGTTTAGCACTTGGCCAAGTAAAGTCCGGTGCGCCAGCCGACAAGAGTACGCAGGAGCTCCGCTTAGTGCACAAGCGTTGATGCGTACATAGGTCTGACTGATAATGCAGTTACCGGTTTAGAGGTGGGAGAGGCCCAACCCACCGCTTCTGTTTGCCACTACGGAGGTATCCTGGGAGGTTCGGTTCTAGAAAGGGGGAATTAAAGGTCTGTGTACACAGAGTCGAGTGGGTGTGTTGCAATTGCAAGCTCATAGCATGGCATAACTGTATTTCATAGCATAACCATTGCATTCAACCCTGACACCTATTGAATAAAGTGGTATGAGACACTTTATACAATAGACCCTGCAAGACAACCCTTAGTTTATAAGTTCTGCGAGCGTGCTTATAAGTTAAGGTTTATTTCAGAAATCTTCATATGTATGCTTAGTAGAAAACCGACACCCTATCGTATAAACAGGTATGAGACTCTTTATACGATAGGAGACCTGCAAAAGATCCCTCGACTTATGTGTTCTCGCATAAGTTAAGGTTATTTTTCTTGCTTAACTTCTCATGCTTTTATTACTGCCTTATATACTATTAGACTGCTAGTTTAGTTCCGCCGTCATCTGATCATTTTGCCATTCTCCACCTTCATGTCCTCTCCTTTCCTCCTCCCCGCTCGGTGCCTAGGTGCCATGTGGGAAGGGGCGGGGGATGATCGGACTTAGTATTTTAGACTAACAGTTTTCGAACCACATCATTTTAGGGAACCGTGGAGCCCAGCATGGAGGAGCATCCCCGGAGGTCGACGCGCCCGAAGATGGGGCAGTCTAATATCGGTTGTTCAGACAGCAGGGACTGTGAGTCCTGGCCCCTACTAGTTATATTATTTTTTTCTTCCGCTATGAGAGATTTGTAGTTAGGACATTGATGTACTGGGCATGAGCCCAAGATTTTGTATTTTTATTATATCTGTGGACACTCGCTTCGTGGAGATCATTTACTGTTTTTGTGACTTCTGTGGACTTGCTTTTGTTATTTTGCTACTGTTGAGATCGATTTGGCCGTAGGATCGGCGTTTTGTAGTGATGACCTTCCCGGGAGTGGAGGTGTCACGCAAAACGGCAGTTCTAGGCCTAAGACCCCGTGGTTTTTAAAAGAAAAAATGGGGTTCTTACATAGAAGCTGCTAGACGAAGATTTTGTTGAAGAGATCCAGCATCTAGGTTGGGTCTCCAACATTGTAATGGTGAAGAAAGGAGATGGGAAGTGAAGAATGTGCATCAACTTTTCTACGTTGAATAAACATTACACCAAGGATTACTACCCTTTGCCTAGAATCGACGCACTTGTAGATTCAGCCATCGGATTCCATGTTATGAGTTTTTAGACACTTTTTCTGGTTATCATATTCGCATGCATCTGCCCGCCATGAAACATGTCTCTTTTATCACCAATAATGAGTTCTCTTGTTATAAAATGATGTTGTTTAGGCTTAAAATGCAGGTATGACGTATCAGTGTATGATGGACAAGGTGTAAGCCCCCCTTTTTTCTTTTAAAACCACGGGGTCATAGGCCCAGAACTGTTGATTTGCGGTGACACCTTCACGCCCTAGAAGGTCGTCACTACAAAGCACCGATCCTGCCTGCCAAAACGATCACAAAAAAGTAGCAAAAGAGTAAAAGACTGTCCCAAAAAATCACATATATAGTAAATAATCTCCACGAAGGGAGAGTCCACAGAAATAATAATAAAGGTACTGAAAAATTGGGCTCATGCCCGGTACATCAATATCCTCACTACACATCACTCAGCGGGGAAGCAAAACAAAACATCTACTAATGATCGGGACTCATAGTCCCAGCTGTCTGAACTCCGGTGCTAGACTGTCCCATCTCCAAGCGTGCCGACCTCCGGGGCTGCTTCTCCATGCTGGCTCCATGGTCCCCTAAAATGATGTGTTTGAAAACTGTTAGTGTTAAAGACTAAGTCCTATCATCCCCCACCCCTCCCCCCATGGCTCCTAGCACACCGGGCGGAGAGGAGGAAAGGAAGCTTTAAAGTGGAGAATGAAGAAAGAGCAGGTGATGGCTGAACTAATCTAGCAGATCTATAAGTATAAGTGGCAGTAATAAAAGCATGAAAAGTTGAATAAGTAAAATGTAACCCTAACTTATAGAAATCACATAAGCTAAGAGATCTTCTGCAAGGCTCCTATCGTATAAAGAGTCTCATACCCATTTATACGATAGGGTGTCGGTTTTTTAGCAAGCATGTATATATTTAAAGAATAATAATCTTATCTAACAAGCACTACACAGCTTATGAACTAAGGGGTCGTTTTGCAGGGTCAATTATATAAAGCATCCCATACCACTTTATACAATATGTGTTAGGTTATATGCAATGATGATGCTATGACATGCAAGTATGCCATGATGTAAACATGCAAGTGCAACACACCCACTCGACTCTGTGCACACAGACTTTAGTTTCCCTTGCTGGAGCCTAACCTCCCAGGATACCTCCGTAGTGGCAAACGTAAGCAGTGGGTTGGGCCTCGCCCACCTCTAAAATGATAATTGCACTACCATTCAGACCTATCATACTCCTCGACGCTGGTGCACTAAGCGAAGCTCCGACGTACTATTTGCCGGCAAGTCCACCGGACTTATCTTGGCGATGTGCAAAACCACACTTGCTGAGCCAACTGTAATGGCGTCGGTGCATCAACCCTCCAATACCGAAGACCCACCACCTTATACTTTATGCACATGCAACCTTATCTATAAGCTACCGAGCCAAAGATCCCCGGACCATCCTGTCCGTCACAATCGACAACCGAGCCAAGGCTCCCCGGACCATCCCGTCCGTCACAATCGACAACCGAGCCAAAGCTCACCGGGCCAACCTCCCCATCATCAAAACCACCGAGCCTACTGCCCGAGTGACCCAACCTAACATCCCGAGGCATCAAGGTGAGTGAAAGTGAATCCCTAGTTACTCTAGTTACTCTTGCAGTTTATTTTGCCTACAGTTTAGGTTAGCCCAGGACTGCCCCCGGTATTCCCCGTGAAGGGCTCGCAAAGGGCACTATGAACTATGATGGTAGCTGAAGCCCATCGTTCCCTTTCGCAAGGCACTTATTATTATTGGTTAATACCTGATTCCCGAACCCTTTAGTATTACACTGGTTCTAACACTAATGTGTTTTGACCCTGTCTCTCCTCCATAGGAAAGACGATCTTTCGTCGATCCGAGCACCACCTAATCTTAGACAACTCTACAACCAACTCATCTCAGCTTCCAATGGTATACTCCAATCCACTTCACTAAAATCAGTAAACCACAATACCACCTCCCTACGACCATTCCCCATGTTAATACGATTTTCGTAGTTTTACTAAATGCAGACCAACCCATGTTATATGATGTACATGGGAGGAGGTAGTCCAAATTTTCATCCACATGCCCTAAGATATTTATTGAGGGTCTACCCTTATATATTCAGTCTAAATCCAGAAATTTATAATTTTTCATTTAAATTTGATATTTAATTAATTGTTTCCAAAATTAATCCATGGGCGATTTGAACATGAAGCACTAGATTTACTTAGGTTATGACCATACAAAAATTATGAACATTATAGAATAACAAGATATCAGTGAATGCTAAATATCATAAACTTTAACAAATCATTTAACCTCTAATTATTTAATCCGAAAAAATTCATATAAATAGGGGTATTGAAGGAAGAACCAAAACTACTTGTCGAAAAATTCTTCAAAAATTAACAGAGCTACATTATGATCATAAAACTTCACTGCCTAAGTTTCATGAAATTCCCAAGTCAGCAAACCAGGTAAAAGATTATCCTAAGGAAAACCATCATAAGCCACTTTATGAAGACACACCCTTGTAATCTCAATTAAACAACATTTAACAATTTTTTCATGCTTCTATATGCCCAAAAATGTTCTCTGGCTAAGTATCAAAATATTCCAGCAAGCCATTGTATTTATTTCATATTTAACAAGGTAAGATGCACTAATTTTCTTTACAAGTGAAATACTACAAAGAAAGCTTCAACCACCACAAATAAATTACTACTGCAACTACATGAGATCTTATTAGCTTTTCCATAGTTTCAAACCATTCTAAGACACATAATTCATATATACATCATTATCATCAAAAAGGGCATTATGGAAGCTATAACTTACAAGGGTGAGCTACTGATATCTAAACAACCTAAGATAACACCTAGAGGCTAATAATACTATGAAATTGACCTTACCAAAGTACCACCAAGATTCAAGGTCATATGACTCATTAAATAATTTCTAGGGTTTAAGAACCTAAATACTTACTTAGGGGTTAAGTGGGGTGCATGTGTCTAATTACCACCATATCTCTTCCTAGGGCATTTCACCACCCTAGGATCACATAGAATAGATCCCAAGTCCATCCAAGGACCTAACACCCAATGTCCCTCACAAGCCCCCAAAGTTCAACCTTAAGGTTTGAACTTGGGGCCTAGGGCAAATCCACCCTAATCCACACCATAATCCATGTGAGGGATCTTACTGACATAACAAATCAGTGGCCCAATTTTCAACCTCTGTTGAGGTGATTTGGCCACTTAAACCCACAAGGGACACTTTGACCTAAATACCCTTTTTTGGTCCAACTTAGGGTTTACTTATTTCCAAACTAAATCATCTCCAAATGGGATGAACATTTATACAATGACCTATATTGACCCCAATAACATTTCACCAAAATTTGGGAGAATTTGGAAGTAATTAGGCCCCCTAATTAAATTATTCTAGGATTAATAAATAATTACAAAAACTATAGGAACTGGATCTCCCAAAATTCCCATTTTTGGATATGTTCTATGTATAGGTAAGGATGACCCCCATAGAACATTTCAAGTCATTTGGATGGCTAGATTGATTGGGGCACTCAAAACAATGTCTGATCTAGCCTATGTATAGACCTCACCAAATTGAGTGCTGTGGTTTACCCACTTACGCAAATTGGTTGAAATTAAATTTCAATTAAAGTACACTTCAAGGGATACAATTTTCATGTTGGTCACATTTTCTGTAAGGGAACCTAGGTATTTTTAATATTTAATTTAAGACAACCCAGTGAACAAGACAAAATTGATAAACAGAAATTAAATAAGTCCAGATCAACACGAATCTTAAAGCATATCCAGTGGCACCTGTTCATCTTCTTCCTCCAGACAAGGGCCATGATTGGACTTACCTGGAGCTTATTCCAAGCCCATTTCCCGGCCACCTCCCTGGCAGGCCACCACCGCCACCACCTTCGTTGAGGTGGGGGCTATCGCCGGTGGCGACACGGCCGCTGGAGGGGTGGTTTCCGGCGATCCAGCAAGGTTGAAAATCCATGGAAAAATCTGAAATTTCTCTCACCCGATCGGGCTCAATTGAGGCCGATTTCTCTCCTAAAAGATTTAAAGATCTAATCCACGAAGAGAGGAGTAGTCCACGAAGAGAGGAGTAGAGGAGGACCTTTAAGCGAGCTTGCCGATGAGTGTGGTGGTGGTGTGCCATGGCCGGTGGTGGAGCTTTTCGGTGCTCTGCATCTACACAACCAACTTGCTCAGTTTCTTCAGGTAAAGGGTGAAAACATCTCCTCTAGCCTTAGGGAAGCTTTTAAAAGAGCCAAAGGGGGGAGGGGAAGGGTCTAGCATGCAATGCCCATTAATGGCCACTAAACTCTCATTTTGGCCAAGGTCGTTCTCTGAATTCAGCCACCTAAAGGCTGAGAAAAAACCTTTGGTCTCCTCTAAATAATGAGGGGAAGATGAATCAAGACTTTGGAATCAATTGAAGAGGGGCTCTTGCTCTCCCATGGCCATTAATGACTTTCTCTCTCCTCTATCTCTCTCTTCCTTATGGGAGAAATTAAATTCATCCACTTTGGTGGCTGGTTATGGTTATTCAACTCCTCAAAACTGATGAGGGAGAATGTATCCACCAATTGGAGAGGCCCTTGGTCTCCCTTGGCCATGAATGACCCTTTTTTCACTTTCTCTCTCATCCATTAAAGGAAAAATGGAGATTTCTCTCTCCTACTCACCATGGTCGAATTTTGATTTTTACTCCAGCCTATTGGCACCCACTGACCCATATGAATAATAAAAATGAGGTTAGCCCAAGTGGGGGAAATGAGTATGGGCTTGGGTTTGCCCATTTGGGCTAATTTGATCTAAACCTAGACTAGGGTTGACCTTGGTCAATTTGACCTTTTGAGTAACCATCAATGTGTTCTTGGTGACTCATTGGCCTCCCCTAAAGTCTAGAAAGGCTTGGGTAGGGTTGGTTGGGCATCTTGGGGGTCACTTGACCCTTAGTCAGGGCACTTTGACCAAGTTAGGGCTAGAGTTGACTTTGCACAACATGACCATTTGGGTTGACCCCAAGGGATCCTTGGTGACCCCATGGCTTCCACTAAGGTCTAGGAAGAGTTGTGTAGGGTTAACTTTGCAGTCTGAAGGTCACTTGCCCCTTAGTTAGGGCACTTTGACCACTTTAGGGCTAGGGTTGACTTGGGTCAACTCAGGCTCTAGAGTTGACCCCAATGGATCTTTGGTGACCCATTGACCCCACGTTAGGTCTAGGAAGACCCTGGTATGGTTGGTTGGGCTTATTAGGGGCACATTGCCCTTTGTTAGGGCACTTGCCCAATTTAGGCCTAGGATGGTCCTAGGTAAACTTGGCTACCATGGGTTGACTCCAATGGATCCTTAAGGCCTTTCAATAGATTGGTGACCTCATGGTGGGGTCTTGGAGTCATGGTGAAGCCCCATTATCATCCTAAACTAGGGTTTAGGAATATACTATTTGCAGATCATTGTGATCTCACCTACATTTCTAGGTCCACTTGGTCTTCTTGGGCTTCCTAGGGTATTGTCATGACCTAGTCATGACAAAACCACTCATAGGGGGTCTAGTTGTAAGAGGGATGTTACAAATCCCAATACATAAAAAATTTCGTCCCCGAAATTCGAGTTAGGCATACGGTTTTTTAGGTATGAAAAATAAATTGTAACATCCCGAGAGGTTATAAGGAATACCTGACCGAAGAGCTCCGAGTAGCTTTGTTCCATGAAGTCCTATGGCTCCCATGTGTGCTCCTCTTGCCCATGATTTCTCCACAAGACCTTGACCAACGGGACCTTCGTGCGTTACAAAACCTGTATCCCCTTATCGTCAATCCGGACCGGCTCCAGGTGAACTGACCGATCAGATGCTACCGGCCCATCCATGGCCGTAACCTGCTGCTCCGATCGTAGTAGATCCCTCCTAAGAGAGAATACGTGGAACACATCGTGCAGACCCTCCATCTCTGGCGGCAGCTCCAGCCTGTATGTTAACGGACCGATCGGGTCCAGGATCCTATAAGGACCCATATATCTTGGGCTGAGGTTCTTCTTCCGACCACGCACCCGTGAAACTCCATGCATTGGTCGGATCTTCAAGAATACCTAGTCTCCCACCTGAAACTCCACCTGACAATGTCGAGCGTCGTAATACTTAGCCTATCTTCTCTGAGCCTCTAACATCTGATCTCGTATTAGCCTCATCGGAGCCTCAGTATCCTCAACAAAATCTGAGCCCAGCACCTTCGGATCCTCATCCTGTATCCAAGACAGAGGAGTCCTGCATCTCCACACGTATAGAGCCTCATAAGGGGCCATGCCGATGCTGAACTTGTGGATATTGTTGTATGAGAACTCTATCAATGATAGCTGCCTCTCCCACGATTCACGGCGATCCAATATGCAAAGTCGCCGCAAATCTTCCAAAGTCTGATTGTTGCGTTCCGTCTGCCCATTAGTTTGGGGATGAAAAGCTGTACTGAATGTCAGCCGAGTGCCCAAGTAAGTTTGCACTGATCGCCACTCCTTGGATGTAAACCGTCCATCCCGATCTGATACGATCATCCTGGGTATTCCATGATAACGGATGAACTGCTCCACGAACTTCTGATTCAGCACACCACCGAGTCATCCTTTCTGATCGGGATAAATCTGACTACCTTCGTCAGTCGGTCGATGATCACCCAGATCGAATCATTCCCTATCCACGATCGAGTAAGCCCATATATGAAGTCTATCGCGATATCATCGAACTTCCACTCCGGCAACGAAAGTGGCTGCAACAGTCCGGCCAGGTTCCTACACACTACCTTCACCAACTGACAGGCCTCGCAGTGGGTCACGAAGTAGGTGATGTCCCTCTTCATGCACGGCCAGTACATCGTCTTCTTTAGGTCGACCATCATCTTGGTGATGCCTGGGTGCACTGAGTACCTGTTGTAGTGAGCCTCAGTCATGATGTCCTCCCGGATTCCGTCCCCAGCCGGAATGTACACTCTGCCTCTGAAGCATATTAGCCCGTCTCTCTCTGTATATTCATAGACATTCCTGCCTCCAAGGATCTGAACACTGGCTCCATCTTTTCGTCTTTCCTCTGCTCAGCTCTGATAGGATCCCGAATGTCATCGGTGGTAACCAACGACGATAGGTATTCCCGGTATAGCTCTGGGTGATCCTCGGACACTAGGGATATCTGCATCTTGTCTAACATCTTAACCAACTCCATGGCCATCAACTGAGGTACTTCTCCTGAGATTGTACCCTTCCGGCTCAGCGCGTCTGCCACGACATTCGCCTTCCCTGGGTGGTAGTGAATCGTGTACTCATAATCTAAAAGGAACTCCACCCATCGTCTTTGGCGAACGTTCAGCTCCTTCTGCGTATCAACATATTTCAGATTTTTATGATCTAAAAATATGTCGCAATGCACTCCATAGAGGTAATTCCTCCAAATCTTCAGCGCGAACACTACTGCCCCCATCTCCAGGTCATGAACAGGGTAATTCTGCTCATGCTTCTTCAGCTGCCGTGAGGCAGATGCTTACACATGACCCTACTGCATTAGTACAACACCCATTCCCTGAAAAGACACATCCACATACACCTGAAAGCCCTCCTTACCAGATGGAAGGGCGATTATAGGGGCCGACGTAAGCCGGCTCTTCAACTCCAAGAGGGCCTCGTCACACTGCGGCGTCCAAACAAACGAAGCGTCCTTCTTTGTGAACGATGTAAGTGGGAGGGCTATCTGAGAAAACCCCTGCACAAACTTCCGAAAATATCCGGCCAATCCCAGGAAACATCGAACATCTGTTGTCGTCTTCAATTGAGGCCAGTCCCGCACGGCCTGAATCTTCGCGGGGTCTACCGCCAGTCCCTCTCCACTGATAATATGGCCCAGAAAGGCCACCTCTGTCAGCCAAAACTAGCATTTGCTGAACTTGGCATAAAGCTGATGCCTCCTGAGCATCCTGAGCGTCAAAGCCAGATGCTGTGTATGCTCCTCCTTCGTTCTTGAATAGATGAGGTTGTCATCTATAAATACTATGACAAACTGGTCGACGTATGACTCGAACACCCAGTTCATCAAACTCATGAAGGCTGAGGGCACATTCGTGAGCCCGAAGGGCTTCACGGTAAACTCATAAAATCCGTATCTACTACTGAAGGCTGTCTTCGGGATAACATCCTCATGAATGTGCAGCTGGTAGTAACCAGATCTCAGATCCAACTTTGAGAACCAGTGGACTCCCTCCAACTGATCAAACAGCTCATCTATCCTTGGTACTGGATCGGTATTCCGAACTGTCAATCTATTCAGAGCCCGGTAGTCGATGTATAGTCAGAGCGACCCATCCATCATCTTGACGATCAGTACAAGAGCTCCCCAAGGCGAGGAACTCGGTCTAATGAACCCAGCCTCCACCATTTCCTTCAACTGACGCCTAAACTCCACCAGCTCCTTGGGAACCATCCGGTAGGGAGCCTTCGACACTGGCTTAGCTCCCGGTACTAGCTGTATCTGGAAGTCCTTTTCTTGATGTGGGGGTAGCCCTGACAGCTTCTCTGGGAACACGTCAGCAAAATCCCGCACCATTGGAATACTAGAAATGGAATCCTTGGCCTCAGCCATCTCAAACAACACATGATATACTTCTTCTCCCTACAGGTGGGACTTGACGGCCTGTACAGATGATAACAGGAGAGGGGTGGTAAATATAATACCTTCGATGACAACATAGGAATCCCCATGCCTCAAGGTGACCGTCTTCACCAGGCAGTCAACCTGGGCATGGTTCCAATGCAACCACGTCATGCCCAGGATCAGATCAAGGACTGGCATCCTTAGGATCACGCTGGTGCTTCGAATGCCTTTCCGCCGATCTCTGCCTCCATATTTGTAACACCCCCTATCCGTCGCATAGCATATAGCCCAAGGTCCGGCCGGGGCCTGACGCCACATACCACAAACACACCGGATGGTTACTCAATGGAAACCATCCAACCAATCCAATGTCCTACATAGAGTCATTCTAGCGGAATCAATTTTATTAGTTGCAACAATAAGAACCCAGCACTAGCATGAATGTCCACTAAATAGAACCAAAAGGATTGAAGTACAACTACACAAGTACTGGCCTTATGGCCTTATAAAATGGTTTACTCAAATTACATGTTTTCCAAACATCGGCACGCATGCCGGTCATACATGAATAAAACAGGTAAACACTCCAATTAGCCCTTCGAGGGTCGGCTCAGCGATTTGGGCTTCAGCCCGCTATTGACCGCTCGGTCCTGCAGCACCTGCAAGCAACAATCCACCGCGACGGTGGCAAACAAAGGCAACAGTCAGCTATGGTGACCAAATTATAACGATCCCGCCCCCAAACTCGGGGCGTCGATGCTCCTTCCCTGCACTTTATTAGCATAATCAAGCAGTGGAGTAATAACACTACATCACAGGCGCACGCACGCATGGCCACACGCCCCATGCTCTCAGGGCACATTCTCGGTGATCACGGTCAAAGTCCGCCGACTCACAACTGCCCCTTGGACGGCAATAACGCGTGTGCATTTGGTCTTTCTGGCCACTGCCTAAGACCCTCTATATATGCTAACGGTAAGTGACAAGTAACTTTAGGTCTCTTTAACCGAACGACATAGATCATGTATGGTTCCGCCTGACCCGTTGCTCACACCGCAATGTTAATTTAAAACATATGCGCGGGTAAAAATTTCCCGAGTCGCAAATCGTTTACTTACATCACATAACCCAGTTAAGTTCCAGTTGGCTGCCAGGCCCACAAGATGGCAGAACCAAGCGTCCGCCCAGTTTTCCGGGTGCAGTTTGGAGTTAATCCCCAAGGCCCCCTGTTGCAATCTACCTCATAGAAAACCCGAAAAATAAACATTCGCCTGGAGTCTTCTCCGGCCTTTCATGCAATGCAACAACACCGGTCCAGACCAACTTGTCCGGGTAGGCTTCACACATCATGCCAATATCCATTCTCGATTATGGACTCTACATGTACACAACGGGGACTATTCATGTCTACCCGAAGGAACGCCTCAAACTCACCGCAAACTCGCGAGAGTGGGCTTCCCTATGCAAAAGAAGTAGAGCTTCACATGCTCACGTAGAGAATCGTTAGACTAGTGTTCTTCCTTGGCGCAATGAAAATGTATGCAAATGAAAAGCACCGTAATCTCCTTGCCTCCGTAGATCCGAAGTCGGCTCGCGATTTGGAGCTTCGAAACTCCGCCGGTAACTGGATCTAGACTCCTTTCTACTTCCTTGCTCTCCCTTCTCTCTAGACTTTTAGAAAGAGACTAAGTGAAAGAAGTGAGGGATTTGAAACCCTATTCCCGGGTATATCCCAGTAGGAACAACCCGCAGTCGTTGGATCCCAAAATAATGAAACGAACGGCCAAGATCCATAGCCGAAATACAAAACCTGGGCTGAACACGGCCTGCGACACGCCCGTGTCCAGGGCCATGTCCCCCATTCGTCGTCGTAATTGACGCGTCTCGAAAAACACACGGGCACCCTACATGCCCATGTTCGACCTAACATGCCTGTGTCAGCCAGTACACACCCGTGTTCTCGGGCGTGTTCCTCCATCAACACAGGACCAACAACAACCCGAGACTCACACTGGTCTTGGACACGCCCGTGTCCTATTTGACATGCCCGTGTCAAACCCGAACACGCCTGGGCTCTAGGCCGTGTTCACTGTCTCGACACTTTGTCGAGCACAGTTCGTCGACCACCCGACACGGCCTTGGACATGCCCGTGTCCTAGGCTGTGTTCCCTGTATCGACACATCGTCGAGCGAAAATGTTGACTTCCCTGGCAGATCGTCGACACGAGCTCGACACGCCCTGAGACACGCCCGTGTCTCAGGCCGTGTTCGCTGCTCGACGATCGTCGACTCCAAAATTCGTCAACCTCTCGGCCAAATCGTCGACCCAAACACGATACGCCATGGGACACGCCCGTGTCCCAGGCCGTGTGCCCCTGCCAAATTCCAAATTTGGCCTAAAATGCCTCCCGTCGCACTTTTGGGTTTCGGGGCGTTACAACTCTCTCCCTCTTAAAAAAATTTCGTCCTCGAAATTACATAAAGGAAAGAAACATAAAACTTAAACAGTACCTTAGTGAAACAACTCTGAGTACTCCTCAAGCATAGTCTGCTCTCGCTCCCAAGAGAGATCTTCCCGGCCGCAATGTCCCAACGGAACTTGACCATCCTGATCTCTTTATTGCATACCTGCTTGACTTCTGAGTCCTCAATACGAACGGGCCCGACCTTCGTCATCAACCCATTCTCGACCGGCACTTGATCCACGCGATCACATGCGAAGGCTCTTGCACTGCCTTTCGCAGTACCGATATATGGAATACATCATGTAGACCACTACTCAACTGATAGCTTCAAACGATAAGCTGCTTCACCAATCCGCTCCAGAACCTCAAACAGTCCAAGGTACCTCGGGCTTAGCTTCTTTAACTGCCGCACCCGCGAAACACCCTTGAACATCTTGATCTTCAAGTACACCTAGTCGCCAACAACGAACTCCACATTCTGGTGTTTGGCATTATAGTACTTAGCCTGGCAGGCTTGAGCGATTAGCAACCTTTCCCGAATCGTTCGAACCAATTATGTAGCATCTTCCACCTCTTGGAATTTGTACAACTTTGACTCACCCGTTTCTAACCATGACAACGCCGTGCGATATCTTATACCATAAAGGGCCTCGAAGGGCGCCATTTATATACTCGCCTGGTGGCTATTGTTGTAAGCAAACTCCACCAAGTATAGATGGTCTTCCCATTGCTTTCCAAAGTCCAAGACACACATGCAAAGCATGTCTTCCATTGACCTATTGACCCTCTCAGTCTGCCCATCCGTCTGCGGATGAAAGGCTTTGCTAAAACTCAGTTTTGTTCCCAACATCTGCTGCACCAACCTCCAATTGTTGGACGTGAACCGCCCATCTCGGTCACTCACAATGCTGCGGGGCACACCGTGAAGCCGTATTATGTTATCCACATATAGCGTTGTCAATTTCTCCACGGGATCAACCTTCCTATGCGGAATGAAGTACGACACCTTCGTTAGACGATCTACGACCACCCAAATGGCGTCGTTCCCTCTTCTGCGACCTTGGCAACCCGTGCACAAAGTACATGGTAATGTCATCGAATTTCCACTCCGGAATAGGCAAGGATTTCAAGAATCCTCCCGGCTCTTGGCATTCCGCCTTCACCAAGGCGTAAGTTTGACACTTCGCCACGTAGAGTGCCACATCCATCTTCAGTCCTGGCCACCAGAACAATTTCTTAACAACGCGGTACATCTTCGTTCTCCCGGGTGAATCGAGTACTTCGTACGATGCGCCTCGTTCAACAAATCCACACGCAAACTTCCCACATTTGGGATACACAGACGACCGTCTCTCCTAAGCAATCCATCCTCAACAACGAATTGGTAATTTGACCCATCCAGAGCTTCAACCATGATCTGCTTCATGTGGCCATCCATAACCAAAGCCTGTCGAATCCGATCAGACAGGTCACACTGAACTTCAGTCCAATACAATAGTGCTTCAGCACTTCACTGCTTGTCTACACAAGAGATATCCAACGCCACCAACTACCGAACCAACCACTCATCATGGACCGACAGCCAATTGGCTTGAGCTGCGGTCCGACGACTCAACGCATCCGCAATCGCACTGCCTTTACCAGGCACGTAGTGGATCTTGAACGTATAGTCCCCCAGGAACTCCATCCATCTATGTTGCCGCATGTTAAGATCTTTCTGATCCAACAAATACTTCAGACTCTTGTGATTGGTGTAGATATCAATCTTCACACCGCATAAGTAATGTCTCCACAGCTTCAAGGCAAAAATCACGGCCGCTAACTCCAAGTCATGGACCGGATAGTTTCTCTCGTACTCCTTCAGCTGTCTCAAGCCATACGCTATCACACTTCTGTGCTACAGTAGCACACAACCCAAACCACTGCCCGAAGCATCGCTATAAATCTCAAAACCTTCGGTCCCACTCGGCGAACTAAGCACAGGTGTCGTGGTCAACCGACACTTCAACTCCTCAAAAGCACGCGCGCACTCCGGCGTCCAAACAAACTTCTGCTCTTTCCTGGTTAAAGTAGTGAGAGGTAACGCTATCTGCGAGAAGTTCTCCATGAAGCGCCTATAATAGCCGGCAAGCCCCAGAAAGCTCCGGACTTTCGCTACCGTAGAAAGCACAGGCCACTCCCGTATCGCAACAATCTTCGCCGGATCCACAACAATACCCTCTCCACTCACTATATGATCGAGGAATGCCACTGAGGACAACCAAAACTCGCATTTGTAGAACTTGACGTATAACTGATTCCTCCTCAGCGTCTCTAACACCAAGTGTAGATGCATGAAGTGATCCTCCGCATACTGTGAGTACACCAAAATATCGTCGATGAAGACGATCACGGAATGGTCCAAGTACTCCCCGAAAGTCCTGTTCATCAAATCCATGAACACTGACGGAGCATTAGTCAGCCCAAACGGCATGAACGTAAACTTGTAATGCTCGTATCTCCTACTGAACGATGTCTTAGGGATATCACTCTCTCTTATACTCAGCTGATAGTAACCGGAATTGAGATCCAATTTAGAGTACACCGATGACCCGACTAACTGATCAAAGAGATCATCAATCCGTAGGATCGGGTACTTATTCTTTTTCGTTAGCTTGTTTTGCTCCTGATAATCAATACAGAGTCTCAAGCTCCCGTCCTTCTTCTTAACAAAGAGGACTGGGGCGCTCCAAGGCGACGAACTTGGACGCACATACCCTTGCTCCAACAACTCTTGCAGTTGAACCTTCAGCTCCGCCATTTCCTTAGGCACTAGCCGATACGGAGATCATGACACAGGCTTCACACTGGCACTAGTCCCATTGTGAAATCTATCTCCCGTTGAGGCGGGGATTCAGGAAGATCACCAGGGAACACACCAGGGTACTCTGATACCACTGAAATACTATTCAACGTAGGCTTAGGCTTTGCAACCTCCACTAGCGTAAATGATAGCTCTGCTCCAGCACGAACCTACTTCACCACCTGAAGAGCAGACTTCAACGTCTTGCTCGACCCTTTCAAGCTCGTAAAAGTCGTCTCACGACTTGTTCCTAACTTGACCCCCCTTATGATTGCGATCGATGTATGCTTGCTGCTCCGAGAGCCAGTCCATACCTAAGATCACGTCGAACTCCACTAGCGATAGTAACGACGTTTGTAAATCAAACTCTTGACTCCCAATCTATACCCAAGCGCAACAGATTTGACCCGCGCGCATTGAGCACCATTGGACCATAACGCATCCAATTTGTCTCTTACCATCGAAGGAGGTACTCTGACGCGCAATATAATTCCAAAATAAAGGAATGCGAAGCTCCCTAAACGAACGGTGCTCTCACCGGATAAACGAAAATCAGAACAAAGCTTAGCACAAGTAGTTCTAAGCTAACATGCACAAGGACGACAAGTATTTAAGGCTAAACTGCTATAACTTTAAACCATACCTGTCCTCACGACGGCGTGCTTCCTCTCGGTCTTTAGGCACCCATGGGCATAATGCCCCGGCTCCCCACATTTGTAACATGCGCCCGGGGTTTGGCCTGTAGTTGCCCCTGAAGCACCGAAAGGAGGGACTAGACCCAAAGTCCTAGCCTTCTTATACCACCTACGATAACCAGACTTTGATGTGTTCGACATTTTGAACACCGTTTCCTTTGCACTAAAGTCCTAAACTACTCCTAACATAGCTTTCTTAGTCTTCTGAGCACCATTCTGACACTCTCGGGTAAAGTGCCCATTCTTTCCACAAGTATGACAAGTGTAAGTAGCTTTGCTAGTCGATGTTGTAGCCCCCTTCTCCAACATTTTGCTGGATGCAGCTCTTATGGGGCTTGCATAGTTCGATACCATGGTCGCTGGCATCGGGTGAGTCTTCCTCAAGCCTACTTCCAAAGATCTAGCCCACTCCACCAAGGCTCGGAATCCCAATAATTTTGGTCCTAGCAGTAAGATTCTCAGCTCGCCACGCAGACCATTATAAAATCTATCGACTAAGCCTGCTCGTTCTCCAACTCAAAGCATGGGTAGCAGCTTATTATAAGAAATGCTTGCAAACATTCGTCAACTGAGTGCTCTCCCTACACAAAACGCATGTTCAGCTGCTGGCCCGGTGGTCTACCAAATGTCATCTACTCCATCATGCCACCCGACGTTGAAGTCACAACAGGGGCACATGGTTGTACATTTCTTCCATGCTGTGCATTAGTGACAGCGAACACCGCTTCAACGATCCTTCTTATGGTTTCAGACGAAGGAGGGTCGCAAACACCTCACTGGGTGCACTATACTCCACAGAAATCGGACTTTCTAGCGGCCCAGCACCGCTTCTGGTCACCTATAGTTGTACAAAACACCGTTAAGCGACCAAGCAAAATTGCAAAACACAATTATAGGAACACGCAGGTTCCTCAAACACATGTATTTTCATTCCTAAGTGGACATTCATGGGTTCTTTTGCAGTTATAACGATGACGCACACACATGTGCTCACCACCCCTTAAAAAGAATTTGCCCACAATTCATTAAAGCCTTGACCGAAACCAGTAGTCTGATACCAAATTGTAATACCCCCTATCCGTTGCATAGCATATAGAAGTAGGTCTGGCCGGGGCCCGACGCCATATACCACAAACAGACCGGAAGGTTACTCAATGGAAACCATCCAACAAATCCAACGTCCTACAAAGAGTCATTCTAGCAGAAGAAATTTTATTAGTTGCAACAACAAGAACCCAACACTAGCATGAATGTACACTAAACAGAAATAAAAGGAATGAAGTACAAATACACAAGTACTGGCCTTATGGCCTTACAAAATGGTTTACTCAAATTACATGTTTTCCAAACCTCAGCACGCAGGCCGGTCATACATGAATAAAACAGGTAAACGCTCCAATTAGCCCTTCGAGGGCCGGCTCAGCAATTTGGGCTTCCGCCGCTATTGACCGCTCGGTCCTACAACACTTGCAAGCAACAATCCACCGCGACGGTGGCAAACAAAGGCAACGGTTAGCTATGCTGACCAAATTATAACGATCCCGCCCCCAAAATCGGGGCGGCGATGCTCCTTCCCTCCACATTATTAGCATAATCAAGCAGTAGAGTAATAACACTACATCACAAGCGCAGGCATGCATGGCCACACGCCCCGTGCTCTCAGCGCACATTCTCGGTGCTCACGGTCAAAGTCTGCCGACTCACCACCGCCGCTTGGACGGCAATAACTGGTGAGCATTTGATCTTTTTGGCCGCTTCCCAAGACCCATTATCTATGCCAATGGTAAGTGCCAAGTAACTTTAGGTCTCTTTAACAGAACGACATAGAGCAGGTACGGTTCCGCCTGACCAGTTGCTCACACCGCAACGTTAAATTAAAACATATGAACTGGTCAAACTTTCCCGAGTCCCAAATCGTTTACATACATCACATAACCCAGTTATGTTCAAGTTGGCTCCCAGGACCACGAGATGGCAGAACCATGCGTCCGCCCAGTTTTTCGGGTACACCTTGGAGTTAATCCCCAAGGCCCCATATTGCAATCTACCTCGTAGAAAACTCAAAAAACAAACATTCGCATAGAGTCTTCTCCGACCTTTCATGCAATGCAACATCACCGACCCAGACCAACTTATCCGGGTAGGCTTCACACATCATGCCTATATCCGTTCTTGATTATGGACTCTATATGTACACAACGAGGACTATTCATGTCTACCCGAAGGAACGCCTCAAACTCACCGCAAACTCGCGAGAGCGGGCTTCCCTATGCAAAAGAAGTAGAGCTTCACATGCTCAAGTAGAGAATCGTTACACTAGCATTCTTCCTTGGCGCCATGGAAATGTATGCGGATGAAAAGCACCACAATCTGCTTGCCTCCGTAGATCCGAAATCCGCTCGCGATTTGGAGCTCCGAAACTCCGCCGGTAACCGGATCTAGCCTCCTTTCTACTTCCTTGCTCTCCCTTCTCTCTAGACCTTTAGAAAGAGACTAAGTGAAATAAGTGATGGATTTGAAACCCTATTCCCGGGTATATCCCAGTAGGAACAACCCCCAGCCGTCGGATCCTAAAATAAGGAAACGAACGGCCATGATCCGTAGCTGAAATGCAAAACCTAGGCCGAACAAGGCCTGCGGCACGCCCATGTCCAGGGCCGTGTCCCCCATTCGCCGTCGAAATCGACGCGTCTCGAAAAACACACGGGCACCCGACACGCCCGTGTTCGACCTGACACGGCCGTGTCAGCCAGTGCACACCCGTGTTCCTGGGCGTGTTCCTCCATCAGTACAGGACCAACACCAACCTGAGACTCACACGGGTCTTGGACACCCCCGTGTCCTATTTGACACGCCCGTGTCAAACCCGAACACGCCTGGGCTCCAGGGCTTGTTCACTGTCTTGACACTTCGTCGAGCACAGTTCGTCGACAACCCGACACGGCCTTGGACACGCTCGTGTCCTAGGCCGTGTTCCCTGTCTCGACACATCGTCGAGCGAAAATGTCGACTTCTCGGGCAGATCGTTGACACGAGCTCGACACGCCCGTGTCTCAGGCCGTGTTCGCTGCTCGACGATCGTCAACTCCAAAATTCGTCGACCTCTCGGCCAAATCGTCGACCCAAACACGACAATCCCTGGGACACGCCCGTGTCTGAGGCCGTGTGCCCCCTGCCAAATTCAAAATTTGGCCCAAAACACCTCCTGTCGCTCTTTTGAGTTTCGGGGCGTTACAATATTGCAACATTCGGAGTTTGCTGAACTCCGCCCTGTGGTGTAGGCTGTGCCGGAGGCTGTGTAACAAAATCCATTTGTAAGTAATCGACTCATACCTAATTAAAAGTGGACAATTTTCATGTGATCCCCCATATGGGCACACCACTGCTTCCTCTACTTAGTTTGTCCCCAAACTAAACTCGTGCGGCGGTGATCCAGGGTTTGTGGACTGCTACGTTTCTATCGAGATCTCCTCTAATACCACTTATAAGCCCCCCTCTTTTTCTTTTAAAATCACGGGTCTTAGGCCCAGAATTGACGTTTTGCGGTGACACCTTCACACCCGGGAAGGTTGTCACTACAAAGCGACGATCTTGCGGCCAAAATGATCACAGAAAAGTAGCAAAAGAGTAAAAAACATGTCCACAGAAATCACATATATAGTAAATAATCTCCACAAAGGGAGAGTCCACAGAAATAATAATAAAGGTACTGCAAAATAGGGCTCATGCCCGGTACATCAATATCCTCACTACACATCACTCAGCGCGGAAGCAAAACTAAACATCTACTAACGATCGGACTCATAGTCCCATCTGTCTGAACTCCGGGGCCAGACTGTCCCATCTCCAAGCATGCCGACCTCCGGGGCTACTCCTCCATGCTGGGCTCCACGGTCCCCTAAAATGATGTGGTTTGAAAACTGCTAGTCTAAAAGACTAAGTCCTATCATCCCCCATCCCTCCCCCATGGCACCTAGGAACCGAGCGGAGAGGAGGAAAGGGAAGCTCTGAAGGTGGAGAATGAACAAAGTGCAGGTGATGGCGGAACTAATCTAGCAGATCTATAAGTATAAGTGGCAGTAATAAAAGCATGAAAAGCTGAACAAGTAAAATGTAACCCTAACTTATATGAAATCACATAAGCTAAGGGATCTTCTGCAAGGCTCCTATCATATAAAGAGTCTCATACTAATTTATACGATAGAGTGTCAGTTTTCTAGCAAGCATGTATATATTTAAAGAATAATAACCTTAACTTATAAGCACGCTCACACAAGCTTATAAATTAAGGGGTCATTTTGTAGGGCCAATTGTATAAAGCGTCCCATACCACTTTATACAATATGTGTCAAGGTTATATGCAATGATGATGCAATTACATGCAAGTATGCCATGATGTAAACATGCAAGTGCAACACACCCAACTCTGTGCACACAGATACTTAGTTCCCCCTTTTTGGAGCCTAACCTCCCAGGATACTTCCCAAGTGGCAAATAGAAGCCGTGGGTTGGGCCTCGCCCACTTTTAAACTGGTAATTGCACTACCAGTCAGACCTATCATAAGCCTCGACGCTGGTGCACTAAGCGGAGCTCCTGCGTACTCTTTGCCGGCAAGTCCACCAGACTTGGCGAACTTCAAAACCACACTTGCCGAGCCAACGCAATGGCGTCAGTGCATCGACCCTCCAATACCAAAGACACACCACCTTATACTTTATGCACATGCAACATAGTATATAAGCTACCGAGCCAAAGCTCCCCGGACCATCCCGTCCGTCACAATGGACAACCGAGCCAAGGCTCCCCGGACCATCCCGTCCGTCACAATCGACAACCGAACCAAAGCTCGACGGGCCAACCTGCCCATCAACAAAACCACCGAGCCTACTGCCCGAGTGACCCAACCTAACATCCCGAGGCATCGAGGTGAGTGAAAGTGAATCCCTAATTACTCGATTTAATCTTGCAGTTTATTTTGCCTACAGTTTAGGTTGGCCCAGGACTGCCCGCGGTATTCCCAGTGAAGGGCTCTCAAAGGGCACAAGGAACTATGATGGTAGCTGAAGCCCATCATGCCCTTTCGCAAGGAACTTATTACTATTGGTTAATACCCGATTCCCGATCCCTTTAGTATTACACTGATTCTAACCCTAATGTGTTTTGACCCCGCCTCTCCCTCCATATGAAAGACGATCTTTCGTCGATCCCGAGCACCACCTAATCTTAGATAACTGTACAACCTACTCATTCCAACTTCCAATGGTATACTCCAATCCACTTCACTAAAATCAGTAAACCACAATCTCACCTCCCTAAGAACATTCCCCATGTTAACACAATTTTCGCAGTTTTACTAAATGCAGACCAACCCATGCTATGTGATGTACATGGGAGGAGGTACTCCAAATTTTCATCCAAATGCCCTAAGATACTTATTTAGGGTCTACCATTATTATATATTCAGTCTAAATCCAGAAATTTATAATTTTCCAATTAAATTTGATATTTAATTAATTTTTTCCAAAATTAATCCATGGGTGATTTGAACATGAAGCTCTAGATTTACTTAGGGTATAACCATACAAAAATTATGAACATTGTAGAATAACAAGATATCAGTGAATACTAAATATCATAAACTTTCACAAATCGTTTAACCTCTAATTATTTAATCTAAAATAATTCATATAAATAGGGGTATTGAAGGAAGTATCAAAAATACTTGTCCAAAAATTCCTTAAAAATTAACAGAGCTACATTATGATCATAAAACTTCACTTTCTAAGTTTCATGAAATTCCCAAGTCAGCAAACCAGGTAAAAGATTATCCAAAGGAAAACCATCAAAAGGCACTTTATGAAGACACACCCTTGTAATCTTAATTAAACAACATTTAATAATTTTTACATGCTTCTATATGCCCTAAAATGTTATCTGGCTAAGTATCACAATATTCCAGCAAGCCATTATATTTATTTCCTATTTATCAAGGTAAGATGCACTAATTTTCTTTACAAATAAAGTACTATAAAGAAAGCTTCAACTACCACAAATAAATTGCTAGTGTAACTACTTGAGATCTTATTAGCTTTTCGATAGTTTCAAACAATTCTAAGAAATATTGTAACATTCCCCAGACAACTAGACCCCCTAGGAGTGGGTTTGTCATGACTAGGTCATGACAAAACCCTAGGAAGCCCAAGAAGGCAAAATGAACCTAGGAATGTAGGTGAGATCATTATGGTCTGCAAATAGTAGATTTCTAAACCTTAGTTTAAGATGATCATGGGGCTTCACCAAGACTCCAAGACCTCACCATGGTCTCACCAATCCATTGGGAGGTCCATTAGAGCCCTAAGGGTACATTGGAGTCGACCTAGGGTGGCCAAGTTGACCTAGAACCACCATAGGCCTAAAGTGGGCAAGGTGCCCTAACTAAGGGCAGAGTGCCCCTAGTAAGCCCCACCAACCCTACCAGGGTCTTCCTAGACCCAAATTGGGGTCAATCGGTCACTGAGGACCCATGGAGGGCAGTCAAAGTGGTTAAGTTGACCAAAGTTAACTCAACCCTAAATGGGTGAAACTGGGCTACATAGGGTCAACTGACCTTCCCTTAGCCAAGTGGATCCCACTTATATCCTCCTAACCCTGGAGTGAGGTCAATGGGTCACCTGGGACCCATTTTGGTCAAATCTAGAGCCTAAGTTGACCTAAGTCAACCCTAGCCCTAAACTAGTTAAAGTTCCCTAACTAAGGGGCAAGTGACCTTCAGAGTGCAATTTAACCCTACCCAAGTACTCCTAGACTTTAGGGAAGTCCCATGGGTCACCAAGGACCCGTTGGGGTCAACCCAAGTGGCTAATTTGACCAAAGTCAACTAGTGGGTCAAAGTGGTCAAAATAGCCTAAATGGCTAACTCAAGCCCAATCCAAGTGCGCTAGGCCCAGACAAGTGTGTCCCATTTGTCTAGGAGGTGGTGAGACACATTTTAGACCCACCAAATTCAGAGTTTGGTGACTAGGAGAGAGAGAGGAAGTTACAGAAATTTGGAGGAGAGAGAAGAAAGAGCTTAATGGCCATGATGGCCATGGTGGCTCCATAACCCCTCCTTTTAATGGCGCTTTAACTCGTTGGAGGTAGGGGAGGAGTTTTCAGCAGGTTGCCGGCCAGTGGGGTGGCTCAGCCCATCAATTTCGGTGAAACTGAAAACCTAGGTTGAGTGGCCATAATGTTGTTTTGATTATTAGGGGAGTTACAAGCCTCCTCTCCCCAATTCCTTCTTTAAGAACCTTCACCAGGGTCAGAGCAGGCATTTCCCCCGATCACATCATGATTCCCTTGCTGTTGGTGTAGAAGTTGTAGAGGAGCCCAAGCTTGGTGGCCGACAATGGGAAGGAGGCACAACATTCGCTCTCAGGCTGCAATTTAGGTCCTCCCCTTCTCCTTCATCCATGGGTAGATCTTAGGAATGATTTGGAATGGGAATCGGGCTCAGTTGATCCCAATAAAATTTTGAAATACCCAGGTTTTACGCATTTTTTCACCTTGTCGGGATAGCCGGAATTGGCCCCTCCGGCGACTGTGTCGCCGCCAGTCGATAGCCACCACCTCGACGGAGGTGGTGGTGGCCGACCAGGGAGGTGGCCGGATGGATGGCGGTGGCTGTTGGAAGTTGCTCCAGGCGGGCGGGATCATGGCCGTCGGCTGGAGGAGGAAGGCGATCCAGCCACCCTAGGACCTTGCTTTAAGATTAGTGCTGGGTGGAATTAAACTATAGGTTATTTATTTCTGAGTATTTCAATTCTATCACACAATTTCTATTTAATGTTTGTAATATTAAAAATACCTAGGGGCTAAGTCAGAGAAAATGGTCAACATATAATTTGTAGCCCTATGGCTCTATTTTAATTTAAAATTGGCTTGAACCAATTTGGGTGTCTAGTTTGACCGAGGCACTCATTTTGGTGGGATCTATACCTAGAGCTAGGAAGAGATTAAAATGGGTGCCCGCACTTCATATCTTGTCCAAATAACATGAAATTTGGGCAGGAAGTCACCCTAGTCAATACCTAGATCTTTCCCAAAAATGAGAATTTTTGAGAACAAGTTTTAAATAGTGTTTGAAATTATTTAATTACTCTATGGTAAATAAATTAAGGGTCCAAATGACCTCCAAACTCTCCCAAATTTTGGTGAGTGGTCCATCGGGTCATCATAAGGCTCTGGGTAAAATTTCATCTCATTTGGAGATGATTTGTGTTGAATTCTTGCAAACCCTAGCCTTGGCCTAATGAGGGGTATTTAGGTCAAAAGTGCACTTGTGGGTTTAGGTGACCAAACCACCTCAACAGAAGTTGAAATTTGGGCCACTGACTTGACATAACTTTTAACACCCCCCCCCCATGGAAGGTGGGGTGGATTGGAATAAATTTGTACTAGGTCCTAAGACCCAACCCTAAGGAGGGGTTTTGGGGTCTTGTGAAGGGCATGTGGTCAAAAGACCTTGAAGTGAATTGAAATTTGGTGGAGAGGACACTAGGGTAGTTAGTGCCCTCTGGTAGAAATCTTATTTGATTTAGGAATTATTAAACCCCTCAAACACCTAACCCTTGTTTAGGGATTAAATCTTGTAGTGCTAGAATAGGTTATTAAAACTCATTGAACAGTGATGAAACTTGGGTAGTATAGTCTTAGGGTTAGAATGAATCTTTGGAAATATAATTGGGAATTTTGGAATATTAAACTTAGTACTTCCTTTGTAATGAATGAGTTAGCCCTACATAATTATTTGGATATTGTGATCTTACTGTCCATTGAAAAGTCATGAAAATTAGGCAAAAGGAGTTTATACCATTATGCTCATGTATGAATTTTAGTAGAATTTTTAAATACATATTTACAGTACCTGCTTCAAAAGCTAATAAATTTTGAAACTTGTAGAATAGTTCTTTCAGAGCTTATTTCTTGTTGGAAAAATTATAAAATTTGGCCTAGAGTGTTTATTGATTATTATGTACATGTTTGCATTTTTCTCATAATTTTTGGAAGCATTTTTGCTGTACTTGCCTCTTAAAAATGATTAATATATGTTATATTTAAAATTAGAATTAGAGGCCTAAACCTTGCTGAAAAATTAGGAGACTTTGGATTCTATGTTATATAGTCTTATTGTAGTTATCATAAATTTTGTGGAGCATTTGCATGTTGGAATTGGTACTTCATGTTCAAACTTGCGTTTTTGGATTATTTGAATAATTAAATAAATTATCAAATAAATGAGGAAAATTATGAATTTTTGTGTTTAGGCTAAAAATGTCATGATAGCCCTCCAATAATTATTATAGGTATATTGGATGATTATTTTGAGTACCTCCCATTTTACACATTATAAAGCTTAAGATGGTCTGCGTTTAGTAAAACTGCAGAAATCAAGATATGGTGCAAAGTGCATCTAAGGAGTGGGATATTGGTGTTTTGATCTGGTAAGTGAAAATATTTCATCATTGGAAGCCGAGATGAGTAGGTTTTAGAGTTGTCTAATAGTAAGTGTCGTGCGAAAGGGAATGATGGGCTTCAGCTACCATCATAGTTCCTGGTGCCCTCGAGAGCCCTTCACGGGGAATACCTTGGGCAGTCCCGGGCTAACCTAAACAATAGGAATAATAAACTGAAATGCAAGAGTAACTAGTAAAACTAGGGTATCACCTTCACTCACCTCAATATCTCGGGGTGTTAGGTTGGGTCAGTCGGGTAGTAGGCTCAGTGGACTTGGTGATGGGCAGGTCGGCCCGATAAGGTTTGGCTCTGTTGTTCTTTGTGATGGGCAGGTTGGCCTGGGGAGCTTTGGCTCGGTAGAGAAATGTGACAGACGGGATAGTCTGGGAGCTTTGGCTCGGTAGAGATATGTGACGGACGGGATAGTCCGGGGAGCTTTGGTTCGGTAGATATATGTGATGGACGGGTTAGTCTGGGGAGCTTTAGCTCAGTGGGTGATACATCAAGATTGCATGTGCATAACGTATAAGGTGGAGGGTCTTCGGTATTGGAGAATCGATGCACCGATGCCAATATGTTGACTCGGCAAGTGTGGTATAGCACTTGGCCAAATAAAGTCTGGTGCGGCAGCCGGCAAGAGTATGCAGGAGCTCCGCTTAGTGCACCAGTATTGAGGCATACGATAGGTCTGACTGGTAGTGCAATTACCGGTTTAGAGGTGGGCGAGGCCCAACCCACCGCTTCCATTTGCCACTACAAAGGTATCCTGGGAGGTTCGTCTCCAAAAAGTGGGAACGAAAGGTTTGTGTACATAGAGTTGAGTGCGTGAGTTGCACTTGCATGTTCACATCATCGCATATTTCATAGCATAACCATCGCATATAACCCGACACCTCTTGTATAAATGGTATGGGACGCTTTATACTATAGGCCTTGCAAAACGACCCCTTGGTTTATATATGCATGCTTGCTAGAATGCCGACACCCTATCGTATAAATTGGTATGAGACTTTTTATATGATGGGAGCCCTGCAAAAGATCCCTTGGCTTATGTGTTTTCATATAAGTTAAGGTTACTTTTCTTGTTTAGACTTTTTACCTTCATTTTGTCTTATATACTATAGAACTGCTAGATTAGTTCCGCCGCCACCTGCTTATATTTTTTTCTCCACTTTCATGTCCTCTCCTTTCCTTCTCCCCGCTCGATGCCTAGGAGCCATGGGGGAAGGGGCGGGGGATGATAGGACTTAGTGATTTGTACTAACGGTTTTCGAACCACATCATTTTAGGGGACCGTGGAGCCCAGCATGGAGGAGCAGCCCCGGAGGTCGGCACGCTTGGAGATGGGGCAGTCAAGTACCAGAGTTCAGACAGCAGGGACTGTGAGTCCTGATCACTAGTAGTTATATTTGTTTTTCTTCCGCGATGAGAGATATGTAGTGAGGACTTGATGTACTGGACATGAGCCCAAGATTCAGTACTTTTATGATTATTTCCGTGCACACTCCCTTCGTGGAGATTATTTACTATATATGTGATTTCTATGGACTTGCCATTTATTTCTTTGCTACAGTTGTGATCGATTTGGCTGGCAGGATCGGCATTTTGTAGTGATGACCTTCCCGGGCGTGAAGGTGTCACCGCAACGCGGCGGTTCTGGGCCTAAGACCCCGGTGTTTCAAACAAAATAGGGGGTGGGGGGGGGTCTTACAAGTGGTATCAGAGCCGACCTGATCGAAAGGTAGCAGTCCACAACCCCTGGGTCACCCCCACGCGAGTTTGGTTTGGGGACAAACTAAGTAGCGGAAGCAGTGGTGTGCCCATATGGGGGATCACATGTAAATTGTACACTTTTAATTAGGTTTGAGTCAATTACTTACAAATGGTTCTTGTTATGCAGCCCCCAACACATCCTACACTACAGGGCGGAGTCCAGCAGACTCTGAATGTTGCACCACCTCCCCCGGACCCCACTCCGTTCCTACAGTCAGAAATGAGGCAGACTCTGACGGCTATTTTGGAGGCTTTCAGGGCTCAACAGGATCAGGCTCCTTATCCAAACCCGGGGGCCAACTGGGTGATTATATTCCGAGGACTTTCTCCCCCATCCTACTTGGGGACGGAGTCGGCCGTTCGGACAGAGGAGTGGCTGGACATCATGTATGAGATGCTGACTGGGTTACGGTGCCCGTGGGAGGAGAGGGTGCCTTTGGTTGTCTCTTGCTTGGAGTCCCATGCCAAGAGGTGGTGGAAGACATTGTTGGACACGACTTTTGTTGACAGAAAAGTCGCAAAGATTGCCTGGGGGGAGTTCAGGGCTGCACTATTGGATCATTTTGTTCCGCAGTCGGCTAGAGATGAGCTGGAACACAAGTTTCTACAGTTGAGATAGGGTAGTAAGACAGTGGTGGAGTACCATCGGGAGTTCAATCATCTAGCTCGGTTTGCGGATTCTTATCAGTTGGATGAGGAAGGATAAACTAAGAGGTTCTATAAGTGCCTGTGAGAGGATCTGATGGAGGCCCTGTTGTTCGTGTCCGACGGGCCTATTCCTCAGATATTGGAGATGGCGAAAAGGATCGAGGCAGATTGGCACACTACCCGAGGTCGGAAGCGGCCAAATGAGGATCAGGGCCGTGGAGCCAGGAATGATTAGCGACGAGGCCGCATCACTGAGGGGAAAGATAAGAGAAGAGCAGAGGACCAACCTCGTTAGGAGGTGAGACAGGAGCAGAGGGAACTAGTAGTGGTGGCCCCTCATCCTCTCCAGATGCGGGAGATGCAGAGAACCGGGGGTATGGTATATCCCGCGCCAGAGTGCTTCAACTGTCATCAGTTGGGGCATATCCGGAGGAACTTCCCCATGAGGGGGGCACCACCTCCTGCACCACTGGCTGCCCCTCCCGCTCAGTATTTTGGAGGCCAAGGACGTGGCCGAGGACGTGGATACCAGGGTAGAGACTGCATGCAGGAGATGGAGAAAGTGTATGCACTAGATCTGCCTCAACAATGAAATCCGGAGCAAGTGATCACAGACACGCCAGTTAATTTTAAGTTTTCTCTTTCCTAGGTAATTAGAGTTATGGGTATAGAACTGATAAACTAGGAAAGAAAACTACATTTAGATTTCTAAGACTTTAACTACCCTAGGCATAGTCTACATCAATGGCAAGCCCGCCTATATATTGTTCGATACGGGTGCTTCGCACTCATATTAGAAGCCTTCGTGGAAGGGCTGTAAGGTGTGGAGCGATTCACAGGCCTGATGATGAGGGTATGACTGCCAGACGGATCGGATCTATTCACCTCCACCCGCTGCAACATGGAGGCAGAGATCGGAGGGAAGACATTTGAAGCACCAGCAACGATCCAGAAGATATCAGTCTTTGATTTGATCCCGGGCATGACATGGTTGCATTGGAATCATGCCCAGATTGATTGCCTGTCAAAGAGGATCAACGTGAGGCATGGGGATTCCTACATCGTCATCGAAGGCATAAGACCTATTCCACCTATCTTGCTGTCATCCGTGCAGGCCGTCAAGGCCCACTTGCAGGGGGTGGAAGTCTATGAAGTGCTATTTGAAATGGCTGAGGCCAAGGATTCCATATCGGATATCCCGGTGGTGCGGGTTTTTGCTGACATATTCCCAGAGAAGTTGTCAGGGCTACCCCGCACCGGGAGTAGGATTTTCGGATACAGGTGGTGTCGGGGGCTAAGCCGGCATCTAGAGCCCCTTACCGGATGGCCCCGAAGGAGTTGGCAGAGTTTCAAAGCCAGCTCCAGGAACTAGTGGAAGCCGGATTTGTCCAACCAAGCTCTTCACCATGGGGAGCCCTGGTGTTGTTCGTCAAGAAGGACGGGACACTTAGATTGTGCATCGAATACGGAGAACTGAAACGACTGGCAGTCTGGAATACCTATCCATTGCCAAGGATAGATGAGCTGTTTGATCAGCTGGAGGGGGCGCATTTCTTTTCAAAATTGGATTTGAGATTGGGCTACTACCAGCTACGGATCTAGGAGGAGGACATTACGAAGACTGCCTTAAGTAGCAAATATGGGCTGTTCGAGTTTACCGTGATGCCCTTAGGGCTCACGAATGCACTGTTAGTGTTCATGGGCCTCATGCATCGGGTGTTCGAGGCATATTTGGATGTGTTCGTCATCGTGTTTATTGATGACATCCTCATCTACTTGAGGACAGAGGAGGAGCACATGCGACATCTGACACTGACCCTAGAAAGACTACGGGAGCACCAGCTTTTTGTGAATTTCAACAAATGCCAGTTCTGGTAGAGGGAGGTGGTTTCCTAGGCCATATCATCAGTGGTGCTGGGTCCGCAGTGGACCCGACCAAGATTCAGGCAGTTCTGGATTGGCCGCAGCTGAAGTCGGCCACAGACGTGCAGAGTTTTCTAGGACTTGCCGGTTTAGGGTTCAATCATCTAGCCCGGTTTGCGAATTCTTATCAGTTGGATGAGGTGGGATACACTAAGAGGTTCTATAAGGGTCGGCGAGCGGATCTGAGGGAGGCTCTGTTGTTCGTGTCCGACTTGCTTATTCCTCGGATATTGGAGATGGCGAAAAAAATCGAGGCAGATTGGCACACTACCCGAGGCTGGAAGCGGCCAACTGAGGATTAGGACCGTGGAGCCAGGAATGATCAGCGACGAGGCCGCATCACTGAGGGGAGAGATGGGAGAAGAGAAGAGGACCAGCCTCATCAGGAGGTGAGAAAGGAGCAGAGGGAACCAGTAGTGGTGGCCCCTCAGCCTCTCCAGATGCGGGAGATGCAGCGACCCAGGGGTATGGCATATCCCCCGCTAGAGTGATTCAACTGTCATCAGGTGTGGCATATCCGGAGGAACTACCCCATGAGGGGGTCACCACCTCCAGCACCACCGGCTACCCCGCCAGCTCAGTATTTTGGAGGCCGAGGACATAGCCGAGGACGTAGATACCAGGGTAGAGACCGCAGGCAGGAGAGGGAGCAAGTTTATGCACTGGATCTGACTCAACAACGAAATACGGAGCAAGTGATCACAGGTACGCCAGTTAATTTTAAGTTTTCTCTTTCCTAGGTAAGTAGAGTTATGGGTATAGAACTGATAAACTAGGAAAGAAAACTACATTTTTATTTCTAAGACTTTAACTACCCCAGGCATAGTCTTCATCAGTGGCAAGCCCGCCTATACATTGTTCGATACGGGTTCTTCACACTCGTTCGTGTCGGAAGCCTTTGTGGAAGGGCTGGAAGGCGTGGAGCGATTCACAGGCCTGATGATGAGGATACGGCTACCAGATGGATCAGAGCTATTCACCTCCGCCCAGTGCAACATGGAGGTGGAGATCGACAGGAAGACATTTGAAGCGCCAGCAATGATCCTAAAGATGCCAGTCTTAGATTTGATCCGGGGCATGACATGGCTGCATTAGAACCATGCCCAGATTGATTGCCTGTCAAAGAGGATCACCGTGAGGCATGGGGATTCCTACATCGTCATCAAAGGTATAAGACCTATTCCCCCTCTCTTGCTGTCATTCGTGCATGCCGTCAAGGCCCACTTGTAGGGGAGGAAGTCTATGAAGTGCTATTTGAAATGACTGAGACAAAGGATTCCATCTCGGATATCCCGGTGGTGCGAGTTTTTGCTGACATATTCCCAGAGAAGCTGCCAGGGCTACCACCACACCGGGAGCAGGATTTTCGGATACAGCTCATGTCGGGGGCTAAGCCGGCATCTAGAGCCCCTTCCCGGATGGCCCCGAAGGAGTTGATAGAGTTTCGAAGCCAGCTCCATGAACTAGTGGAAGCCGGATTTGTCCGGCCAAGCTCTTCACCATGAGGATCCCCGATGTTGTTCATCAAGAAGAGGACGGGACACTTAGATTGTACATCGACTACCGAGCACTGAACCGACTAACAGTCTGCAATACCAATCCATTGTCAACGATAGATGAGCTGTTTGATCAGCTGGATGGGGCGCATTTCTTTTCAAAATTGGATTTGAGGTCGGGCTACTATGAGCTGCGAATCCAGGAGGAGGACATTCCGAAGACTACCTTCAGTAGCAGATATGGGTAGTTCGAGTTTACTGTGATGCCCTTCGGGCTCACGAATGAGTCGTCGGCATTCATGGGCCTCATGAATTGGGTGTTTGAGGCATATTTGGATGTGTTTGTCATCGTGTTTATTGATGACTTCCTCATCTACTCGAGGTCAGAGGAGGAGCAGACACGACATCCGATGCTGACCCTGGAGAGACTGCGGGAGCACCTGCTTAATGCGAAGTTCAGCAAATGCCAGTTCTGGTTGAGGGAGGTGGCTTCCCTAGGACATATTATCAGTGCTGTTGTGTTGGCAGTGGACACGGCTAAGATTCAGGAAGTTGGGGATTAGCCGCAGCTGAAGTCGGCCACAGACGTGCAGAGTTTTCTAGGACTTGCCGGTTTAGGGTTCAATCATCTAACCCGGTTTGCTGATTTTTATCAGTTGGATGAGGCAGGATACAGTAAGAGGTTCTATAAGGGCCAGCGAGAGGATTTGAGGGAGGCTCTGTTGTTCGTGTGTGACGGGCCTATTCCTCGGATATTAGAGATGACAAAAAGGATCGAGGCAGATTGACACACTACCCGAGGCCAGAAGCGGCCAAGTGACGATCACGGCCGGGGATCCAGGAATGATCAGCGATGAGGCCGCATCACTGAGGGGAGAGATGGGAGAAGAGCAGAGGACCAGCCTCATCAGGAGGTGAGATAGGAGCAGAGGGAACCGGTAGTGGTGGACCCTCAGCCTCTCCAGATACGAGAGATGCAGAGACCCGGGGGTATGGCATATCCCCCACCAGAGTGCTTCAACTATCATCAGGTAGGGCATATCCGGAGGAGCTGCCCCGTGAGGGGGGCACCACCTCCAGCACCACCGGTTGCTCCGCCAGCTCAGTATTTTGGAGGTCGAGGATGTGGCCGAGGATGTGGGTACCCGGGCAGAGATTGCAGACAGGAGAGGGAGCAAGTGTATGCACTGGATTTGACTCAATAATGGAATCTAGAGCAAGTTATCATAGGTACGCCAGTTAATTTTATGTTTTCTCTTTCGTAGGTAATTAGAGTTATGGGTATCGAACTGATAAACTAGGAAAGAAAACTACATTTAGATTTCTAAGACTTTAATTACCCTAGGCATAGTCTTCATCAGCGGCAAGCCTGCCTATACATTGTTCGATACTGGTGCTTCGCACTCGTTCGTGTCAAAAGCCTTCGTGGAAGGGCTGGAAGGCGTGGAGCGAATCACAGGCCTGATGATGAGGATACGACTACCAGACGGATCGTAGCTATTCACCTCCGCCCGCTGCAATATGGAGGCGGAGATCGGCGGGAAGACATTTCAAGTACTAGTAATGGTCCAGAAGATGCCAGTCTTTGATTCGATTCTAGGCATGACATGGTTACATTTGAACCATGCCCAGATTGATTGCCTGTCAAAGAGGATCACCGTGAGGCATGGGAATTCCTATATCGTCATCGAAGGTATAAGACCTATTCCCTCTCTCTTGCTGTCATCCGTGCAGACCCTCAAGGCCCACTTGTAGGGGAGGAAATCTGTGAAGTGCTGTTTGAAATGGCTGAGGCCAAGGATTCCATCTCGGATATCCCGGTGGTGTGAGTTTTTGCTGACGTATTCCCAGAGAAGCTCTCAGGGCTACCCCCGCACCGGGAGCAGGATTTTCGGATACAACTTGTGTCGGGGGCTAAGCCGGCATATAGAGCCCCTTACCGGATGGCCCAGAAGGAGTTGACAGAGTTTCAAAGCTAGCTCCAGGAACTAGTGGAAGCCGGATTTGTCCGGCCAAGCTCTTCACCATGGGGAGCCCCGATGTTGTTCGTCAAGAAGAAGGACGGGACACTTAGATTGTGCATCGACTACCTAGCACTGAACCGACTGACCGTCCAGAATACCTATCCATTGCCAAGGAGAGATGAGCTGTTTGATCAGCTGGAGGGGGCGCATTTCTTTTCAAAATTGGATTTGAGGTCGGGCTACTACCAGCTGCAGATCCAGAAGGTGGACATTCTGAAGACTGCCTTCAGTAGCAGATATGGTCTGTTCGGGGCTTACCGTGATGCCCTTCGGGCTCACGAATGCACCGTCGGCAATCTTGAGCTTCATGAATCGGGTGTTCGAGGCATGTTTGGATGTCTTCGTCATCGTGTTTATTGATGACATCCTCATCTACTCGAGGACAGAGGAGGAGCACCCACGATATCTGACGCTGACCCTGGAGAGACTGCGGGAGCAGCAGCTTTATGCGAAGTTCAGCAAATGTCAGTTTGGTTGAGGGAGGTGGCTTTCCTAGGCAATATCATCAGTGGTGCTGGGTTGGCAGTGGATCCGGCCAAGATTCAGGCAGTTAGGGATTTGCTGCAGCTGAAGTCGGCCACATACGTGCGAAGTTTTCTAGGACTTATCGGTTACTATCGGAAGTTTGTGGAGGGATTTTCTCGTATTGCCCATCCACTTACATCCCTGACGAAGAAGAATATGCCCTTTGTCTGGACCCCGCAGTGCGAGGTGGCTTTCCAGGAGTTGAAGGATCGATTCACCTCGGCTCCTATACATGCCCTTCCTTCGGGGAAATAAGGATTCCAGGTCTACACCAATGCTTCCTACCAGGGCATGGGTGCCATGCTGATGAAAATAGTCATGTGATAGCATAAGCTTCACGACAGCTGAAGAAGCATGAACAAAACTATCCTGTTCATGACTTAGAGATGGGAGCGGTCGTATTTTCTTTGAAAGTCTTGTGGTACTGTCTGTATAGTGTCCACTGCGACATATACTCCGACCACAAAAATTTGAGGTAAGTGGACACGCAGAAGGAGCTGAATATCAGGCAGAGATGGTGGGTGGAGTTCCTAGCAGAATACCAGTACGAGATGCACTACCACCCAAGGAAGGCGAATGTGGTGGCAGATGCGCTGAGCCGGAAGTCCATAATCTCTAGAGCAGGACCGCAGTTGATGGCCTTGGAGTTGGTGCAAATGTTAGAAAATATGCAGATATCCTTGGTGTTCGAGGATCACCTTGAGCTGTACCAGGAGTACCTATCGTCGTTGGTTGCCATAGATGACATTCGAGACTGAGTTAGAGATGGGCAGAGGTGCGAGGCCAAGCTAGAACCGATATTTCGTGCCTTAAAAACAGGCACTGCTGAAGATTACACACAGAGGGATGGCCTAGTATGCTTCAGGGGACGGGTTTACATTCCAGAGGGAGGCCAGGTAGGGGAAGATATCATGACGGAGGCTCACTGTAGTCGGTATTCGGTGCACTCGGGAGTTACGAAGATGACTGCGGATCTGAAGAAGACTATGTACTATCCAGGCATGAAGAAGGATATTACCTACATTGTGACCCACTGCGAGGCATGCCAGCTGGTGAAGGACGAGTGCAGAAAAACCGCAGGATTGTTGCAGCCACCCCCAGTGCTGGAGTGGAAGTTCGATGATATCGCGATGGACTTCATATATGGGCTTCCATGATCGCGGACGGGGAATGATTCGATCTCGGTGGTCGTCGACCGGCTGACGGAGGTAGCCAGATTTAACCCGATCAGAAAGGATGACTCGGTTGGTGTGCTGGTTCGGAAATTCTTGGAGTAGTTCGTCCATTATCATGGCGTACCCAGGACGATTGTATCGAATCAGGATGGACGGTTTACGTCTAGGGAGTGGAGATCTGTGCAGGCTTACTTGGGCACTTGGCTGACATTCAGTACAGCTTTTCCTCCCCAGACTGATGGGCAGACGGAATGCACCAATCGGACTTTGGAAGATATGCTGCGACTTTGCAAATTGGATTGCGGTGAGCCTTGGGAGAAGCTGCTGCCACTGATCGAGTTCTCATATAATAACAGCTACCAGTCAAGCATATGGATGGCTCCTTATGAGGCCATATACGGACAAAGGTGTAGGACTCCGCTGTCATGGATATAGGACGAGGATCCAAAGAATTTAGGTTCGGAGTTTGTTGAGAACACCGAGGCTCAGGTGAGGTTGATACAGGACAGGATATTAGAGGCACAGGGCCGACAGGCTAAGTATTTTGACGCTCGGCATCATCAGGTGGAGTTCCATGTGTATGACCGAGTATTCTTGAAGATCCGACCAATGCATGGGGTTTCACGGGTCCGCGGTCGGAAGAAGAAGCTCAGTCCAAGATATACTGGGCCTTATAGGATCCTGGAGCGGATCGGTCCTTTGGCTTACATGCTGGAGCTGCCACCAGAGATGGTGAGTCTACACGACGTGTTCCATGTATCCTCTCTCTCAGGAGGGCTCTAATACGCCCGGAGTAGTAGATTACGGCCACAGATGGGCCGGTAGCATCTGATCGGTCAGTTAACTTGGAACCGGTCCGGATTAACAATAAGGGAATACGAGTCTTGCGTCGCAAGAAGGTTCCATTGGTCAAGGTCCTGTGGAGGAATCATGGGCGAGAGGAGAACACATGGGAGCCTCAGGAGTTGATGCAACAGTGGTACCTGGAGCTTTTCAGTCAGGTATTACTCACAACCTCTCGGGATGTTACAATTTACCCTTCATACTTGAAAACACCGTAGACCTAACTAAAATTTTGAGGACGAAATATTTTGTTTATATATTGGGATTTGTAACATCTCTCATACAACTAGATCCCCTAGGAGTGGTTTTGTCATGACTAGGTCATGACAAAACCCTAGGAAGCCCAAGAAGGACAAATTAACCTAGGAATGTAGGTGAGATCATTATGATGTGCAAATAGTAGATTTTAAACCCTAGTTTAAGATGATCATGGGGCTTCACCAAAACTCCAAGACCTCACCATGGTCTCACCAATCCATTAGGAGGTCCATTAGAGCCCTAAGGGTCCATTGGAGTCGACCTAGGGTGGCCAAGTTGACCTATAACCACCATAGGCCTAAAGTGGGCAAGGTGCCCTAACTAAGGGCAGAGTGCACCTAGTAAGCCCAACCAACCCTAGCAGGGTCTTCCTAGACCCAACGTGGGATCAATGGGTCACTAAGGACCCTTGGAGGACAGTCAAAGTGGTTAAGTTGATCAAAGTCAACTCCGACCCTAAATGGGTCAAACTGACCTACATAGGGTCAACAGACCTTCCCTTAGCCAAGTGGATCCCACTCATGTCCTCCTAACCCTGGTGTGAGGTCAATAGGTCACCTGGGACCCATTAGGGTCAACTCTAGAGCCTGAGTTTACCCTTGTCAACCCTAGCCCTAAACTGATTAAAGTGCCCTAACTAAGGGGCAAGTGACCTTCAGAGTGCAAGTTGACCCTACCCAAGTAGTCCTAGACTTTAGGGGAGGCCCATGGGTCACCAAGGACCCGTTTGGGTCAACCCTAGTGGCTAATTTCACAAAAGTCAACTAGTGGGTCAAAGTAGTCAAACTAGCCTAAATGGCTAACTCAAGCCAAATCCAAGTGGGCTAGGCCCAGACAAGTGTGTCCCATTGGTCTAGGAGGTGGTGCGACACATTTTGGGCCCACCAAATTCAGAGTTTGGTGACTAGGAGAGAGAGGAGGTTACATAAATTTGTAGGAGAGAGAGGAAAGAGCTTAATGGCCATCATGGCCATGGAGGCTCCATAACCCCTCCTTTTGATGGGGCTTTAACCCCTTGGAGGCAAGGGAGGAGTTTTCAGGAGTTGGCCAGCCAGTGGGGTGGCTCATCCCATTAATTTGGGTGAAACCGAAAAAACTAGGTTTAATGGCCTTAATGGTGTTTTGATGAATTGGGGAGTTACAAGTCTCCTCTTCTGAATTCCTTCTTTAAGAACCTTCATCAGGGTCAGAACAGGCGTTTCCCCCGATCACATCTCGATTCCCTTACTGCTGGTGTAGAAATTGCAGAGGAGCCCAAGCTTGGCGTCCGACAATGGCAAGGAGGCACAACACCCGCTCTCAGGCCGTAATCCATATCGTCCCCTTCTCCTTCATCCATGGGTAGATCTTAGGAATCATTTGGAATGGGAATCAGGCTCAGTTGAGCCCGATCAAAGTTTGAAATTCCCTAGTTTTTTGCTTTTTTTCACCTTGTCGGGATCGCCGTAATTGGCCCCTCCGGCCGCCGTGTCGCCGCCAGTCGATAGCTACCAACTCGACGGAGGTGGTGGTGGCGGTGGCCGGCCAGGGAGGTGGCCGGATGGCCGGCGGTGGCTGTTGGAAGTTGCTCTAGGCAGGCTGGATCGTGCCCGTCGGCTGGAGGAGAAAGGCGATCCAGCCACCCTTGGATCTTGCTTTAAGATTAGTGTTGGGTGGAATTAAACTATATGTTATTTATTTTTGATTATTTCAATACTGTCACACAATTTTTATTTAATATATTTAATTATTAAAAATACCTCGAAGCTAATTCAGATAAAATGCTCAACATATCATTTGTAGCCCTATGGGTCTACTTTAATTCAAAATTTCTTTGAACCAATTTGGGTACATGGTTTGACCAAGGCACTCATTTCGGTGGGATCTATACCTAGAGCTAGGCAGAGAATAAAATGGGTGCCCACACTTCATCTCTTGTCCAAGCAACTTAAAATTTGGACAGGGCGTCACCCTATTCTATACCTAGGTCTTGCCTAAAAATAAGAATTTTGGGGGACAATTTTTCCATAGTTTTTGAAATTATGTAATTACTCTATGGTAAATTAATTAAGGGGCCAAATGACCTCCAAACTCTCCCAAATTTTGGTGAATGGTCCATGGCGTCATCATAAGGCTCTGTGTAAAATTTCATCTCATTTGGAGATGATTTGGCTTGAATTCTTGCAAACCCTAGCCTTGCCCTAAAGAGGGGTATTTAGGTCAAAAGTGTACTTGTGGGTTTAGGTGAACAAACCACCTCAACAGCAGTTGAAATTTGGGCCACTGACTTGACATAACTTTTAACACCCCCCCCCCCCATGGAAGATGGGGTGGATTGGAATAGATTTGTCATATGTCCTAAGACCCAACCCTAAGGAGGGGTTTTGGGGTCTTGTGAAGGGCATGTGGTCAAAAGACCTTGAAGTGAATTGAAATTTGGTGGAGAGGACTCTAGGGTAATTAGTGCCCTCTGGATTTAGGAATAATTAAACCCCTCAAAACCCTAGCCCTATTTTAGGACACAAAAATTGTAGTGCTAGAATAGGTTATTAAAACTCTTGAACAGTGCTGAAACTTAGGTAGTGTAGTCTTAGTGTTGGAATGAACCTCTGGAAATTTAATTGAGAATTTTGGAATATTAATCTTAGTACTTCCTTTGTTATGCATGAGTTAGCCCTACTTAATTATTTGGATATTGTGATCTCACTGTCCATTGGAAAGTCATGAAAATTAAGCAAAAGACATTTTAGACAATTATGCTCGTGAATGAATTTTATTAGAATTTTTGAATAAATATTTACAGTACCTGCTTCACAAGCTCATAAATTTAGGAACTTGTAGAATAATTCTTTCAGAGGTTATTTCTTGTTGGAAAAATTATAAAATTTGGCCTAGAGTGTTTATTGATCATTATGTACATGTTTGCATTTTCTCAGAATTTTTGGAAGTACTTTTGTTGTACTTGTCTCTTAAAAATGATTAATATAGATTATATTTAAAATTAGAATAAGAGGCCCAAACGTTGCTGACAAATTGTGAGACTTTGGATTCTATGTTATATAGTCTTATTGTATTTATCAAAAATTATGTGGAGAATTTGCATGTCTGAAATTGGTACTTCATGTTCAAACATGTGTTTTTGGATTACTAGAATAATTAAATAAATTATCAGATAAATGAAAAAAATTATGAATTTTGTGTTTAGGGTAAAACTGTCATGACATCCCTCCAATAATTATTATAGAGATACTGGATGAATTTTTTGAGTACCTCCCATTTTACACATCATACATCTTAAGATGGTCTGCGTTTAGTAAAACTTCAGAAATCAAGATATGGTGCAAAGTGCATCTAGAGAGTGGGATATTGGTGCGTTGATCTGGTAAGTGAAAAGAGTTCATCATTGGAAGCTGGGATGAGTAGGTTGTAGAGTTGTCTAAGATTAAGTGGTGCTCGAGGTCGACGAAACATTGTCTTCCCCGTGGAGAGGAAGAGTCAAAACACACTAGGGTTAGATCTAGTATAACACTAAAATGGATCGGGATATGGGTAACAACCAATAATAGTAAGTGCCTTGCGAAAAGGAACGATGGGCTTCATCTACCATCATAGTTCCTAGTGCCCTCGAGAGCCCTTCACGGGGAATACCTTGGGCAGTCCTGGGCTAACCTAAACAGTAGGAATAATAAACTGAAATGCTAGAGTAACTAGTAAAACTAATGTATCACCTTCACTCACCTCGATGTCTCGAGGTGTTAGGTTGGGTCACTCGGGTAGTAGGCTTAGTGGACTGGGTGATGGGCAGGTCGGCCCGACGAGGTTTGGCTCGGTTGTTCTTTGTGATGGGCAGGTTGGCCCGGGGAGCTTTGGCTCGGTACAGATATGTGACGGATGGGATAGTATAGGGAGCTTTGGCTCGGTAGAGATATGCGATGGATGGGATAGTCCGAGGAGCTTTGGTTCGGTAGATATTTGTGACGGACGGGTTAGTCCGGGGAGCTTTATCTCGGTGGTGATACATCAAGATTGCATGTGCATAACGTATAAGGTGGTGGGTCTTTGGTATTGGAGGATCGATGCACCGATGCCAATAAGTTGACTCGACAAGTGTGGTCTAGCACTTGGCCAAAAAAAGTGTGGTGCGCTAGCCGACAAGAGTATGCAGGAGCTCCGCTTAGTGCACCAGAGTTGAGGCGTACGATAGGTCTGACTGGTATTGCAATTATCGGTTTAGAGGTGGGCGAGGCCCAACCCAACACTTCTTTTTGCCACTACGAAGGTATCCTGGGAGGTTCGGCTCTAAAAAGGGGGAACTAATGGTTTGTGTACACAGAGTCGAGTGGGTGAGTTGCACTTGCATGTTCACATCATGGCATAACTGTATTTCATAATATAACCATCGCATAAAACCCGACACCTATTATATAAGTGGTACAGGATGCTTTATACAATAAGCCTTGCAAAACGACCCCTTGGTTTATAAGTTCGCGTGAGCATGCTTATAAGTTATGGTTTTTATTCAGTATATATATATGCATGCTTGCTAGAATGCCGACACCCAATCATATAAATTGGTATGAGACTTTTTATACGATAAGAGCCCTACAAAAGATCCCTTGGCTTATATGCTTTCATATAAGTTAAGGTTACTTTTCTTGTTCATTCTTTTTACCTTTATTTTGTCTTATATACTATAAAACTACTAGATTAGTTCCGCTTCCACCTGCTTATATTTGTTATTCTCCACTTTCATGTCCTCTCCTTTCCTTCTCCCCACTCGGTGCCTAGGAGCCATGGGGGAAGGGGCGAGGGATGATAGGACCTAGTCTTTTAGACTAACGATTTTTGAACCACATCATTTTAGGGGACCGTGGAGCTTAGCATGGAGGAGCAGCCGCGGAGGTCGGCACGCTTGGGGATTGGGCAATCTAGTACCGGAGTTTAGACAGTAGGGACTGTGAGTCCTGGTCGCTAGTAGTTATATTTGTTTTGCTTCTGCGATAAGAGATATGTAGTGAGGACTTGATGTACTGGACATGAGCCCAAGATTCAGTACTTTTATTATTATTTCTGTGGACACTGCCTACGTGGAGATTATTTACTATATATGTGATTTCAATGGACTTACCTTTTATTTCTTTGCTACAGCTGTGATCGATTTGGCCGGCAGGATCAACGTTTTGTAGTGATGACCTACCCGGGCGTGAAGGTGTCACCGCAACGCGGCGGTTCTGGGCCTAAGACCCCGGTGTTTCAAAAAAATCCAGATCAACATGAATCTTAAAGCATATCCAGTGGCTCCTGGTCATCTTCTTCCTCCAGCCACGGGCCATGATTGGTCGAACCTGGAGCCTATTCCAAGCCCATTTCCCAACCACCCGGCCACCTCCCTGGCCGGCCACCACCTCCATCACCTTCGTTGAGGTGGGGGCTATCGCCGGGCAGCGGCACGGCCGCCGGAGGGGCTGTTTTCGGCGATCCCGCAAGGTTGAAAATCTATGGAAAAATCTGAAATTTCTCTCACCCCATTGGGCTCAATTGAGCCCGATTTCTCTCCTAAATGATTTAAAGATCTAATCCACGAACAGAGGAGTAGAGGAGGACCTTTAAGCGAGCTTTCCAATGAGTGTGGTGGTGGTGCTCCATGATCGGTGGTGGAGCTTTTTGGTTCTCTGCAACTACATAGCCAACTTGCTTTGTTTCTTCAGGTAAAGGGTGGAAACGTCTCCTCTAACCTTGGGGAAGCTTTTAAAAGAGCCAAACGGGGGGAGGGGAAGTGTCTAGCATGCAATGGACATTAATGGCCACTAAACTCTCATTTTGGCCAAGTTGGTTCTCTGAATACAGCCACCTAAAGGCTAAGAAAAACCTTTGGTCTCCTCTAAATAATGAGGGGAAGATGAATCAAGACTTTGGAATCAATTGAAGAGGGACTCTTGCTCTCCCATGGTCATTAATGGCTTTCTCTCTCCTCTTTCTATCTCTTCCTTCTGGGAGAAATTAAATTCAGCTACTTTGGTGGCTAGTTATGGTTATTTAACCCCTCAAAACTAATGAGGGAGAATGTATCCACCAATTGGAGAGGCCCTTGATATCCCTTGGCCATGAATGACCCTTTTTTTCTCACTTTCTCTCTCCTCCAATAAAGGGGAAAATGAAGCTTTCTCTCTCCAACTCACCATGACCGAATTTTGATCACTCCTCCAGCCTATTGGCACCCCACTGACCCATATAAATAATAAAAATGAGGTTAGCCCAAGTGGGGGAAATGGTTTTGAGCTTGGGTTAGCCCATTTGGGCTAATTTGACCTAAACCTAGACTAGGGTTAACCTTGGTCAATTTGACCTTTTGAGTCACAATCAATGTGTCCTTGGTGACCCATTTGCCTCCCCTAAAGTCTAGAAAGGCTTGGTTAGTCTTGGTTGGGCATCTTGGGGGTCACTAGACCCATAGTTAGGGCACTTTGACCAAGTTAGGGCTAGAGTTGACTTTGGTCAACATGACCATTTGGGTTGACCCCAAGTGGTCCTTGGTGTCCCCATGGCTTCCCCTAAGGTCTAGGAAGAGTTGTGTAGGGTTAAAGTTGCACACTGATGGTCACTTGCCCCTTAGTTAGGGCACTTTGACCACTTTAGGGTTAGGGTTGACTTGGGTCAACTCAGGCTCTAGAGTTGATCCCAATGGATCTTTGGTGACCCATTGACCCCAATTTAGGTCTAGGAAGACCCTGTTATGGTTGTTTGGCCTTATTAGTGGCACATTGCCCTTAGTTAGGGCACCTTGCCCAATTTAGGCCTAGGATGGTCCTAGGTCAACTTGGCCACCCTGGGTTGACTCCAATGAATTCTTAAGGCATTTCAATAGATTGGTGAGGTCATGGTGGGGTCTTGGAGTCATGGTGAAGCCCCATGATCATCCTAAACTAGGGTTTAGGAATCTACAATTTGCAGACCATAGTGATATCACCTACATTCCTAGGTCCACTTGGTCTTCTTGGGCTTCCTACGGTTTTGTCATGACCTAGTCATGACAAAACCACTCATAGGGGGTCTAGTTGTCTTAGGAATGTTACACAAGGTATTTAAGGAGCAAAAGGGGCGAAGCATTGAGGTTTATATAGACGATCTCTTGGTAAAGAGTAAGAGTGTGGAGGAGCATCTCAGGGACCTGCTAGAAACCTTTGTCGTGCTTTGGAAACACAAGATGAGGCTCAATCCCGGCAAATGTGTTTTTTGGGCAAAGAAAGGAAAATTCTTGGGTCACCTCTTGACCCTGGTTGAAGTGTAACCAATGCTAGATAAAGTGAAATCAAACATGAAGATGGAGGCTTTAATGACTGTAAAGGAGATTCAGTGCTTAACAGGTCGGCTCGCGGGATTAAGCAGGATCCTCTCACATGTCAGAGAGAAGTGCTCCCTTTTTTTCAGAGCATTGCACAATCACATAGATAACAAGAGCTTCAAGTGGTTTTCAGAGTGCGATGAAGTATTTCAAAGATTGAAGCACCATCTAACGCAAGCCCCCTTATTATAAGGGCTCAAGGAGGGAAAAGACCTCTGAAAGTGAGGGATAAATCTGTCTTAACTCTAGAGGGGGGGTGAATAGATTCCTTTAATAACTATGATTAGTTTTTATAGCGTAATTAAAATAAGTGATATCTATATGTATAGAGAGAGAAAAAAAAAACAAAAACAATCACAGCACAAAAAATAAAAGAATATAGCATTCCAAACGACACAAAGATTTTATAGTGGTTACCCAAAACTGGGTACATCCACTCTTCTACCACCCTGATAGGAAGCCACTAACAGGTTTTTTTCAGGTGCCCTGCCACCATAGGTTTTTGCTTAGGTACCCTGTCACCACAAGATCTATTTCAAGGGAGATCTCACAACCCTTTGAGCTTTTGATCAGGTGCCCAAAAACCAATCCAAGTCTTTTGATAAGGAGACTTGACGACCAAATGATAACTTTTGAAGACAGCTAAAAACCTTTTTTAGATTAGGAAAAGAAAATGATGTTGTCTTCTCTTTCTCAAACAACTGAGAAGACTTAGTGGATGTTATTATCAAAGCTCCCTCTGAGATGAAGAAAAGTTCAGGAAGATGAGAGCTTTGCACTGGGTGTAGGCCTTGAAGTTGACTTTGCTGATCTTCAGGAACATTCAGACAGATGTTGACTGTTGTCTCTAGAAAAATCCTGAAGCAGAAACTGAAGAAGACTAATGATCTGTGTGTTGATGTTCTTCTTCAATTTCCTATTAGAATGATAACAATGCTTTTTTCTGAAAAGTGTATCATTGGTTATTGTTGCTCTTGTTGTTGTTGTTCTATTGAAGAGAGAAGAATTGCTTTTATATCTTGAGAGATTTCAGCCTTCTGAAATTTGAATAATATCCTGAATTTACTGCTGAGATTCTGAGAGTTGAACTGCTGGATTTTGCCTTTTAATGAGTTTTCTCAACTGTCTCAGTAAATAAGTCAAGTAATTAACTCTATGAAAAATCATAATTAATACTACCAAGAAATGACCATATTCTTGAGAATATGAGCATTAATTATCAGAGAATTACTGCCTTAGAACAATACCAATGGAAGTCAAAATGAGAGAGAATATGTCAAACTTATACTGAAGGAAATTAATCAAACTCAGGACAGATTTTGTCGAACTGAACTCCATGTTTGTCGAGCTGAGAAATCTCCTTCGTCGAGCTGAGCTCAGAGATAATTGATCGGGAAGATATCTGTCAAAGCTGAGTTCCAAGTTTGTCGACCAGAGAATCTGAGTAGAAGAAGGAAGATCATCGACCTGAGCATATATTTCGTCGAGCTCAGCTCAGAGTTGACACTCTGAGTTCGTCGATCAGTGATTGAGGATTGTCGAGCTGAGTTCAAAGAACTTCGAACTAATTTTCTTAACTCTTTAAAACTGTATTTCTTCTAAGTCTGAATCTCTGAATAATTCTGAGGGTTGGATCAAAGATGTCTAACCTGGTCAGACTAACCTAGACCTTAGAACTAACAAATTTGATCCTAGGATATACATGGTGGGTCAATAAACTTATAGTGAACCTAGCCCAAATCCAAACTAGGGATCCAACAACCTCTTTCTTTACTTAGGAGTAGGAGCTGAGGTAGTAAGCTCGGTCCTAATTCGAGAGGAAGGTAAAAAGCAGCTCCCCATTTATTATATGAGTAGGGTCCTCTAGAAGGCCAAGTTATGCTATATTATCTTGTAAAAACTAGCCTTCGAGCATTCAAGATGGCTGGCCAAGTGGTCGATGGAGCTCCATGAGTTTGACCACACCTTTTGTCCATCGAGTGGCATTAAAGGCCCAAGTGGTGGTAGATTTCTTGGTCGACTACACGACGGAAGAAGGAGACGTAGATCCACCAGATTGAAAGGTTTGGTAGATGTTCATGGATGGAGCTTCATGAAAATACTCGATGCAGGTAGGAGACATTCTGACGAGTCTCGGGGTGTCAATATGGAACAAGTGGTAGACATTCATTTTCTAGTCAGAAATAATGAAGCACAGTACGAGGTTGTCATTGTCGGTCTTTGCCTCACTTGCGAGCTCAACTTCAGGACCTCAGTGTCCACTCAAATTCTTTATTAGTTGCCTCTCAAATACAAGTAGAGTTTGAGGCCCAGGAGCTCGTTCTGCAGCGGTACTTTGTGAAGGTTAAGGAATTGGTGGGTGCTTTCTGCTCATTCTCCATCCAGCATGTACCGAGGGAGGAGAACTCGACAATAGATCGTCTGGCCAAGGATGGCCCCACTGCACGGGGAGTGGTGATTGAGTTATTATGACCATCCATCGACTAGGGGGCTAATGGAAATCGACCATCAACCATAATGGATGGACACCTTTGTAGAATTCTTATCTACAAGTCAGTTTCCTCCATGTGTTTAGGAATGGAGGCGATTCAGGTTTAAGACTGCTTACTATCTGCTTCACGAAGGGAGCCTTTATTAGAAGACCATGTCAGACCCCTTAGCATGGTGTGTGGCCGTGGTGGAGGTGCCCCAGGTATTTTAGGAAATCCATTAGGGGGAATGAAGCCATTTCGGAGGGAGAAAGTTGGAAAAAAAGGTTGTTGAGGCAGAGGTACTTATAACCTACTATCTTGAAGGACGCGAATCAGTTCGCCAAAAGGAGCTCGAGGTGCCAACTCCATGAGCCCCTCCAGCTACAGCCCGTACAATAGCTCAAGACAATCACGGCCTCATGGCCCTTCGCGATTTGGGTGATGGATCTCGTCGGGCAGTTCCCCCAAGCTAGTAGGCAGAGAAGGTTTATCCTCGTAATGGTAGATTATTTCTCGAAGGGTATTGAAGTGAAAGCACGGGCGAAGAGCACATCCCAAATTGTAAGGAACTTCATATGGTGGAGTTCATCTGCGGACACAAACTTCCACTCGTGATCATCACAGACAACGGCTCGCAGTTTGCGAGTAAGGAGCTCATCAATTTTTACAATCTATGAGGGATTGAACTCTGCTTTGTATCCATCCACAATCCTCAGAGCAATATCTAGGTCGAGACTGCCAACAAAGTCATCGTCAACTTGCTATAGAAGAAGGGGGAAAACTTAAAGGGGAACTGGGTCGAATAACTTCCCTTCGTCTATTGGGTCTCAGAACTACCTCAAACACTACCACAAGAGAGACCCCATTCAAACTGTCTCATGGCTCAGAAGCAGTGATCTTAGTAGAGTTTGATGTCAAGAGCCCAAGGGTCATGGTTGGGGAAGAGGGAGGGGAGGATTGGAGGATGGAGAATGAGGTGGAGCAAAGGTTCTCACTTGACTTGGCTGAAGAGCTTTGAGACCTCACGATGATCCGTCAAGAGGAGGTCAAGTGTAGAATGTTGAAGTATTTTGACAACCATATAAGGGTTAAACAAATCGCTAAAGGTGACCTGGTTTTCAAAAAGGTAGACGCCATTGGCCAGGGTACAGCAGTAGGAAAGCTCCAACCCAATTCGGAAGGACATTTCGTGGTGGCTAAAGCATTGAAGTTAGGAGGGTACTGACTTCAAGATATCGAAGTTGAGCTCCTTAGCAATACGTGGAATGGTGATGACTTGAAGTGATTTTTTCCTTGAGCCCTGTGGGCTTGTAATACATTTATACTATGCTCTATCTTTCTCAACCAAAGATAAATATTTTGATTATGTGAATACATGACTCTTTTTGCGATGGTATGTCCATCGAATGCCCCACAAGAAATGTTGGAACACCCTATTAATAATTTGGGTCAGGATCACTGTGTCTCTAGGAAACCAATGTTTGACCTCCTGTATAGCTCAAAAGGTCAATTAGAATTGAGTCTAAGGGTTAGAAGTCTAAGTTTGGAAGCTGCCCTCAAGACCAAGACTTTTTTAGTTTGAGACTAAGTCATATCGTCGAGCTCAGCACGACGATTCGTCGAACTCCGATCGACGATCGTCTAGCTCAACTTCAACAGATCGTCGAACTCCATTCGACGATCGCTGAGCTCAACTTCATCATATCGTCGAACTCCATTCGACGATCGGTGAGCTCAGTTCGACGATCTTGACTCAGCTTTGGATCTCTATCTCTGAGCTCAGTTCGACGATCTTTGAGCTCAGATAGACGATATTTTGTTGCAGTATAAATCCATATCGCTGAGCTCAGTTCGACGATAGCAGAGCTCAGTTCGACGTTTTCAGATAACTTCAAGGATGTTTCAAGATTCAAATTCAGATCAGTTAAAGAGTTATTCTGCAATTAATTCAGAAGATTTTCTAGCCGTTTTCATTTATTTCTGGACCAAGTTTCAAGGGATTTTCAAGGAATATTTCTGTGGACTTTCCTCCAGAAGACATTTTGCAATTAAGGATGCAATTAATACAGACCAACGACTATTCTTGACAGAGGATGTTTTTCTATTCAGTACCAGAGAATAAAAGATAAGAATTTTTTGAATCTCACACACACAGACAGATAGAAAGACAGACATCAGTAATCTTAAGAACAAGAACAAAATATTCTCTATCTCAAAGAATTCTCAAGAACACACATCCAATGAGATCAAATTTTCTGAAATCCTCAGATCTCTCTTGTCTAAAGTGTTCAAGGCCAACATATTTCAAGACTCCAGACACCTAACATTTCAGCTGTTGCTGAAATCACCTCTTGCTGGAGCTCAACTTCTGAAGGCCTATCACCCTACAACAAAGCTTCTTTTCCTGAAGATCTCAAGGACTCAGGGGGAGCTTTGACACCATCAAATCCACATAGTCTTCTCAGCTGTTTGAGAAAGAGAAGACTTCCATCACTCTCTCACCCCCATCTCTGTAAAGGGTTTCTCAAACTCCCTTCAAAAGTTTGAACTTGGTTTTTGAGCACCTTGTCAAAAGCTCATTGGTGTCAAGACACCTGATCAAAAAATCTGATTTGGTTTTTGAGCACCTTATCAAAAGATCATTGGTGCCCAGGACACCTGGTCAACTCATCCTGCAGTGGATTCCTACCTAAGGTGGTAGAAGAGTGGATGTACCCAAGTTTAGGGGAACCACTATATTTCCTTGTGTCATCTGGCTTGCTTGTCTTTATTTTTGTTTCTGGCTGTGATTGTTCTGTGATTAGCTTATGATTAGTTTACTTCTGTGATTAGATTTATTAACTGCTTCCCTGCTCACTCACATTACAACAATTGTTGTAAAAAGTTTTCAAGCATCATATACTCTATTCACCCCCTCTAGAGTATATCAGATCTAGCTGCACTTTCAATTGGTATCAGAGCCAGGTTGGTTAAACATACCACACATTGGTGGTTGCACAGGCTAACACCTGAACCCAAAGATCCCTAGTTAGATCTGTTTTCTTTTGAAGTTTATTATTAGGTTTTGCTTTCACAAATCATGGCCCAAAACAAAGATTATGCTAGCACTAGACCTCCAGTGTGCAATCTAGCCAAGTTTGCACTTTGGAAAGCAAGGATTAGATTATACATGAATTCTATTGACGAGGATATTTTTAACTCTGTTTTGACAGTGTGTCCAAGACCTCCAGAGAACTCAAGTACAAATGTTGTTCCACCTCCATCAGGAACAGATGCTGACATCAAGAAATGGAAGGTAGCTGATTCCAAGGCTATGAACATCTTAGCCCAGACAATGTCTGATGACATATTTCAAAAGGTGGCTGAATGCAATTCAGCAAAGGAAATTTGGGACAAACTCTCTGAAATAGTCTCAGGCTCAGCTGATGAGAGAAAGGATAGGAGATCCCACCTCATATCTCAATATGAGAATTTCAAGAATGGAGAAACTGAGTCAGTGGGAGATATGTACAACAGGCTCAGTCTAATAGTCAGTGAACTCAGGACATTGGATAAAGAAATCTCACTAACTGAACTCAATGACAAAATTCTAATGTGCTTTCCTAGCACTTGGGATTCAAGAATCTGGCCAATCAAGGATGCCAGAAGTTTGAATGAGATCACCACTGAAGCTCTATTGGGTAAGCTCAAATCTTATGAGCTACTCATTAAGAATAGAGAAGAAGAACAGAAGGCTGCCTCACCAGCCACAAGAAAAGAGAAAACAATAGCCTTCAAGGCAACTGAAGATCAGCCTGAAGACAAAGTCACAGGCAATGATGAACTGATCAGTCTGTTGGCCAAAAGATTTTACAAGATGGCCAGAAAGGACTTCAGAAGGAGATCATACAAGGAGCATGATAAGCCAAGGTATGACAAGTCAATTAATAATAAAGAAATTGTTTGCTTTGGTTGCAGGAAACCAGGGCACATAGTTCCTGACTGTCCAGAAAACAAAAACAAGGACAGAAGGGACAAGAAAGAAAGAAGAAAGGAGAAAGACTCCAAGAGGAATGGTAATGGCAAACCCTCATCAAGCAAAAATAAACACACAAGAAAGGGGTTTGTTGCTGAATCCTGGAGTGAGACTGAAGAGGAGTCAGAAGCCTCATCCAGCTCCAGTAATGATGAAGATGATGCAGAAGAGAAATAGTTCTGCATGATGGCAATCAATGCCTCACAACACAATTCAGAAGAAGAAGAGTCAGAGACAGATTCAGAGACTCAGCATGAAGAAGATCAGGTAATTAGTTCATTTGATTTTAATTCAGAGGACTTTAAATCTGAATTCAAAGCATTATGTTTAGACCTGCTAAAATCTGAGAAAGAAATTATCTCTCTCAGAAATCATTTATCTGAACATAATACTTTAAAGTCAGAAAACCTCAAACTCTCTCAGGAGTTGGAGTGCTGTAGGGAGCAGATAGCTTCACTGAAAAGTGAGCTATCTGAGACCAAGAAGCTTGAAGAATCCCTTAATGGGAGAAGCATCAAGCTGTTTGACATCACAAGTATAGTGAACTCTAGATTTAATAGTACACTGGGCTTGGGTGCTTCATCCAGCCAACACATAGTTCTAACAACTCCAATCAAATTCATTTTTGATAAAGGAAAGGTAGTTGTAGAGGTAGCTAGGAAAAATTCTGATCTGCCCAAGAAAACTAAGTCCCATCAGAAACCGTCGAACGGAGATCGACGATCGCCGAACGCTGATCGACGATCTCAGGCAAAATCGTCGAACTCAGGTCGACGATCTCAAGTTCCTGAACTCTGCCATAGTCGACCGTCGAACGGAGCTCGACGATCTGACCCAAGATCGTCGAACGCAGATCGACAATCGTCGAACAGAGGTCATAGCTCTGGAAAGTCCTTCAAGGGCAAATCAAAATCCAATCCTAAGGGTCCTTCATCCCAAATCTTTAACCCTTATACTGAATGGATTATACCTCCAAGGAGATATCATCCTGAAGATATAAGAGTCAACCTGGGATGTCTTTTATTTCAGAGTTTAAAGGTTATCAACCTAGGCCCAAGGTAAACTGGGTCAAAAACAAATGAATTATCTTATATACAGGTGAAGACCTATCCAACATCTAACCAGCAATGGTACTTGGATAGTGGGTGCTCAAAGCACATGACAGGGAACAAGGACAACCTCACATCCTTTAGAGCCAAGCGTATACCCAAAGTTATCTTTGGTGATTCAAACTTTGGACAGACTAAAGGATATGGTGGTCCAGATTGGATCAGTAACATTCAAGAAGGTAGCTTATGTGGAAGGACTGAAGCACAACTTAATAAGCATCAGTCAGCTGTGTGATGAAGGCTACCAGGTGACCTTCAGCAAAGCTTTATGCAAAATCAAGTCAGAGGACAACACAACTGTGTTGACAGGTAAAAGGAAAGGTAACATCTATCTAGTAGATTTTCTTTCAACAAATGTAGATATTTGCCTGTTTAATTCTGTTTGTAGACCAAATATTTTATGACATAAGAGACTAGGACACCTAAACCTTAGAACTATTGCTAGGCTATCCAAGGACAACCTTGTTAGAGGACTACCTTCTGGCTCCTACAAGAAGGAAGGACTCTGCAGGGCTTGTCAATTAGGCAAGCAAACTAAAAACAGTTTTAAGTCACTTAATAAGAGTGATTCACCTAGGATATTGTATCTGTTACACATGGATCTCTTTGGACCCATCACAGTACAAAGCCTAGGAGGGAAATCTTACACTTTAGTAGTTGTAGATGACTTCTCTAGATTCACTTGGGTGTTCTTTCTAAGGAAGAAGTCTGATAACTTTAAGTGTCTGACAGAGTTTCTCAAATGTATACAGATTGAGTTCAATACTCACATTGCCCTGATCAGAAGTGATCATGGGACAGAGTTTGATTCTCTTCTTATGCAAGAGTTCTGTCAGAGTGAAGGGATCAGACATACTTTCTCAGCTCCTAGAACTCCTCAACAAAATGGGGTAGCTGAAAGGAAAAATAGAATCCTTATTGAATCTGCCACTATATTGTTGTCATATGCTCATCTTCCTCTATCCTTTTGGGCAGAGGCAGTGAACACCTCCAACTATGTGCTGAATAGAAGTTTGATACATAAATTAAAGGGAAAGACTCCCTATGAATTACTCAAAGGGAAGAAACCTAAAGTTGATTATTTTAGAGTTTTTGGTTGTATTTGCTACATACATAATAATGACAAGAAATATTTAGCAAAATTTCAAGCTAAAGCTGATGAAGGAGTGTTTCTGGGATACTCCATGATCACCAAGGCTTATAAGGTTTATAATAAATCATCTTTAAAAATTGAGGAATCTGTACATATATCATTTGATGAATCTAACATGTCTTTCAAGGAGAAGATCTCTTCTACCATAGAACCTTTGCAGGAACATTCTCTTGTTGAAGACTTGAACAAGTTACAGGTTACTCAAAAGGATGAAAGCAGTGAAGATGAAGATAGTGTTCAACATAATGAAGAACAACTTGAAGAGCCAGTTGTTATACCACAAGAGGAAACAACAACACAGGTTAGTGAACAATCAACACCCCCTGTTGATTTAGTAACATCAAGAGACCATCCAATTTCCCAAATAATTGGAGACATCTCAGCTGGTGTGCAAACCAGAAATTAGGTCAACCAAAAACTGTTGCACACCTACTTCCTATCTCAAATTGAACCTCAGTCCATTCAAGATGCAGAGCAAGATCCACACTGGATCATTGCAATGCAAGAGGAGTTGCATCAATTTGAAAGGAACAAAGTGTGGGAACTAGTGCCAAGGCCTAAGGATCACTCCATTGTTGGAACAAAGTGGGTATTCAGAAACAAACTGGATGATCAAGGAGTAATTGTAAGGAACAAGGCAAGGCTAGTTGCTCAGGGATATTCTCAAGAAGAAGGAATAGATTATGACCAGACTTTTGCACCAGTTGCAAGATTGGAAGCCATCAGAATCTTTTTAGCTTATGCAGCACATAAAGGCTTCAAGGTATATCAGATGGATGTCAAAAGTGCATTTCTAAATGGAGACATCAAAAAGGAAGTATATGTCAGACAACCTCCAGGTTTTATCTCTCCAACTTATCCTGATTATGTTTTTAGATTGAACAAAGCATTATATGGTCTCAAGCAAGCACCTAGAGCATGGTATGAGACCCTAGCATGCTTTATTTTGGAAAATGGATTTTTGAGGGGTAGAGTAGACCAAACTCTTTTCATTAGAACCCATAAGTCCCATACCCTACTAGTGCAGATTTATGTAGATGATATTATTTTTGGTTCTACAGACTCCAAATTGTGCAGAAGGTTTTCCAACCTAATGCATTCTAAATTTGAAATGAGTAGCATGGGTGAGCTATCCTTCTTCCTAGGATTGCAAGTCAAACAGCATGCTGAAGGCATCTTCATTTCTCAAACCAAGTATGCAAATGAATTGGTTAAGAAATTTGGCATGTATGAAGTATCTTGTATGAAAACACCTATGCCTACTAATGCTATATTGGATGCTGATGAACATGGGAAACCTGTTGATTAGACAACATATAGAGCAATGATTGGCTCTTTACTGTACCTTACAGCTAGTAGACCAGATATAATGTTTGCTACATGCATATGTGCTAGATTCCAAGTAAGCCCTAGAGAATCACACCTAACACTAGTAAAGAGGATTCTCAAGTATGTTAAAAGTTGTCCAAATCTTGGTCTCTGGTATCCAAAAGATTCAGCATTTGATTTAACTGGATTTTCTGATGCTGATTATGCTGGATGCAGAATTGACAGGAAAAGCACCAGTGGAACTTGTCAGTTCCTTGGTGACAGACTTGTCTCTTGGTTTTGTAAGAAATAAACTTCTATGTCAACTTCAACTGCTGAAGCTGAATATATGGCTGTAGGCAGTTGTTGTTCACAAATCTTGTGGATTCAAAACCAACTCCTAGACTATGGCTACAACTTAGAGAAGTCTAAAATCTTTTGTGATAACACCAGTGCTATTTCTATAGCTCAAAATCCAGTCCTCCATAGTAGGACAAAACACATAGAGATTAGGCATCATTTCTTAAGGGATAATGTTGAAAAGAAAAAAATTGAACTACAATATATCCCAACTGATTTACAAAGGGGAGATATTTTCACCAAGCCCTTGAATGAAAAGAAACACACCTTCTTCCTAAATCAGTTAGGAATGTTAGATGGAGGAAGTCTTAAATAATATCCAAGATTTTAAAAAAAGCTTAAAAATTGACCAAGATTAGACAAACATCTTATTTTTTTTCCCTTAGTGTCTAGAGTTTTTCTGATCTCTGAACTGCGCTCGAAGATTTTCCCCCAAATCGTCGAACGGAGATCGACGATTTCCGAAATCGTCGACCTGAGTTCAACGTTTCTCAGATAGTATGAACTATCTCTTCCGGTCAACAATCGTCGAACGGCGCTCGATGATTTTGTTCTCTGAACGATCGTCGAACAGAGCTCGACGCTCTCCAATATCGTCGAACGGAAATCGACGATGTTGTAGACTCTTCAGATTCCTTTAGAAGCCTCGATCGTCGAACTGAGTTCAACGATCTTTCCATTTCTGCATCGAACCCTAATATAAAATTCATTTTTCACCGTCGTTCTCCTTTGCGCTTTCGATTTCTCTGCAAAAACTTTCTTTCCCTCCAAACATTTCTGCACTTGGTCGTTTTGTTTGTTGAATCTTTGCAGATAACTAAGGCTGTGTCTGTTGCTGTTCTCGCCGCCATGAAATTTTATGCTGGCTTCGACATAGACATGGAATCCTTCAGCACAACAGACCAGGTTTTTCAGGATATCTTAGAGTTATTCAAAGAGCAGAAACTGGCAGCAATCATGACTACAAGGATTAAGCTTGCTTCTGATGAGATTAAGGAATGGGTCTACACTGCCCACAATCAGGACCACACCACCATTGTTGGATCAATCTCTGGCACACAGGTACCTTTGACCCCAGCAATTTTAACAAAGGTTTTTGAGTTAAGTACTGGTGGAGATTCTGCTGATTTGTCTGGAGAAGACTATGCTGACTTGCTTGCCAGAATGGGTCACACTGAGGCTAACCCTAGCAAGCTATTGAAAAAGAATCTTTCTGTGGAATACAGATTCCTGGCTGATGTAGTTGGGAAAGTCCTACTGGCTAAGCACTCTGCTCATGATACAATTTCCAGGTATCAGCTCTGCCTAATGGGAGCCCTAGTAGATAGGAAGAACCTGAATTGGGGAGAGGTCTTCTTTGACCTCATTAAGAAGAAAATCAACAAAATTTTTGTAAACTTTGGAAGAATTCTAGGGGTGTTTCTGCAGAATAGGTGCCCTGCATTGCTGGTCTCCTCTGGAATCCACATTAATGCATCCAAGAGACTATCTTGTGCCCTTTTTGGTAAATGGGACAGACAGATCATCAAGCCCAGCAGGCCCTCCTCCAGCACTCCTTTAGGCACCAGGACTATCAGAGTCACTTCCCCACAGGTCTCTGCCCCTGCAGCTGACCTGCCTGCTGATGCCTCTCCTCCTCCTCCTCCAATTCCATCTCTTCCCATTACATCTACCATTCCAACTCCATCCACCATCATCATCTCCAACCCCTCTCCAACATCTACACCATCTCCAATCCCTACTCTTCCAACCACAGAAGACCAATTCCATCCCTTATTCTCCTACCCTCAACCAGATATCACTTCATCACCATCCAATCCATCCTTCAACCTCATTGATGATTCCTTTATGGATGACTCACCATCCTCTCCTCCTGAGCTACCCTCATCCTCAACATCTTATCAAGATCTTTTGCAAGAAATCATTGACCAACCCACCTTCACACCCTCCATCTCCATCCCACTGTCCTCCATATCCACCTTACCCACACCTCAGCCATCTCTTCCCCCATTCACCATCTCTCCACTACCCTCACCAACAGCTACTCCTCCATCCTCTACCTCTGCTCTAGTCACTACTGAGCAAGTAGATATTCCAGCCCTTGCTGACAGGATTTATGAACTACTAGCCCCCAGGCTATCTCTTCTCTTGGAGACCTCCTTGGCTCCATTACTCCTGTCAGTGGCAGCCCTTTCTGCCAGGCTCTCCTCTCTATTCCCTCAGGCAGCCCCTTCAGCAGTGTGCCTTGATCCAGCCATGTCTGAATCTAGGCAGGGGGAGATGCCCTATGAAGTGAGTCTGTCTGCTGCTGCTCTTGCTGTTTCAGTGAGCCTGCCTGCTGCTGTTTCTTCAGTTCTTGAAACTGCTACTGCTGCTGCTGATGTGTTTCAAGCTTCAGTTAAACCTCCTGCTGCAGTCTTTGCAATAGACCTCAGGTCTTTGATCTCAGATTTTGATTCTATATATTTCAGATGTCTACCAGAGAAAGCTTGTCTTCCAGAGACAGTTTCTATCCAACCCCCAGAGGATCTGTCCAAGGACCTTGTGCCTTTCTCTTGCTGTGACCCCAGCATCATCACTTCATTTGTTAACTCAGTTTATGCTGCTGCTACTTCTGCTGAAAGCAGTGTGGTTGTTTTTGATGTTGCTGCCCCTCCTACTACTGAAAGTCTTGATGATACTTCTGTTACTGCTGATGAGCCAATTTCTAAGGAGATCCTTATGACAGAGGCATATGAGTTTGAGCCTTCTGTATTTTCTGCTGATATTTCTGCTGCTGATAATGCTGGTTCTGTCAGTGAGACTGCTGTTGTCCCAACTGCTGTTATTACTGCTTCTGCCTCAATTTCAACTGCCACACCTTCTGTATCTGCTGTTGTCACTACTGCTACTGTCACAACTTCTGCTACTATAACCTCTGCTACCTCATCTGCTTCAATCCAGCTCAAGAAAGATTTGATGAAGAAAATTGATGCCCTTTATGATGATCAAAGTTCTGAAAGTGATGAGTTCAGAACAGATTCTGATGATTCTTCTGCTACCATTGCCAGGAAAAGAAAGGCAAGGAGCAAAGCCATGAAGAGAGTACCTCCTGCCAAGGTCAAGGATAACAATGATATACCATATTATATTTTGCATGATTGCCCCATAATTGAGCACTGGATGTAGTACTCAAAGAATCAACTCAAAGCAATGAAAAAGAAAAGGAAATATGAAAAGGGCTCTTCTCAATTCCAACATTCTCATCCTCCTCCACCACCTCCTCCTGATGCAGGTGCAGGTGGAAGTTCTGCTGCTCAACCCCCTGCTAGAAGTCAAACCCCCTATCAGCCACATGCCAGATCTTATCATAGGGGAAGCCAGTCCAGGGGTTCTCAATCCAGGAGAGGAGGATATAGAGGCAATCAAAGAGAAGTCCAGGTTTACTTTAAAGGATACTCAAGGCAACATCCATACTCCAGGGAAGGACAAATTTCATCTGACACCACCTCTGGTCCTTTTCCCTATAAATTGAAGGAAACTGTTTCATCCAGGCCTCCTCAGGACAATCCTTCTAACAGATATGAGCCACCAGTACCTTTTGAAGACCCTGAGAACAATCCAGCTGCTTGGACTGCAAGGATGAAAGAGCTTGCTGCAGTAGATCAGATCAAGAAAGCTAAAGAGCAAGGAAGAGACTCCTCTAACATCTCTACAATGTCTGAACAAAGAAAGAAAGAGTTGGAAAAATATGGGTCAAGCAAATTTTTTCATTCTGACAGGTACATGGAACTGCATCCTGAAGCTGTAGTTCCCAGGCCTAAACAGCAAACCGCTTTAGGTGCAGTAGATGATACTAGATCAAAGAAGGAAACCCTCAACCCTAACAGAGAAATCAAACTCATTAAGGGCAAGGAAAAGAAATGATTATGTAAGGTGACAATCATCTTAATTTCTGATTATTATCTGGGATGATATATATCTGTGGTTCTGCAATGTCCAGCTTGTTGTTTTTCTGTATTGCTGCTTGTATGTTATTTAATTTTTTCCAAACTCTATAAATAGTAATCCTAACCCAAATAGGGGGAGATTGTTGGAACACCGTATTACTAATTTGGGTCAAGATCACTGTGTCTCTAGGAAACCAATGTTTGACCTCCTGTATAGCTCAAAAGGTCAATTAGAATTGAGTCTAATGATTAGAAGTCTAAGTTTGGAAGCTGCCCTCAAGACCAAGACTTTTTCAGTTTGAGACTAAGTCATATCGTCGAGCTCAGCACGACGATTCGTCGAACTCCGATCTACAATCGTCTAGCTCAACTTCGACAGATCGTCGAACTCCATTTGACGATCGCTGAGCTCAACTTCATCATATCGTCGAACTCCATTCGACGATCGGTGAGCTCAGTTCGACGATCTTGACTCAGCTATGGATCTCTATCTCTGAGCTCAGTTCGACGATCTTTGAGCTCAGATCGATGATATTTTGTTACAATATAAATCGATATCGCTGAGCTCAGTTTGACGATAGCAGAGCTCAGTTCGACGTTTTCAGATAACTTCAAGGATGTTTCAAGATTCAAATTCAGATCAGTTAAGGAGTTATTCTGCAATTAATTCAGAAGATTTTCTAGCCGTTTTCATTTATTTTTGGACCAAGTTTCAAGGGATTTTCAAGGAATATTTCTGTGGACTTTCCTCCAGAAGACATTTTACAATTAAGGATGCAAATAATGCAGACCAATGGCTATTCTTGACAGAGGATGTTTTTCTATTCAGTACCAGAGAATAAAAGATAAGAATTTTTTGAATCTCATACACACACACAGACAGAAAGACAGACATCAGTAATCTTAAGAACAAGAACAAAATATTCTGTCTCAAAAAATTCTCAAGAACACACATCCAAGGAGATCAAATTTTCTGAAATCCTCAGATCTCTCTTGTCTAAAGTGTTCAAGGCCAACATATTTCAAGACTCCAGACACCTAACATTTCAGCTGTTGCTGAAATCACCTCTTGCTGGAGCTCAACTTCTGAAGGCATATCACCCTACAGCAAAGCTTCTTTTCCTGAAGATCTCAAGGACTCAGGGGGAGCTTTGACACCATCAAATCCACATAGTCTTCTCAGCTGTTTAAGAAAGAGAAGACTTCCATCACTCTCTCACCCCCATCTCTGTAAAGGGTTTCTCAAACTCCCTTCAAAAGTTTGAACTTGGTTTTTGAGCACCTTGTCAAAAGCTCATTGGTGGCAAGACACCTGATCAAAAAATCTGATTTGGTTTTTTAGCACCTTATCAAAAGCTCATTGGTGCCCAGGACACCTGATCAACTCATCCTGCAGTGGATTCCTACCTAGGGTGGTAGAAGAGTGGATGTACCCAAGTATAGGGTAACCACTATATTTCCTTGTGTCATCTGGCTTGCTTGTCTTTATTTTTGTTTCTGGCTGTGATTGTTCTGTGATTAGCTTATGATTAGTTTAGTTCTGTGATTAGATTTATTAACTGCTTCCCTGCTCACTCACATTACAACAATTGTTGTAAAAAATTTTCAACCACCATATACTCTATTCACCCCCCTCTAGAGTATATCAGATCTAGCTGCACTTTCAAGAAAGAATGCAAATAAGAAAAAGTAAAAGTCCTCGAGCTGAGTTGTTACTGTACTCCGGGTCCTTACACGAACTCCTCTCCCGCATACTGGCAACTTTCTCCCTTGAGTGAGTAGAAGTCTTCGTGCTGAGTAGTTATCATAGTCCAGATCCCTCCACGAGCTTCTCTCTCGTATACCGACTTCTTTTCCCTCATGTGAGTAGAAGTCCTCGAGTCGAGTTGTTGTCGTATTCCGGGTCCCAACACGAGCTCCTCTCTTGTAAACCGTCTACATGACACTTCGAGTGAGTATAAGTGCTCGAGCTGAGTAGTTGTCGTAGTCCAGGTCCCTGTGCGAGCTCATATACCGCGTACCAGCTACTTGCCCCCTAAAGTGAGTAGAAGTCCTCGATCTAAGTAGGTGTCGTATTCTGGATCCCTGCTCGAGCTCCTCTCCCGCATACCGGCTACTTGCCTCCTTGAGTGAGTAGAAGTCCTCGAGTTTAGTAGTGTGCTAGTCTGGGTCCCTACGCGATCTCCTCTCTCGTATATTGGTTACTTGCACCCTAGAGTGAGTTGAAGTCCTCAAGCTGAGTAATTGTCATAGTCTGGGTCCCTATGCGAGCTCCTCTCCGGCATACCAGTTTGTTGCCCCCACGAATGAGTAGAAGTTCTTGAGCTGTGTAGTTGTCATATTCTGGATCCCTGTGCGAGCTCCACTCCCGCATACTGGCTACTTGCCCCCTCGAGTGAGTAGAATTCCTTCCCGGGATCCACAGGGCTTGGAGAGACTGGGATAAACAAATGTGGGAACGACAGAAGGAGTGCCGCCAGGTATCATCTCTCAATCAAGCACTCGACGGAGTCGCAAGAAAACCTAACAAAGAATAAAGTAGGAATGACGTCTAGGCAATGATCACCCTAACAAAGAAAGGCAAACTCACGTAAATGATGAACATCGAGCTCAACTAAGAAAAAAATATATACAAATATAAAGCGCGAGGCAAGCTTGCTCCGGCCAAATGTCAAGTCACACCAAGTGTGGTAATATATAGACATGAACTGAGAAAACGAATACGTGTCACCGTAGGACTTATTCACTCTAGCTTGCCATCATCCGGACTCTCCTCGGTAGAGCTCGTCTGCGTAGGGAAGAGCTCCAGAACATGTAACTTTGGGGTTAGGGGTAGGCCAACATTGTTCAGGCCAAGCCACCACCGAAAGCGCATCATTGTGAGTCGGGTGGAGGTCACAATAAGTGCTCTACAAACTTCCGCCTCAACGACAATAGGCTGAGGAACGACGATGTTGGAGGGCTTCTCAGCATCTTTGTGACGGCACTCTAACAGTTTAGACTCTGCCTCGGAAAGGAGATTGGCAAGGAAATCATTGGTTCTCTGGGATTCCTGTAGCTCATCTTCTAGTTTGGAGAAACGTTTGGCCCAAACAAGGTCGTTGGCCTGCATAAAAGGCTAAACTAAGTTGACGGTAGACAAGGAAAGACAGACAGAGAATATGTACCTCGTTGGGAGCCTGTGGGGTGGTACTGCAGACGGTTGCGAGCTCAGCTATGGTCTTCGAGAGCTCTTTCTAGGTAGTGTCGAGAGTGGCTAGGGTGTCCTCCATCTTGCAGTTCATACTGTGGGCTCGCCTCGCAGTCCAGTGAAAGAGCTCGACAGCTCGAATCTCGAAACGGCTGTCGTGATTCGCCAAATCGTAGATGGACTAGCGCAAGCGGAAATCTCCGTTGGAATTGCGCAAGAGGCAATGCCCCGAAAGTGACCCATACGAAGACGAACTTATCGGTCCAATGGTGGACTTTGTTCTGCGTCTCCATCAAATTGACAAAAGAGCTTTAGAAGAAGACAACGTTGTTACTAGTTGCCTTCAAGTTCAAGATCTTACGAAAGGCGGTGAGATTGAAGTCTATCCACTCCTTATGCATGTAGCACTTGAAAGAGACCAGAGCACTGATGTCTTTGGAGTTTATTTGGGCAGGTACAACCCTAAAGTATTTGAGCACTGGGTCGTTGTAATGCCCCTGATATTTTGATGTTTATTTTAATTCCTTTAGTCGTATATTTTTGACGTCTGGGTATTACATTGACGCATAGTTGACGGGAATCATTGCTAGAGCGTGACTTTTACTCATTTGGTATCTGAGGTTTTGGCTTAGAATATTAGCATGGCTAATTTCTAGTGTGTTTTTGAGATTCCCTTGCGAGCCGGGTTTATTTTGGAACTCGGTGGAGCCTTTTTGGGATAGTTGGTGTTCTGACTTTGGGGGAGTTTTTACCCGAGTTTCGTTTGTCAAATTTTGATTTCGACTCCCTCGTTTGATTCATATCATCGATATTTAGGTTCGGTGCGAATTTCGTTGAAATACGAGTTGATTAGGGTTTTTGGTCATCTGGACGTTTAATTAATAATATAATTTTATATTAGATATATATATATATATATATATATATATATATATATATATATATATATATATATAAGGCGTGTACGATTTAGACGGAACCCAATACATCGTCTTTTTCCCTACCCATCTAGCTGATTTGCGAAAGAGAGAAAGCAGCTGTCATTGCATAGCTTTCCGCCATCGTTTGTAGGAGCTGTGCTGCATGAAATTGTCATCGGAAGGTAGATTCGGATTGCTCTCGCCGAGATCTACGTGTGTACGGTGAGTTTCTCCCGTTTCTTGAATTTTTTGACATTGGGTTATTCTTTTTTGACCCTTTTTTCCCCCAAAATGTTTCAGGAAGTGTAGTCTAGGTGTTCTTGCAGCGAGATCTTAGAGAAGGAGCACTTGTGCGGCCGGTTCTCGGCAAGTTTGAGGCAAGTGGTGAATCTTCCCCTTGCTACTTTGTTCTTGATGTTCATTCCATTCATTTCTTTCCCTCCTTAGTATGTAGGGGTAGTGAAAGGGTCGGCCACGTTGGATTTGTGAGTAGTGTAGGATTTTCGGCCATGGTAATTTTTTCGGAGGGTTGAGTTCGGTTAGGTATAATTCGTCGATTTATGGTGAAGTCAACCTAGGTGTAATACACCGATTTTGGTGATTGTTAACCTAGGTGAAATTCATTGAATATGACCATTAGCTTAAGTTTAAATTCGTCTGGTATGGTGGGTTCAGTCTGAGTGAAATTCGTTAAGTATGAGTTTTGGACTAAGTAAAAATCATCGAGTAGTCTAGGAGTTGAGTAAAGTTAGATTCGTCAAGTAATCTCGACGAAATCGTCGATTATCAGCCTTGGCATTGAGTGCAGCCTTTGGCGTTGAGTGTAGCCTTTGGCGTTGAGTGTAGCCTTTGGCATTGAGTGTAGCATTTGGCGTTGAGTGTAACCTTTGGCAGTGAGTGTGTTGACTGAATCAGTCTTAGCGTTGAGTGGTCTGTGAGGCCAAGTCAAAAGCGTCGTGTAAACTCGACGAATTCGCCGAGTATTGTTAGTTTGGCATCGAGAGCATCGAGTGAACCAAGTAGCGTTGAGTTCTATGAGTGTTACTACCTTTGGTGTCGAGTGAACTGAGTGAACTCAGCTAGGCATCGAGTGAAGGAGTCGAGTGTAGTAAATTTTGCTGAGTTAAGTCCAGGTGTCGAGTGAGATTGTTTTGGATTTGAGAGCGTTGAATGAACTCTAGATTCGTCGAGTATACTCGATGAATTTCTGTGGACTTAGGTATTTTTTGCCGATTTGTCGAGTATCAAGGTTATGCTAGCTGAATCGTCAATTATTGTTAAGATAGTCAATTTTGCTAAGTGTTATTCATCGAGTGTCTACGGTGTTAGTCTAGTATACTCGACGAATCAGTGTGAACTTAGATTTTTCTCGCCAAATTGAGCCAATTTGTCTAGTATGGGCCTTCGGGTGATTTTTGGTGTTTTCTTACTTATTTTCATTGGAGTAAACCTGTGTTTTGGTTAAGGTTTTCATCGGCATTCTATGGATGTTATTTAAGTGTGTCCCATGGTTGGTAGTGGATAAAGGACCACCTACCGACAACTTATGGATCTTTGCCCGGGTGGGTTTACCCGATGTGGGTTTGTGACTGGGTGTGTGGAAGAGGAGACCACCACTGCAGGTTCCGTCACTTTCCCCTGTTTTAGGTGTGTCAAGTAATACAACCACCTTTCCTTGGGCCCTTGAGAAGTTTTTTTATGTTGGTGTGTTGGGTATGTTCCCACCACCGCAGGTGTCGGATTTTGCCGGTGTTTATGCTCATTCTATGATGAGTTTGCAACTCTTATGTATAATTACACACTTACTTATTTAATTATAAAGCATAGATCTTTATCGCACTTGGCGCAGTTTCAGATAACTAACCCTTGTAAGTCTCTGCTTACTTATTACCTTGTGAGTTCTTTCTTACTTATTATCTCGTGGTTAAGTGTTGATGTTTTCATTTCAGCTATCCTTGTTTTGGTTGGTAACCCTTCGACTTTTTACTTTCATTTGAAACTGATCTTTCTTTGCCACTTTTATTTCTTGCTGAAGTATTCTTTTCATTGGAATACCTCAGGTTTGGAGAAGTATCCGGTTGAGCGGTTAGAGTTGGTGGTTGATGGTATTATGTAGTTGTTGCAGTTGTCTTTTCCTCACTATTGTGAGTTAGTGTTGATGTTTTGTTATTTAGTTCAGACATTAATGTTCTTTTGGTGGGTTTGTGTCTGGTTGTTGACGCCCACTGGAGTTCTTATTATGTTAAGTTACTTGCTAGCTGTTTAGTCTCTTCTTCATGACTGGTTGGTTTTACTTGTTCTCTGGGAAGGTTTTATGTTAGGATTGCATGTTAGGTATTTTAAGTATAAAAAGGTATCTTTTAGACTACCTCATTCATAGCATTGTTTTAAAACCAAAGCCACCATATTTTACTACATAAAAGACTCTTTTTATACATATATTAAATCTAGAGGTATGCATATCATGAGTTGTCCTCTTTGGATGTTTATGCTCATGTATGACGTTAATCTATATAAGCAAAGTGTTTTCTACAGAGTATATTCATATTTTCACTTGTGCACTAGTTGATCCACTAAGTCGAGAGATACGACCATCAAAACTTAACTTAAATTATTGTTTTCTTTATAATAAACTTGAGGATTTCATAAAAAATGTTAGGTTCGAGTTCTTGCCTGAGCACATGTAGTTATCCCATGCATAGCGTGACATCCTGATGTGTGTTTTCTCTTACTCTGATATATTATTTAAATGCGGAGAAAATGCAGGTTGTGACAGTTGGTATCAGAGTGGTGGGTGGTTTGACAATTGGTCGAACGACTATCTCTTGTTAGTTTTAGATTGTCTTGTTCCATTTCATACACATACCAATGTGTAATTAGTACGTCTTGGCTGAGGCATGAACACTACACTCAAATGCATGTAAACAAGTATACGGGGCATATTTTGTAGTATGGGATTCATAATATGTGTTTGTATATGGATCCTCATAGGAAGTAACATATGACTCTATCTAGTATGGGATGCATAATAATAATCATATGAATGCACATTAGATTTTTCCTTTCGTTATATGCGATATTATGTAGTATGGGATACAAAATATTTCATGTGTTTGTCGTTCATTACATGCATTAAGGGCTTTATTAGACTTCATAGCACAACATACATGACATAACATAGCATTAGCATATGTGCCAAGCTAAAAATCTACATGATGACATACGTACACACATTGTTTTAGGGCAAAAGATTACGAATTCATGCATTCCTAGTTTATGCATATGAGTTAGTAGGATGACAGTATATAATCCTATGTTAAGCATGACATCACTAATGAAAATCTCAAAGCAAGTTAGCAGCATGAGCAATTGTCTAAACATGTATAGTCTGAGCTAAGTTGTGTAGTTCTAGCGGTTAAACTAGGATTGATTTGTTTTTCAGTGTATTCTTAGGATGCCGCCTAAGTATGCTCCGACGAGGTAGACTCCCCAGTCTGAGGGCGAGTCGTCTGGTGCGTAAAGTGAGGTTGTGATTGAGAGACTGTGGCAGAGTAATGAGGCTCTGTCTAGGCAGATGGTGGAAATGCAATTGCAGATCTAGGCACTGTTGATTATCATTTAGGGACAGTAACCTAGAGTGCAGGACCTTACTATGGGTGAAGACATTCCTGTTCCTCCTGCTCCTTTGGTGCCTCCAGTTTTGCTGCCACTAGAGATGAATTTTATTCTGTATTTCCAGTGATGAAGTGTCACAGCCCAAAGTTCGGAAATAGGAATTTTTGGGTGACACGGCCTGGGACACGGGCGTGTCCCAGGGCATGTCAGCTGACACGGCCTGCGACATGGGCGTGTCGCAGGGCGTGTCGAGGTTGTGTCGACGATCGGCCTTTGTCTCGACGATTTTTCTCTCGACGATGCGTCGAGAGGAGGCACACGGCCCAGGACACGGGCGTGTCCAAGGCCGTGTCGCATGCTCGACGATTTTTACTCGACGATCGTCGAGTATCGAGACGTGAGTGTTGAGTGTCGAGAGATTGAACACGGCCTGTGACATGGGCGTGTCACAGGGCGTGTCAAATCAGGTCGACGAACTCAGCCCGCCGAAGGATTTCGATAGGGCGTGTCTTTGTGCCATGTCTGGGCACACGGCCTGGGACACGGGCGTGTCACAGGCCGTGTGAAGTCTCGGGATGATTTGGGCTTTTTTTCACCGAGGTACACAGCCACAGACACGGGCGTGTCTGAAGGCGTGTTGGTGACACGGCCCATGACACGGGCGTGTCCCATGGGCGTGTCACTGGTTTGGATAAGTCGGTTGACCACCGCTTGAGGCACACGGCCTGGCACACGGCCGTGTCAGAGGCCGTGTCGGGTCAAAATCTGTGTTTTGGCAGAATCGTGGCCGTCCATTCCTTCAGTCTGGATCCAAGGGCTGAAGCCTCTTCCTCTTTTTCCTTAAAGGCCGAAATCAGAGAAGGATTAATCATTTTGCTTTGGCCTTGAGTTCTTCAAGTTAAGAGAGAAAGAGAGAGAGAAAGGAGGAGGAAGAAGGAAAGGGGGGCTGCTGGTGGTGCTGCAGTTTACCGACGAGAGATCCGAAGCCGGCGTTGCGGAGGAAACGATCTTGCGAGTCTTGCAAGCTAGCTTTGAGGTCATGGCACCGAAGCGGTCGTCAAGGGTAACGACTTTTCTTCCTAGCCATGTGAAGGCTTTCTTTTTGGCATAGCTTTGTGATTTCCCCCACCAAGAGGTGGCTGATTGTGGAAACTTTGGATGGATGCTTGAAATCCCCTTTTGTTAGCATATAGATCCGAAAATGGAGTACGGAATAGGCATGCTGTGTGAAGCCCATCTAGACAGGTTGGTCTGGATTGGTGATGTTGCATATGAACCGGAGAAGACTCCGTGATAACATGTAGTGTAAGGAGTCTACGGGTTATACCTGCGAAAAGGAGTAGCAGGAAGTACTGGAGTGGTAGCCCAGGAAAAATAGCCCTGTGATGTTTTGGGTTCAACCTGTGATTGAGGCACAGGAAGTACTGTTGTGACCAGGAAAGGCCCTTTTGTGATGCTTGATGTCGTAGGGTGTCCACCTGTGAAGCGAGTAACAGAAAGTACTGGCATGATCGCTAGGAAAGACTCCTGACATTTGTGCTTGTGCGGTGTCCACCTGTGGAGAGAGTCACAGGAAGTACTGGTGTGCCCAGGAAAGACCCGCTGTTGCTGTGAGAGAAATGGGTATAGAGAAATACCCAGGCTTGAATGCCAAGAACAGGATTGGTGAGACCGTCCCGCGTCTTTGATATAGCCATGAGTACGCTGTACTCGGAGAGGGCAAGGCGATTTGAGCAACGGGGGGTGGAGGATCCGACCTGCGCTATGTCCGTCCGACGTGAGACCAAAAAGTGCGGTCTGTTGGAGCGCATAGCAAGAGTCTTCGGCCTGCGCGCCATGACACAATGGGGGGCTACGGGCCATCCCAGTGTAGGAAGACTAACTCCGGCTGCACGCCATGGAGTAAATGCTCAAGAGATTTACCGTTGGGTTATGACCCTGATACGGTGGTGGGCAAGAGGTTTGCCAGAACACCAAGAATGTGCCCTGAGTGCACGGACCGTTGGGCCGGGTGGCGAACGGTTGTGATGGCTTGTGTGCGTGAAAGCACATTTGAATGATATAGATATTGCCATACTTGTTGATTTGATATGCCTGCAGGGAAGATTACCGCTGCCCCGAGAGAAGGGGTAGGGTCGTTATAAGTTGGTCAGCTGAACGCTGACCGTTGCTTTTGTTTGCCACCGTTGGGTGGGTTGTCCTTGTACATGTGCTGGAGAGCCGAGCGGGACGCATAGAGGTTGATGTTCCTGCTGTTGTTGCTGCTACTTCTGCTAGCCCTCGAAGGCTATCTGTGTTGTTATGTGTTTTCTTTTATTGTGGCCGGCCTGCGCGCCAATGTGTTTAGGCCACTGTGTGAAAGCCATGTAAGGCCATAAGGCCAACTCTTTGGACTTGGTGTAAGACATTCCTATAGATATATAAAATGTGGAGTTTTATGTTTGGACATTCATGAGGAGTTCAAGTAGTTTAGGCTTCCGCTAGAATGATTTGTGATAGGTGCGATGCGCTACTCTGGTATCATCCTGTACCTTCACCGCCTGTTTTGTGATATATCCTGTGGGGCCCCGGCCGGACCTTCTAGAATATATCATATGAACGGATGGGGTTGTTACATTTTTGGTATCGGTCGTCTTGGTCTTTCCCTCTCGACGTCGTGGCCGACTTCTTTTGTGGGGTGGCGAGCACGTGTTTGTGCACACCAAAGTCTACGAATGAACTCCTAAATGTCCATGATAGGAATGCATATTTGTGTGTTTGACGAACCTGTGTGTTCTGCTTTTGTGTTGATTGCTTGGGTACGACCGCTAATGTGTGTGTCTTGTCCACCTTTAGGTGACACGAAGTGGAGCTGGGCCGTCTGAGTCCCAGCGTTCTGATGAAAGTACGGCACCAGCCGCGGTGCCTACACCTCCACCGTCTGCAGAACATGTGTGTTTAGTTTCGGAGGCCTTATTTACCATGATCCAAGGCCAGCCCCTTAGGCAGGAGAAAGCGGCTGTGAGGCCAGAACAGGTGGCGGCAAGGCCTGAACCTGTCGTGGATTTGGCTCCTCGAGCAGCTGAGAAGCAACTAACACGGTTTATGAGTTTCCATCCGCCTACGTTCTCGGGAGCGGGAACTCCGACGCAGGCTGAGGATTGGCTATCGCGCGTCAAGCGAGTGATGACGGCGATAGGAACGGCGGAGCATCAGAAAGTTACTTTAGTTACCTTTTTGCTTGAAGGAGAAGCTCGTTTATGGTGGGATGAGATGGAGTTGCATCACTTGGCGGGTCGTCCGTTAACCCAAGTATCGATGGAAGAATTCTCCCGGCTCTTCCTAGCAAAGCACCTTCCTGCGGCTCAGCGGATTGCCATGGAAAATGAATTCCAACGGTTAACACAAGGTGATGGCAGTGTTGACGCGTACTTGCATGAATTTACTCGCTTGGGGCGGTATGCGGGTTCGATATTTGCTGATGAATAGAGGAAGACCAACAGGTTCTATGAAGGACTGAGGGACGAGCTGAGGTTCCTTGTGTCAAGTTCTGTGAACCAAGGTTTTCAAGCATTGGTTGACACTGCGAGCGCGCTGGAGAAGGATATGAAAAGGGTGCAAGGGAAGAGAGCGTTGGTTGTGACGCAACAGGAGTGGAAGGCGCACCGATCTGGGAAACCATTTTATAAGAAGAGATGGGGCAAGAAGTCCAAGCCTAGTGGACAAGCTCCTTCATCCGTGGCAACGGGAACAACGTCAGGGGCTACCTCCAAGCCTGATACTCGGGTCTGCTTCAATTGTGGCCGCATGGGGCATATTGCGCGCGATTGTCGGATGCCGCCAAAGAGTGAAAAGAAGGCGGGAGCATCTTATGCGGAAAAAGGAAAGGCGGTGGTGGATTCCTCTACCTCGCAGGCGCAACCCCGGGTCTACAATCTTGGCCTGCAAGAGGCCATTAAGTAGAGTGACGTGGTCACAGGTATGAGTTTCGTTTTGCTTATGCTATTGTTTGTATGATTTGCTTAGTCCATATCTGTTTGCGGTTTGTGTGTGTGACATGTTTGTCATAGGCTTTGTGATGATTCGGGACACGCTGGCGCGAGCACTGTATGATACAGGTGCATCGCATTCTTTTCTGTCTAGTGAGTTTCTTACGCAGCTTGGGATACCCAATCGTGCAAAGACATATAGCGTCAGAGTGGTGTTGCCGAATGGCGGTTGGATGCTTGCGGATCAAGCTTGTGATGTGGCGGTTCAGTTAGGAAGTCGGGATTTTTGTTTAACTGCATTTGTTTTGCCAATATCGGTATTCGATGTGATTTTTGGGATGGATTGGCTTGCGGAGCAGCATGCTATGATTGATTGCCAGTCCAAAGAAATCACGTTGGGACAGAATACCGAACAGGAGACAAAGTTCGCGGGTATGCGAGGAGTTGGCGGGACATTGATGTCTGCACTCCAGGTAGTCAAGGCTGTTCGGAAGGGTGCGGAGTGTTACTTTGCACTAATTCAGGCTGTTGAGCCTAAGGCCAATGTGTGCGGGGTTCCGATTGTGGCAGACTTTACAGATGTGTTTCCCGCGGATCTCCCTGGGCTACCACCCCAGCGAGAGATTGACTTCACGATCGAGTTGGTGTCAGGTGCGAAACATGTGGCCCGCTCGCCATATCGCGTTGCGCCTAAAGAGATGGCTGAGTTGAAGGTTCAACTCCAAGATATGCTAGAGCAAGGTTATATCTGCCCAAGTATGTCACCTTGGATCGCGCCTGTGCTTTTTGTAAAGAAGAAAGACGGTTGGTTGCGGTTGTGTATCGATTATCGTGAACTGAATAAGCTGACCGAGAAGAATAAGTATCCGATACCCCAGATTGATGAGTTATTCGATCAGCTGGTGGGCTCGACCGTCTATTCGAAGTTGGACCTGAAGTCTGGTTATTACCAGTTAAGAATTCGGGAAGGTGACATTCCCAAAACCGCATTTGGAACGCATTATGGGCATTATGAGTTCACAGTCATGCCATTTGGATTGTGCAATGCGCCCTCGGTATTTATGGATCTGATGCACCGTATTTTTCGCGAGTACCTGGATCTGTTTGTGATAGTGTTCATTGATGACATCCTGGTGTACTCGAAGTCCAAAGCCGAACATGAGATTCACTTGCGGTTGGTGTTGAACACGTTAAGGCAAAATCAGCTATATGCCAAGTTCTCGAAGTGCGAGTTTTGGCTATCGTCAGTGGCATTTTTAGGCCATGTGGTGAGTGGAGCGGGCATTGCAGTGGACCCAGCGAAGATAAGGGCCATACATGAGTGGCCAATCTTGTCTTCCGTGGCCGAGGTCCGGAGTTTCCTTGGACTTGCGGGCTACTATAGAAGATTTGTGGAGAACTTCTCGCGGATCGCTTTGCCTCTAACCACACTGACGCGAAAAGATCAGGAGTTCGTTTGGATGCCAGAGTGCGCACGAGCTTTTGAAGAGCTGAAGGTTCGGTTGACCACGGCGCCGGTGTTGTCTTCGCCATGTGGAACCGATGGATTTGTGATTTATAGTGATGCCTCAGGGAGCGGCTTAGGTTGCGTTCTTCTGCAGAATGGAAAGGTGATTGCTTATGGCTCACGCCAGCTAAAGGTGCACGAGGGAAACTATCCCGTCCATGATTTGGAATTAGCGGCGGTGATTTTTGCACTCAAGTTGTGGCGACACTACCTTTATGGAGTGAAGGTGGAGATCTATACCGATCATAAGAGCCTAAAGTATCTTTTGGAGCAGAAAGATTTGAACATGCGACAACGAAGGTGGTTGGAATTCCTTGGGGACTACACTTTTGAGATTCACTATACGCCCGGGAAGGGGAACGTTGTCGCGGATGCCTTGAGTCGGCGGATTCCGGCTAGAGCAAATTGGTTACAAAGGCATGATGAACGTCTTATCCAGGAACTGGAAGCATTAGAGATTTATTGTGTTGACAAGAATTCCATTGCCATTACATGTTTGAACTGGACTGAGGTGCAATGTGACCTTGCGGACCGAGTTCGACGGGCAATGGAGTTGGATGAAGATCTCTTACGCTATGTGAATGAAGGGCCAGAGGGCAAATTCACCTGGATTGACGGTCTTTTGCGAAAAGAAGGCCGTTTGTGCGTCCCGAATGTGGTGAAATTGAGGGAAGAACTGCTATATGAAGCGCATTATACAAAATATTTCATTCACCCCGGGAGCACAAAGATGTTCAACGATATGAAGAAGCTTTTCTGGTGGCCAGGGCTCAAGAAAGATGTTGCCCTTTATGTAGCCAAATGCCAAACCTGTGCGATGGTGAAGGCGGAATGCCAAAAGCCGGGTGGATATTTGAAGTCACTGCCGATCCCAGAGTGGAAATTTGATGATATTTCCATGGATTTTGTGCATGGGTTGCCACGATCGCAGCGAGGAAATGATTCCATTTGGGTGATTGTTGACCGGCTAACGAAAGTAGCACATTTTCTCCCGAACAGGCGGGATGAGTCAGTTGAAAGTTTGGCAAAGTTATATGTTGACCAGATTGTGCGGCTGCACGGTGTTCCTCGGAGCATCGTAAGTGATCGAGATGGGCGATTCACGTAAAATGATTGGAGACTAGTTCACCGATTGTTGGGTACGAAGTTGACTTTCAGTACGGCCTTTCATCCCCAAACGGATGGCCAAACGGAACGTACCAACAGAACAATGGAGGACATGCTCCGAATGTGCGCCCTTGACTTCGGAAAGAGATGGGAAGATCATCTCTATATGGTCGAGTTTGCATATAATAACAGCTACCAGGCAAGCATTGGGATGGCACCCTATGAAGCTCTATATGGAAGGAAGTGTCGTACTGCCTTGGCTTGGGTAGAAGCGGGCGAAGCGCGGATTGTTAAACCAAATGAGGTTGAGGAAGCAAACTCAACCATACGGACTATTCGAGAGAGGTTGCTTATTGCTCAAGATCGACAAGCGAAGTACTACAACGCCAAGCACCGGAACGTGGAATTTGCGGTTGGCGATTGGGTCTACTTGAAGATCAAGCCATTCAAAGGTGTCTCCAGGATTCGACGATTGAAAAAGTTGAGTCCAAGATATTTGGGTCCTTTTGAAGTGGTTGAGCGAATTGGCGAAGCGGCTTATTGGCTAGCTCTGTCGGCGGACTTGGGTGGGTTACATGATGTCTTTCACATCTCGGTACTTCGGAAGGCCGTGAAAGATCCAGATCAAGTGATCGCGGATGATCGTGTGCCGGTGGAGTATGGGCTAACAACGAGAGTTAGACCCATTCAGATCGAAGATCGAGCCGAGAAACAGTTACGGAACAAGACGGTCGGTATGGTAAAAGTCCGGTGGGACAACTGCGGCCGTGAAGAACTGACATGGGAGCGAGAGCAAACCATGCGAGAAGAGTTCTCTGAGCTGTTTTTGTAATGTGTAGCAAGAATGTTGTAACATAAAATTTTATATGTTGTCAAATTTTTCTTGTCGTTTTCTGTTGCCTTTCCTGTATCTGAATTTCGAGGACGAAATTTCTTGTAGGAGGGGAGGATTATAACAACCCAAAGTTCGGAAATAGGAATTTTTGGGTGACACGGCCTGGGACACGGGCGTGTCCCAGGTCGTGTCAGCTGACATGGCCTGCGACACGAGCGTGTCGCAGGGCGTGTCGAGGTTGTGTCGACGATCGGCCTTTGTCTCGACGATTTTTCTCTCGACGATGCGTCGAGAGGAGGCACACGGCCCAGGACACGGGCGTGTCCAAGGCCGTGTCGCATGCTCGATGATTTTTACTCGACGATTCGTCGAGTATCGAGACGTGAGTGTTGAGTGTCAAGAGATTGAACACGGCCTGTGACACGGGCGTGTCACAGGGCGTGTCAAATCAGGTCGACGAACTCAGCCCGCCGAAGGATTTTGACAGGGCGTGTCTTTGTGCTGTGTCTGGGCACACGGCCTGGGACACGGGCGTGTCACAGGCCGTGTGAAGTCTCGGGATGATTTGGGATTTTTTTCACCCAGGTACACGGCCACAGACACGGGCGTGTCTGAAGGCGTATTGGTGACACGGCCCATGACACGGGCGTGTCCCATGGGCGTGTCACTGGTTTGGATAAGTCGGTTGACCACCGCTTGAGGCACACGGCCTGGCACACGGCTGTGTCAGAGGCCGTGTCGGGTCAAAATCTGTGTTTTGGCAGAATCGTGGCCGTCTATTCCTTCAGTCTGGATCCAAGGGCTGAAGCCTCTTCCTCTTTTTCCTTAAAGGCCGAAATCAGAGAAGGATTAATCATTTTGCTTTGGCCTTGAGTTCTTCAAGTTAAGAGAGAAAGAGAGAGAGAAAGGAGGAGGAAGAAGGAAAGGGGGGCTGCTGCTGGTGGTGCTGCAGTTTACCGATGAGAGATCCGAAGCCGGCGTTGTGGAGGAAACGATCTTGTGAGTCTTGCAAGCTAGCTTTGAGGCCATGGCACCGAAGCGGTCGTCAAGGGTAACGACTTTTCTTCCTAGCCATGTGAAGGCTTTCTTTTTGGCATAGCTTTGTGATTTCCCCCACCAAGAGGTGGCTGATTGTGGAAATCTTTGGGTGGATGCTTGAAATCCCCTTTTGTTAGCATATAGATCCGGAAATGGAGTACGGAATAGGCATGCTGTGTGAAGCCCATCTGGACAGGTTGGTCTGGATTGGTGATGTTGCATATGAACCGGAGAAGACTCCGTGATAACGTGTAGTGTAAGGAGTCTACGGGTTATACCTGCGAAAAGGAGTAGCAGGAAGTACTGGAGTGGTAGCCCAGGAAAAATAGCCCTGTGATGTTTTGGGTTCAACCTGTGATTGAGGCACAGGAAGTACTGTTGTGACCAGGAAAGACCCTTTTGTGATGCTTGATATCATAGGGTGTCCACCTGTGAAGCGAGTAACAGAAAGTACTGGCATGATCGCTAGGAAAGACTCCTGATATTTGTGCTTGTGCGGTGTCCACCTGTGGAGAGAGTCACAGGAAGTACTGGTGTGCCCAGGAAAGACCCGCTGTTGCTGTGAGAGAAATGAGTATAGAGAAATACCCAGGCTTGAATGCCAAGAACAGGATTGGTGAGACCGACCCGCGCCTTTGATATAGCCATGAGTACGCTGTACTCGGAGAGGGCAAGATATTTGAGCAACGGGGGGTGGAGGATCCGACCTGCGCTATGTCCGTCCGACGTGAGACCAAAAAGTGTGGTCTGTTGGAGCGCATAGCAAGAGTCTTCGGCCTGCGCGCCATGACACAATGGGGGGCTACGGGCCATCCCGGTGTAGGAAGACTAACTCCGGCTGCACGCCATGGAGTAAATGCTCAAGAGATTTACCGTTGGGTTATGACCCTGATACGGTGGTGGGCAAGAGGTTTGCCAGAACACCAAGAATGTGCCCTGAGTGCACGGACCGTTGGGCCGGGTGGTGAACGGTTGTGATGGCTTGTGTGCGTGAAAGCACATTTGAATGATATAGATATTGCCATACTTGTTATTTGATATGCCTGCAGGGAAGATTACCGCTGCCCCGAGAGAAGGGGTAGGGTCGTTATAAGTTGGTCAGCTGAACGCTGACCATTGCTTTTGTTTGCCACCGTTGGGTGGGTTGTCCTTGTACAGGTGCTGGAGAGCCGAGCGGGACGCATAGAGGTTGATGTTCCTGCTGTTGTTGCTGCTACTACTGCTAGCCCTCGAAGGCTATCTGTGTTGTTATGTGTTTTCTTTTATTGTGGCCGGCCTGCGCGCCAATGTGTTTAGGCCACTGTGTGAAAGCCATGTAAGGCCATAAGGCCAACTCTTGGACTTGGTGTAAGACATTCCTATAGATATATAAAATGTGGAGTTTTATGTTTGGACATTCATGAGGAGTTCAAGTAGTTTAGGCTTCCGCTAGAATGATTTGTGATAGGTGCGATGCGCTACTCTGGTATCATCCTGTACCTTCACCGCCTGTTTTGTGATATATCCTGTGGGGCCCCGGCCGAACCTTCTAGAATATATCATATGAACGGATGGGGTTGTTACATGAAGACCTCCTACCGATGACGGTAGAGCTGACTTCATGGTATTAGACGATTGGATTATCGCTATTGAGGAGATGTTCTCGTATTCAGGAGTTTCTGCAAACTAGACAGTGATGGTGGTCGCTTACCAGCTTAAGGGTCTTGCAAAGAGCTGGTGGTTGAAAGAGGAGAACCTCGCATATGGATGCTCGTGAGAATCCTTCAAGGAGTTATTGCTGAAGAAATTTCTGCCATTTGACAAGCGAGACCTCTTGATGAACTTTCTACATCGGAAGCAAAGACACCTCACGGTCAGTGAGTATGAGATAGAGTTCAGCAAGTTGAGCCGGTTTGCCTCGGATTTGGTAACCTCTAAAGCTAGTAGAGTGAAGCATTATCTTGGTGATCTATGGAGCGACATCCAGCAGTTGGCCAGTGCTTATTGATCTGAGAACTATGTTGAGACAGTAGAAGCTGCTCTCATGGTGAAAGATATTGATAATGCCAAGAATCGAAGCATGCAAATGAGAGAAGAGAAGAGGAGGTCAGACGATGGTAAGAACTCTTGGGAATCTTGTCCCGCATCGAAGAAAAGAAGTAAGGAGATGTGTAGTTTCTATGGCCAGTCAGGCCATCCGTTAGAGAAATGTTTCAAGAGGTTGGGAGCTCAAAAGTAGCAGCAAGTGCATGAAATTTTGAGCGCTCCCAAAGGAGATATGGTTTGTGCTTCGTGCAAGCGGAAGGGGCACGATGCCGCCCATTATTGAGGTAAGGAGAAGGTTTGCTTCCAGAGTGTACAAAAGGGACATTTCAAGTCAAAGTGCCCGCAATCTCAGCCCCTGCTATAGCCGGTTCCCCTTCAAGCAATTCCGCTGCCGCAGCTTTTGGATAAAGGGAAGGGCAAGTTAAATGTGATGACTATGGAGGAAGCGTAGACATCCACCCCAGTGATATCAGGTTAGATTCTAATCTAGTTCTAGCTTTTAGCTCGTAGCTTTAGTTTTGATGTTTGTTCGTCTAGTTACGTAAGTGACTTTATAAGGAAATTTAAGGTAAAGAACTGTTGGGTGAGCATTCTTTTCGATTCTGGTGCTACCCACTCGTACATAGCTAGGACTTTAGTAGAGCGTCATCATCTGACTCTCGATCTATTTGGAGACTCGTTGTGTGTTTAGTTTCCTTCCGGTGATTCGGTGGTGTTGGACGACGGTATCCAGAGCTATCCGATCCTTTTAGGTGATTTCCTAACTTTTTTTGATTTGAAGGTGCTAGACCTGGAGGACTTTGATATGATCTTGGGCATGGACTGGTTGTCCAGATATGATGCATTTATCCAATTCAAGGTTAAGCATTTGGACTTCAAGATGGAGAACGGCCAACACAGGAGTGTGTATGGTTTTCCGCTCTAGGATTCCTCGATTATTTCTGCGGTATGTGCTCGGTAGCTTTTGGATTTCATTTGTTTTGCTTGTTTGGTTTCTGTTTTGGAAATTGTTAATAGTTTGCCGCGTGTCGAGGATGTTCCTGTGGTGTGAGAGTTTCCTGATATTTTCCTAGATAGTCTTCCTGGTCTTCCGCCTGAGAGAGATGTGAAGTTTATTATAGATTTGGAGTAGGGTACTCGCCCTATTGCTAAGGTTCGGTATCATATGTCCCCACATGAGCTGGAAGAATTGCATACCCAGCTGGATGAGTTGTTGCAGTGTGGATTCATTAGGCCAAGTACTTCGCTTTGGGGTGCTCCCGTGTTGTTTTTTAAGAAGAAGGATGGATCTATGAGGTTGTGCATCGATTATAGGGAGCTGAATAAGGTAACCATCAAGAACAGGTATCCCTTATCATGAATAGATGATTTATTTGATCAGTTGCGTGGTAGTACGGTGTTTTTGAAGGTTGACCTTCATTTTAGCTACCATCAGTTGAAAATCCGTGAGACGAATGTTCCACGGACCTCTTTTTGTTCTCGACATGGACATTTTGAGTTCTTGGTAATGTCTTTTGGATTAACAAATTCACCCTCTACCTTCATGGACATGATGAATAGAGTGTTCAAATATTTTCTGTACCGTTTCATAGTTGTATTTATTGATGATGTCCTGGTTTATTCCCCGAGTGCTGAGGAGCATGTCTAGCACTTGCGGTTCGTTCTATCTGCTTTGAGAGAGCATAAGTTGTATACTAAGTTAAGTAAGTGCGAGTTTTGGCTATCTCGAGTTTTCTTTCTGGGTCATGTTGTGAATAAGGACGGAATTTCAATTGACCCAGAAAAGCTAGCTGTCGTAATGGATTGGAAATGACCTACCACACCCAAAGAGATAAGAAGATTCCTATTGTTGGCATGCTATTAAAGAAGGTTTGTGGAAGGATTTTCTACATTGTCTACACTGCTGACTAAACTTATGTAGAAGTACGCATCATTTGTGTGGAGCAAAAAGTGTGATGAAGCTTTTCAGGAATTGAAAATGAGATTGTGCACTGCTCTAGTGTTGACTTTGCGTACCTAAGGATCAGAGTATGTTGTTTATGTGGATGCATCGCACGTCCGGCTTGGATGTGTCTTGATGCAAGAAGACAAGGTAATTGCATATGGGTTGACGCAATTAAAGATACATGAAAGGAACTACCCTACTCATGATTTGGTGTTTGTTTTAGTGATTTAAGCCTTGAAGTTGTGGAGGCATTTATTGTATGCCGCGTTGTGCAAGATTTATATGGATCATAAGAGTTTATAGTACGTCTTCACTCAGAATGAATTAAATTTGCATCGGCATAGAATGTTAGAGTATGTCGCAGATTACGATGTCGATATCCAATATCATCCGGGCAAAGCTAATGTGGTAGTCGATGCCTTGAGTAGGAAGACCGCACAGATCTTTGGGCTTTCAGTGGAATCCTTGGTGGAAGAGTTTCTATTAATGGGTATCTCGGTCAGAAGTAACGACTCACCAAGCAGCTTGGAAGTAGTAGAGCCTTCATGGATAACACTTACAAGGCTACATCAAAAGTGTTGGGTCTATTGCCCACAATGTTCTCTTGATTGGATTTAAAGAGGCATCTCCATCAACACTAAGAGCATAGTTGTATTTGATATTGTTTAAGCTTATCATGTGGAGGATGTTCCATGGAACAAGTCTAGACAGGTTGTCTAAGTGATGTGATAGGTGGTCACAAAGTGAAGATGCTGGAAAGGCAGGAAGTAGCCTAAGTGTCCAAGTCAGGATGTTCCATACAACAAGTCTAGACAGGTGGTCTAATTGATGTGACAGGTTGTCAAAAAGTGAAGATGCTAGAAAGGCATGAAGTAGCCTAAGTGGCAAAGTCAACTAATGACGTCAGCAAGTCAACAAGTCAATATATTTCAAATTAGTGGTGGGATGGCTATAGTACGCGACAAATGTTGTCGCAGACCTACTGTACGACAGTTGGCATTAAAGCAATGTTGCTGCTGGACATTAAATGTGTGGGGCCCACTACTTGAGGTTGTTGCTGCCATTAAATGTGTGGGGCCTACTGCTCAAAAGCCGTTGGGTCAAAACCAATAAAAGGAAAAAGGCATACTGAGGAAGAGAGCCTTCAGAGAAAAGAAAAGAGATAGTTCTTCTTTTCCACCATTATTGTTGAGGTGAAGAACAGAAATCGCAAGTCAACAAGATGAAGAGCAAGTTAGATGTTGATATCAACATCGTCAACAGCAAGATAACTGGTGTGATCTTCATCTGCACCAACAAGCAAGTCCATAGTATTTCTCTGAGGAAAGAGGTAGCAGCTAAGAGAAGACCCTTTCTGCAAGTTCTTCATAGTTCCAGCTGTACAAGCATCTTGAAGATCTTAATCTGGAAGTTGTGAAAAGAATAAGCTTGAAGAAGCAGAGATCTGAAAGAAGACTCAGGGGACTATTCCTCAGAAGTCAAAGTCAGTGTTGAATCACCTCAGCCCAGGAAAGGGAGAAAAGTTAGAGCAGAGATTTTCTCAGCTCAGGTAGCAACAATTAGCTGCAGTAACTTCACTGACCAACAGGAAAGATCCCTGGTGTTGTGAAGTAGTAGTTAAGGCTGAGCTTTAGGCTTTATTCAGAAAGAGGTAGAACATTGCTCTGCAAGTCACTTCCAGCTCAAGTAATTACTTGTTGATGTGGAAGAAGTCAGGACTAAGTACTTCTTAGTTCAGTGAAGGTAGACTCAGGAAATATATTTCCTGGAGTCAAGGTTGGGCTGGGTTTATCTCAGTCTAGGTAGATTGGTACATTGAAATTTCACCTGTGGCGAATCATCACACCAATCCATATTCATCCCATAGGGTCCAAGTGTGGATCTGAGATGTAGGGCTTAATTACCTGAAGTAGGAGAGTGATGCTCTCTGAGGTAGGATCCAAGTGAAGATCTGAGCTATAGGGCTTAATTGCCTGAGGTAGGAGAGTGCTGCTCTCTGAGGTTAGATCCAAGTATGGATTTGAGTGTAGGGCCTTTTGGCCTGAGGTAGGTGAAAAGCTTGTCACTGAGCTGTAGGTTCCTGGAGGGGCACTGAGGTTGGTGCCTGGTAGGGTACTGAGCTGTAGGAGTGATGCACCACTCTGAGAGTAGGGCCTTGTGATTGAAGTTGTAGGGTTGAAAATCCTGAGTTGTAGGCCTTAGTTGTAAGGGGTAGGTGGCTTGCGAGTTACTGAGTGTTGGAGCACTGCAGAGCTCTGAGGTAGGATCGTTTGTGGATCTAAGGTAGGGCTATCCTCGTAGCCTAAGTGTAGGGCTTAACAGCCTAAGGTAAGTGGTCTGCTGACCACTAAGTTGTAGGCCTTTGTGGCTGAGAAGTAAGTCTTGGTGGAGACTTAGATATCCTACGGGATCTGAGGTGTAAGCTTTTAGGAGCAGTATGGAGGAGTTTGTGGCTAGTCCAACAAGACAGTTGGATTGGTGGGTGTGAAAGTTGATGTACCCAATTGGGGAACCACTATAAATAACTGTGTGCTTTTTCTATATTATTTTCATTATGCAGGTTGTGTATATCTTGAAAGCATAAAACAACTAAAAGCTATTGCTCTTAAAGAAGAAACATAAAAGAATTTAAAAGAGACCAATAACCTATTCACCCCCCCCCCCCTCTAGGTGATTTAGTTATCCTTAAATTAAATACTTTCAAGTGGTATCAGAGGGAGGTTACTCAAAAAGGACTTAACATTCTGAGTAGACCCCAAAGGATAGGTAAAAGGTTAACATTGGTGGGTTCAAAAGAGAACCATAAGGAGTGGAGCTCAATGGAGCTCCAAGATTGCAGAAAGGAGAACTTTGAGACCTGGAAAGAAAGGGTCAAGTAAATTATGGAAGCATCTGATCCTAGGATCCTTGTAACAGTTCAAGAAGGACCTTTCATCTCCATGAAGATCTCTGTCTTAGATGTAGAAGTCCAGACTACAAAGAGTTATGCAAAAATTACCGAAGATGAAATCATCTTAGCAACCAAGGACAAGAGGGCACTACACATCATGATGAGTACCATGGATGACTCAACCCTCATGAGAGTAGTTCACTGTCAGACACCCAAAGAAATATGGGACTCTCTGACCGTATACATGGAAGAGATAGAGGAGAAACGAGATGATAATAATCAGAATGTGATACTAAGGTGTATGAAGATATCAGTGGCTGCTGTGAGGGGATGGCTTTGACAGAAGAAGAATCATACTAGGATTAGCATGGTCAAGATCAAGTACAACCTCTGTCTAGCTGCTCAGGTCATGAGACTAATCCAGATTCTGATGCATCCTCATCTAGTGCTGAAGATGGCTCTGAATCTGAGGTAGATGTCAAACAATTGATTGACAAGTATGGTCAAATTTTGGATGCTTTGAGAAAAAGCAAAATTTTGGCCAAGATGCAGGCTGAGGAGATTATCTCTCTTCAGCTAGCTACTGCCCAGCAGTCTGACACAACATCCTTGCTGGATCAGAAAATGAATGAAATTAGCCAACTCAAGTCCATCTCAATCATCCAAATTGAGATCTAAAGCAAGAAGGACAAGATCATTTTGGATCTTGAAGAGAAACTCCTAAAGGAGAGAAGGGCTGTGGATGAATTCAGTAAGCCTAAAGTTGTGTTTCCCTTGATATATTCCTTCTCCTCTCAAAAGGGTAAGAAGGAGTTGGTAGTCAAGGGATTCACAAGAGTAGATCTTTTCAAAGGGAAAGGCAAAGCTCATATAGTGCCTCAGTCAACCTTTCACAAGGTAATCTTCCCTTCTCACAGTTATGACCAAGGCTACATGCATGGTCACTGGGAGAGTGGGAATTCTTCTTGTAAGTATACAAGAGTATCTTCTAATGGAAGAAGAAATGGTAGGGGAATTAGTGTCTTTTTGGCTCCCCATGAAAAAGTACAAATGGTCCATGCTGGACCATTTATATTTGGTGCCTTAGCCCCAACTAACAAGGATAATGTAGTGGCTTTCACTCAAGCCCATCCTATAAGGACTCAGACCATGGGTCAGTCTACTAGTAAGCCTAACTTGGTTAGCTCTGAAGATATAAATAGCTTGTCTTTTACAAAGAAGACAGCTGTAAATACCATTCAGGGCAAGCAAAAGAAGCCTGCTGGAAGAATAACCTTCAGTCAGATCCTTACTGAAAGGAACTTGAAGAAATTTGTTGCTCCTCTTCCTTCTATTCAGTCAGGAGTTAACCACACTACAAGACCTGCTCAGAATAGAATATATAATATTCATGAGTTTTGGTGTTGTGATAAGGTGGGGCATTTTTCCCTAGATTGCTGACACAATACTTCTGTGTTTAGAGCAAGAGTTAGCCTACCTGTTAGAAATTCTACAGGTAGGCAAGTCAGATTTCAGACTAATCAGAACATAGGACCCAATACATATTAGTGTCCAAAGGTAAGATAATTTTGTTTTGCAGGTTAGTCTAAGTGCCCATCCCCCATGTGGCACTTGGACAGAAGATGTTCCAGAACTTGCACTGGAATACGGAGGTTATCCTATGGTTCATACCCCAATGATAACGATGTTGTGTGCATTCCTAAAGAAGCATAAGGTGCACTATTCTTATATGAAGGCCAGCTGGATCCAGCCAGCAGGAATGTCTGGTTCAGCAAAGTCTTGCTGCCACACCAGCAAATCTGGAATGTACAAGTAGGTGTACTCATCACTGAGGAAAACCATTAGGAGTAGCTCCTCTGTGAGCAGCAAGGAAGAGGCACACTGTGCTCAGTTGATAAAACTCACTATACATAACGGACAAACAGTCAAGTTGTATCATCAGCTGAAATGATGACTGACAGTCATAACGTTAGGAACTGTGCAAATGTTGACGGGGAGCATATTCAGTCATGGTTACTGGAAAAGCTTGAATCTTACCCAAAGTTCCCCCAGCACAAAATAGATCAACATTACTACTGAGGATCAACTTGTCCCCATGGACATTGCAGAAGCTGAGAGGGAAACCACCCAAGTGATGACACCTGCTGGAAGAAGGCAAGCCAATCAATTTACAAGAACAGCTGGATTGCTCCACCTATTTGTGATACAAGTCAGCACATTCCTGTTGGAATAACAGTGTAAAGAAAGACTTGGTATTTGTACGAACAGAAAAAGAGAGTCCGAAAATTGGAATAACTGAAATCTTTATAATCCAAAAAAAGGTGTGTATTACATGGTATAACCTCCCTTTTACAGAATTGAGGACATGGGAGAGGTTACAATTAAATAATGTAGGACTAAAGAATTACATGTACAAGCAGTTTAACCTAAATACAAGCCGACCAAGCCGTGCGGTTTGACGAATGTTCAAACCGCCCGGCAACCACCAGAGGGAGACAACAAGCCGCCACTAGAGACCGACAGGTCGCCTGGTCTCCAAGACGCCAGCAACAGATCGACAGACCGCCAGGGCACCAACAACTACAGACCTGCTACTAAACTGCTGGAGAGAAACTGACAGACCGCCCGGACTGCAACCTGCCAGCAACCAGGTCTCTATTCTGCAACACTCCCCCTCAAGCTGGAGCATATATATCAATCATGCCCAGCTTGTCGCAAATGTGATGAAAAGAGGCAGATACCGGCTTGGTGAAAATATCAGCCAACTCTTTATCTGAGGTGACAAATGGAGTACAAATTTATTCCTTTAGAATCTCTTCCCGAATAAAATGGCAGTCAACTTCAATGTGCTAGTTCTCTCATGGAAGACCAGATTTTTAGAGATGTATATAGCGGCCTTGTTGTCACAAAATATAGGTAGAGGATGGTTGTAAACCTCTCCTAAGTCAAGCATGAGAGCCCGTAACCACTTCAACTCACATGTGATCGATGTCATACTTTGATATTCTGCTTCTGCACTGGACCTGGAGGCGACAGACTGTTTCTTGCTTTTCCAGCTCACAAGTTCCCCCCCCCCCCACAAAGGTGAAAAAACCTGATGTTGACATGCGGTCTTCTTTGTCATCGACATAGCTTGAATCGGAGTACGCTTCAACCCATAAATGTCCATTCTTCTGAAATAGAAGTCCTTTCCTAAGAGCTGATTTAACATACTCCAATATCCTCAGGGCAGACTGTAGATGGCACTCCCTAGGAGCTTGCATGAACTGGTTAACCTTGCAAACAGTATAGGCAATATCGAGTCTGGTCACCGTGAGATATATAAGTTTACCAACCAGACGTCTGTAACTCGTAACATCAGAAAGAAGAGGAGAGTCAACCATCCATGTTTTATCTTCTCCAGTCGCCATGGGACATCGGGCGGGTTTAGCCTCAGTCATCCCTGCCTCTTTTAACAAGACAAGAGCATACTTCCGTTGGGAGAGGACAAGTGAATCGGGATTCCGAGAAATTTCTATCCCCAGAAAGTATTTTGGAGATCCCATATACTTTGTAACCAGGTGTTGCCAAAGATGCTTCTTTGTCAAGATTATCCCAGCTTGGTCATCTCCATTTAGAAGAATATCATCAACATACACCGTAAGAACCACTAGACCCAGAGAAGTTTTACGAGTAAATAAGGAGTGGTCAGCAGAACTTCTTGTAAAACCCACGGCGCCACAATCCCGCTAAACTTGCCAAACCAAGCCCGTGGACTTTGCTTTAGGCCATAGATAGCCTTCCTGAGCCGGCAAACCTGTGTTTCCCCAGGAGCAACATACCCTGGAGGTTGCTCCATGTAGACATCTTCCTAAAGATCCCCAAAAAGAAAGGCATTTTTGACATCCAGCTGTGAAATGGGCCAATCCCTATTGACAGCCACAAAGAGAAGGACCCTGATAGTACTGAGACAAGCAACTGGAGAGAAAGTGTCAAAGTAGTCAACTCCATAAGTCTGGGTAAAGCCCTTGGAAACAAGCCAAGCCTTATAACAATCCACACTACCATCTGGGCAGAACTTCACCACAAAGATCCAGCGACAACCAACAATATCTATGTCGGAAGGAGGAGGAACCAGGGTCCAGGTACCCCGTTCAGTGAGAGTAGCAATCTCTTCATCCATGGCAGCCTTCCAATGTGGAATAGTAAGGGCCTCCTGATAGGAATGGGGGGTGGAAGTGGAAGAGATAGCTAGTGCAAACTTGCTGCGAGCAGGGGTTAGACGATCATAGGAAACAATAGCACTAAGCGTGTGCTTGGTACATGCCCGAACCCCTTTGCAAATGGCAATGGGGAGGTCCAGGTCAGCAGGTTCCTTAGTGTCCGGAGCATCCGTGGTGGAGAGAGCTGGCCCGAGAGGAGAGAGCAATGGTGGCGAAGAGGAGGGAGATTGCGGATGTGAAGAGGGAGGAGAAGACGATGGATACAATGGGAAGAGGATGGAGACGGTGGAGGAGTAAATACCTCGGTAGGATTGGATGCGCTGGAGGGAAGAGGAGAACTGGAAGTCACAGTGAGAGGAGAGGATTTGTCAGAGAAAATGGAGCATTCTTGAAGAAGGTAACGTTCGCGGAGACGAACTGCTTGCGAAGAAAGGGGTCAAAATAACAATAGCCTTTCTGAGTGGTAGAGTAGCCTTGAAAGACATATTTGGTGGAGCGAGGGTTGAGTTTGTTGCGGGTGGCGGAGCGATCATGCACAAAGGCTGTGCAACCAAATATACGTAGAGGGAGAGGAAAGGGTTCCTTACCCTGATAGAGAATGGAGAAAGGGGTTTGTCCGCGGAGAACAGTGGAGGGAATGCGATTGATGAGATACTAAGAAATGAGAATATCATAGCCCCAGTATGTGCGAGGGACATGCATTTGCGTTAGCAGAGTGCGAGCGACATTAAGGAGGTGACGATTTTTGCATTCTGCCACTCCATTTTGTTGTGAGGTGTAAACACAACTTGTTTGATGAACAATCCTATGTTGCATATAAAAAGAGGAAAAAGATTGACTAACAAACTCTTTTGCATTATTAGAGAGTAATATTTTAACGGAAACATCAAACTGAGTTTTAATTAAATGATAAAAAGATGTCAATACAGTAAAAGTTCAGAGCATTCTCGTAAGAGAAACACCCAAGTACATCGAGAGAAGTCATAAATGAAGGTAACAAAATAAGAACTACCCCGACCAACGGTGAGGGTAGGAGCAGGACCCCAGATGTCGGAGTTAACAAGATCAAACGGACTGGTAGAACCACGATCTTGCTTCGACGGGAAGGAGGAACGGTGATGCTTTCCAAGCTGACAGGCATCACAGTTGAGAGGAGAACTGTGTGGAGGGTGGTGGGGCAGAAGCTGACGAAGAAGTCGTGGAGGATGCCCAAGGAGGAGATGCCATTGTAGAAGATCTTTGGAGGAGGAGGAGAAGGCCGACAAAGTGGAAACGTTATCGAGGAAGTAGAGGTCGCCGCTTTCAGTCCTAGTAGCAATCATCTGTTAGGAGCTCGAATCCTGAAAAGAGCAAGAAGTTGGAGTAAATGTGACGGAGCATTGAATTTGCTTGCACAAAGAAGTAACCGACAATAAGTTGCTTGGAAACTTGGGCACATAGAGAGTGTCGACCAGGAGAAGAGACGGAGTGACATGAACCACTCCCGTCCCAAGAACTGGGGAGGGAGAGCCGTCTGCAACAAGGACCGGGGGAAACCGATCATGTGTTTCAAGGAGAGAAAAGCAGTGAGGATTGCCCGTCATGTGATTAGTTGCACCAGAGTCGATGAGCCATTTACCTTGAGTAACCATGTGAGCAATACCTGAGGAAGTGACCACCGAAGTGAACGGCTTGAAAGAGGAGGTGAAAGAGTCACCAGAAGTGCAAAGATGTGTATGTTTCATCCAGCAGCGATCCACAAGATGCCCGGTGCGGCCACAGTGAGAGCAGAGGAAGCGCGAAGAACTACGGCCACCGGAATGGTGGTTGCGACTACCAGAGCCACTCCGTTGAGTCTGGTGAGCATATTGGTCGGGAGGAGGAGAATACAGAAGCGGATGCTAAAGGAGAGATGTAACTGTTGTCACAACCCGCATTTTCTCCGAATTTAAGAAGTATCAGAGTATGAGAAAACACGCGTCGTGATGCCACGTCGAGCGGGGGATAACTGTCAACGCCCAGGCGAACACCATCTAACTAGACTATGAAAATTCATAAGTTTAAAGATTACGAAAAAAATCAGTTATATTTTTAAAGGCCGTATCCCTCGGCTCAGTGGATCACCTAGTCCACAGTTTAAAAACTATACTTATACGCAGCGGAAAAATACTTTATTTATATTTGACACCCTATGAGAGTGCAGAAGTTACCCCCAAGGTAAACTTATACTATGCAAGACTCAAGATTTATTTTATATTATGAGTAAGAAAATGATCATTTTTACGTTGCTTGGAAAGTAGTGTATGAGTTTTATAAACATGTTGATCATGAGATATACTTATAATAGTGTTTTTAGGTTTAAAAGTAACTAGCAACCTAGCATAAATCTTCCCAAGAGCAAGTAGACTATCTCCAGAAAGGTAGTAGTAAAAGAAACATATCTAGTATCATAAGGTAAAACTACCAGTGGGCTCCAACAAACTGACACGAACCCACTAGCAAGTATATATGTCTATAAGAAAAACAGAAAACTACCTCACCACAACAAGAGAAAGATCCATACAACTCGAGGGATCACCTGCAACACCACAACAAATCTAGCTGTCTACTCGGCTACTAATCAGTACCTGAGGCATTCAGAGAAGAAAAGAATACCTCAGCAAATCAAACAAGAGATTCTGAATTAGAGCATTATATCAAAATGGAACAAAAGAGAGTAAGTAAACATGACAGTAAAAGCAAACACTGTCCAAAGTAAGTAAAAGTACACGAAGTACCAGGTAACAACAACAAGCCCTGCCCAAACCCTGCAGAGGCTACAAGGCAGAAGATAAGAAAACCTACCACAATATTTTGCATTCAACCAGGAAGAAACACCTAACAATCCTAGTTTGTGAGTAATGACAGTAGTAAAACATCATGGACCTGAGTTGGTGACCAAAAACAGTCCCCCAAACAAAACAGTTCCAACAAAAAAAAAATTTCACTGTGCCAGCACAAAACCACCACAAACCCAGCCCGTACCTGGGATTAAAAGGTGGCAGACACAGCAATACCGAGCCCGTACCTGGGACTAAAAAGTGGCGGCCACGGCTCGAACACAAAACATCCCGCTCCTTTAGAGCATCAAAATACCACTACCTGCCATAACCCACGATTCGGCCTTAAAAAAAGAAGAAACGAATGGTCGACAAGACATCCCCACCTAGGAGGTAATCACTCGGGAAGGAAAGGAATTGCACGAAAAATTCGGTTAAGGCAAAAGAATTAAACATCGATGTCAGCTTATTGGAAATCGTCGATCTCCAGCCACAGGAAATCGTCGAACCCCTTTCGACTTTTTTCGTCGAATACAGGTCACGGGAATCGTCGAAAGCCGTTCGACGATTTTCGTCGAACACAGGTCATGGGAAATCGTCTTACTCCGTTCGACGATTTTTTGTCGAACGCAGGTCACGGGAAATCGTCGAACTCAGATCATTGGAAATCGTCGAACTCCGTTTGACGATTTTCGTCGAACATAGGTCACGGGAAAAATCATCGAGCCCAGTTCGACGATTATCGTCGAACCTAGATCGACGAGCTTCGTCGATCACAGGCGACCGGAGATCGTCGATCTCAGTTCGATGATGTTCGTCGAACTCAGATCGAAGACCTATCAGCATAGAGTGCAGAGAAACGCCAACTTAATTCCTATGCTCCACCTATCATACCAGACCACCTCTACTAGCCTAGAAACACTCTAATCCTCAAGACTATGGAAAGGAAAAGAAACTTCTGCTACTGCTACCCCAACTGCCAAGCCAAATTTACTCCAAAACCGAGCCTACCCGTGAAGAACTCAGCTTTAAAACACTACAGCAACTGACAGTAGGCCTAAACTTTCAGTAATTGAGAGATCTGACAAGGCTAAGCAGCATTCCTAGGTTCTAAGAGCAGAAATTTAGGCAAAATTTCAACCTGAAGTTAAATCAAATATCTAGACAGGAAGAAAATTTCAGTAGGCTTAATGATTGCTTGACATGATGAAGGAAAAACTAAGCATTTGCAAGATCTGGAATAAATATTTGACAATAAGGAACCCAAAAAAATGAAGAAGTTCCTACATGGCAAGGACAAAGAGCACCACTTGCCTTGATTTACGGAAGGTCTCGACCGACTTTTCTGCTTGCCCACGGATCTGGCAGCCAATACCTAACCGAGCAAAACTGGACATTTTCGTAGAGGGAGAGGGGTCCAAATGAAAATCTACAACACCATAGAAAGACACGAACTGGAGAAAGCTTACCGTAGGAATGAAGATCTAGGGGAGAGCAGTCCAGATCTACCCTCAGAACGAAAATCCGACAGCTAGGACTCCGGGAAATGACGGTGGAAGGCAAGGCTATCCGCCGGTTTTTTCCACTCATGAACAGGACAGCGGTTATTCTCTCACGGAAGGAGACGATGAATAGTCTCATTTTTTGTCTTAAGGCTATATATATGCATAGACACGTCTTATCAGCCTTAACTGCCACCTAAAAGCCACTGGATTCATTTCAAGCTTTATTAATTAATTATTTGCATCCATTATTATTAACACATCAAAACGACGTGAAAACTGAACCAACTCGGAATCCGACGAAATTCACACCGTAGCTAATTACCCACGCTACGAACGCAACGACGAAGTCGAAATCAACTTTTGGTGAACAAAACTCAGGTTATCACTACCCGAAGCCAAAACACAAGCATCCCCCGAGAGGCCTCACCGGTCACCAAAACCGACCCGGATTGCTAGGGGATCTTGCCAAAAAGGCTACCAACAATCACACAAGGAACCAAAAGAGCTAAGACCACACTATAACAAACGACACATGCTGGAAACCGTCAACGTAACGCCAAACGAGAATTAAATAATCTCAGAAAAATCGGGGGCATTACAGTCAGTCCCCCTAAAAGAAAGTTTCGTCCTGAAACTTTACGTACACAACTTATACTATAAAAGGAAAGTAACAAAACAAGAGCTACTAGAAAGAAAACATACCAATCAAATCAGGGGAAAAGATGAGGGTGAGCCTCCCTCATAGCCAACTCTAGATCCCAAGTCGCGCTTTCCAAATCCGGATTCTTCCATTGAACTTTCACCATCGGGATAGACTTTGTCCACAGCACCCGATCTTGAGTATCCAAGATGCGGACCGACACCTCAAAATATGAAAGATTAGGCTCCAACTGGGGCACAGCATCCAAGACTTGCCCACTGCTTCGCACACACTTCTGTAATTGGCTTGCATGAAACACATTATGAACATCTGGGAAATTTGCTGGCAAATCCAATCTATATGTTGACACGCCAATCCGTTCAACAATCTTAAACGGGCCCACATACCTCGGATCAAATTTTTGGTTCTTACCGAACCTCTTAACACCAACCATCTGGGAAACCATAAGAAACACGAGGTCCCCTACAGCAAATTCCAAGTCAGACCTACACCGGTTGGCGTTCTTCTCATACCGCTCCTAAGCTATCCAAAGCTTTTCTCGAATCAGCTTCACCGCAACTTCCATTTCCTCGAGCGCATCCGGACCCAACACAAGCCTCTCAATGACCTCGGTCCAAAACAAGGGAGTTATGCAGCGCCTCCCGTACAAAGCTTCAAACGGATCCATTTCCATGCTCTTCTGGTAACTGTTATTGTATGCAAATTCCATAAGTCGCAAACGCTCATCCCACGCTCCACTGTGGTCCAAGATGTAGCACCTGATCATATCCTCAACTATCTGGTTCACCCGCTCAGTCTGACCATTGGTCTGTGGGTGGTAAGCTGTAGAATGCCTCAAATCTGTACCCAAACCCTCTTGCAGACACCTCCAGAAGAGAGATGTAAAACAGGAGTCTCGATCCGAAATGATGCTAACTGGCACACTGTGTAATCTGATGACTTCATTCAGATACAGCTCTGCAATCTTTTTCATCGGCTACACAATCTTGTACGGCACGAAGTGAGCACATTTCGTTAGTCGGTCCACGATCACCCAAACTGAATCAAATCCCCTTGGAGATCTCATTAAGCCCGTAATGAAGTTGATAGAAATACTCTCCCACTTCCAAGTCGGGATCTCCAATGGAGTCAACTTAACACCAGGCCTTCCATGATCGGCCTTCATACGCTTGCAAGTGTGGCACTCAGTAACAAATCGGGCTATATCACCCTTCATCACATACCATCAGGCAATCTGCTTCAATTCATGATACATATTTGTAGATCCTAGATGGTAGGCAACACTGGATCCATGAGCCTCTCTGTATATCATAACCCTGATGTCCCCAACAATGGGGATGCAAAACCTACCGCGGTACTTCAAAGTACCCGCATCATCAATAGAAAAATCCGGCAACTCCCCTCTCTCAGTCCTGTGGTATAAGTGCAGAAGATCCGGATCATCCTTCTGGTGCAACCTGGTAAGTCCAATCCAAGACTGTTCTGCCACTGCCAAACTTCTCTGCATGTCACAGCGTCCCACGGAAATATCCATCAGGAGGAAATCTTCCACTAAACAATCGGCGGTGAGGTTAAAGATCTTCCCCGTCTTCCGGCTCAGGGCGTCGACCACCACATTGGCCTTACCCGGATGATACTGTATATCCACATCATAATCGGCCACATACTCTAGCCACCGCCGTTAGCGCAGATTCAACTCCTTCTGAGTGAACACGTACTTTAGACTTTTAAGATCTGTGAAGATCTTGTACTGAGCACCATAAAGTAGATGTCTCCACAGCTTTAGCGCATAAATCACCGCTGCAAACTCAAGGTCATGCGTAGGGTAATTTCCCTCATGAGTCTTTAGTTGCCTTGACCCATACGCAATCACGTTCCCAGCCTGCATCAAAATGCAACCCAGACCAACATGCGAAGCATCCATGTACACATCATACTCCATGCTCTCAGTAGGTAGGGTCAAAACGGGAGCAGTGCACAATTGTTCTTTAGTTCCAGGAAGGCTTCTTCGCACTCCTCGCTCCAAACAAAGGCCGTGTTCTTTTGAGTAAATCTGTTCAAAGGTGCAGCCAGGGTAGAGAAACCCTCCACGAACCTCCTGTAGTAGCCGGCCAACCCTAGGAAGCTTCTAATCTCCTTGGGTGTGCCCGGCCTGCTCCAATCCATCACTTCTGCAATCTTTTCCGGGTCGACCGAGGTCCCATCTTTATTCACCACGTGGCCCAGAAATGAGACCTAAGGCAACCAAAATTCACACTTGCTCAGCTTGGCGAATAACTTGTGGTTCCTCAACTTCGATAGAACCAAGCGTAGATGCTGCTCATGCTCCACAACACTGCGAGAGTAGATCAACACATCATCGATGAATACCACCAGGAACTTGTCTAGAAAGTCCTTGAACACCCGGTTCATCATATCCATGAAAGTTGATGGTGCGTTGGTCAAACCAAACGACATCACTAGAAGCTCGAAGTGTCCATGCCTCGATCTAAACGCAGTCCGTGGAGTATCTGCCTCACGGATCCTGATCTGATGATAGCCAGAACGAAGATCGATCTTGGAAAACACCGTGCTACCACATAACTGATCAAATAAGTCATCGATCCTCGGCAGAGGGTACCTGTTCTTAATGGTGACTTGGTTTAGCTCCCTATAATCGATGCACAGCCTCATCGACCCATCCTTCTTATTCACAAATAGAATACGAGCACCCCAAGGCGACGAACTCGGCCTGATAAAACCTTTTGCCAACAACTCGTCCAACTGGACTCGCAACTCCTCCAACTCACGAGGGGCCATCCGATACGGCGCCTTAGCAATAGGACGCGTACCCGGTTCCAAATCAATCACAAACTCAACATCTCGCTCGGGGGGAAGAACAGGAAGGTCATCAGGAAAAACATCAGAGAAACCACGTACACCAGGAATCCCTCCAAGCACGGTACACTAACAGCAGTCCCATCCACCGAGAATAAACAAGCAAAACAATCAGAACGAAACAGCTTCTGAGCACATACCGCAGAAATGACCGGGGAATCCTGGCACAGAACAACATACACACTTCCAGGCTGACAGTTGTCCTTGATGAAGTCCAAGCGCTTCCCTTTGCACTGAATAACCGCATCATACTTAGACAACCAGTCCATGCCCAGAATAACATCGAAGTCCTCTAGATCAATCAACTTCAAGTCTGCCTTTGCAAGAAAGTCCCCCAACAAAACAGGGCAATCTAGAATGCCCAAATCTGACAACACAGATTCACCAGAAGGGAACTTGATGCGGAAGGTATCACGAACTTGATCTAGAATCAACCGATAATGCTCTATAAAAGTTCTAGCCACAGACGAGTGGGTAGCGCCGGAGTCGAACAGAACACGCGCCCAGCGGTTCATCACCTACAATTTCCCTATAGGAGTACATAAGCAACTAAGGAACCACCAAAACAAAAACTATAACCATTCTAGCAAATAAAACTTTCAGGCTAGGAAAACAACTAACCTGAGATGACCTGAGTCGAATCTTGAGCCTCCTCGAAAGAGATCACGTTCAGCTTTCCTTTGCCCTTGTCCACGCGCTGAGGCGGAGGTAAAGCCTGAAGTGGAACTACTTGAAGAACAGGCTGGACCTGAGGGCACCTTGTCTTGATATGGCCCTTCTGTCCACACTAATAGCAGACTTTATCCTTGGACCAGCACTGGGCAGCATCATGCCCGGGTCATTTGCAAACAGAACAGGAAACATCCTTCCTAGGAGCACCTTGAATAGCATGAACTTGCTCCTTGTTCTGAGCTCTCGCCTTCTTGAAACACCTCTCAACAGGGTGGCCTGACCGGCCATAGAAGCTACACACTACCTTGCTTTTCTTTCCCGAAGCAGCATCGAGTACCTACGGGTTCTTTTCTTTAGCAGACTTCCTCTTGTCCTTCCTCATTTGCTGGCCTCTGTTCTTTGCGGTCTAAATTGCCTCAACTTTCAGAGCAGTCTCCACTACCCATGCATAAGTCTCTGATCTATAAGCACTGGCCAACTCCTGAACCTCGCTCCTCAAGACACCAAGGAACTGCTTGACTCGATCAGCTTCAACACTCACCAACCTAGGGGAAAACCGACTCAACTTGCTGAACTCTATCTCATACTCACTGACCGTGAATTGCCTCTACTTCAGGTGAAGGAAGTCATTCATTAGTCGGTCACGCTTGACCGAAGGCAGGAACTTCCTCAACAGCATCTCGTTGAATAATCCCAAAGAGCAACTAGCCACCAAGCTCTCCTTTTCCCTAAGCCACCAGCTCTTAGCTAAACCCTTTAGCTGATAGGCGGCTACCATCACTCTCTGATCATCTGCAACACCGAAGTACGAGAACATCTCCTCCATGGAGATCAGCCAATCATCTATGACCATGAAATTTTCCTTCCAATCATATGTTGGAGGGCTAAGTCTCTGAAACTGAGAAATAAAGGCCATCTCTGCCGGCACCACCACTGGAGGTCTCAGGGGAGCAGGAGGGGGAGGAGCAGCTAACCCCCCTGCAGGGTCTTGCACTCCCTGAGTCTGCCCTGCCACAACTGCCACCAGAGACTGGATCTGGGCCTGCATCTCCACCATCTGCCTGGTAAAGGAATCGTTGCTCTGATGCAGACTCTCGATCACCGCATCACTCTGCGCTCCTGAAGACTCACCCTCAGACAGGGGAGTCGACCTAGTCAAATGACGTCTCGCCATCCTAAAACCATAAAAACTAAGGTCAAAACCTAGTACAACAGTTGGAACAAACTACCAGTACAGACAATACATACATAAATATGAACTTTTAACTACTATACTTGCTCTGGGATTTTATTTTGTTTAACAAAAGTGATGATATGCTTAACCTAGGATGGTTAACCACCATCCACTAACTCTTGTGCCTAGATCGGCAATGCATGAATTTATATTTTTTTTTGATTTAAAACCATGTGTGTACATATGTCATACTGCAAATCTTTAGCGAGGCATGTTGTGCTTATGCAATGTTATGCTATGCATGATTGTGCTATGCATTCTAAAAAAGGCCCTAATGCATGTTATGAGTGGCGTAAGCATGCAAATGTTATGCATCCCATACTACATAACATTCTCATGCAACGAAAATGAAACGTGCTAGTCATATTCATGTGGTGAGGTTATGCATCCCATACTATATAACCCTCACATGTTGCCCCTATGGTGGATCCATATACAGACATATATTATGCATCACATACTACATAATATGCCCCGTATACTTCCTGTTATGCTATGAGTGTAGTGTTCGTGCTTTAGCCAAGACGTGCTGATGACATATCGGTGTGTGTATGATATGATGCTAAACATCTAATACCTACAAGGAAAGGTTGCCCGACAAATTGTCAAGCAAAATCCCTCTAATACCAACTGTCACAACCCGCATTTTCTCCAAATTTAAGAAGTATCAGAGTATGAGAAAACACGCGTCGTGATGCCACGTCAAGCAGGGGATAACTGTCGACGCTCAGGCGAACACCATCTAACTAGACTATAAAAATTCATAAGTTTAAAGATTAGAAAAAAAAATCAGTTATATTTTTAAAGGTCGTATCCCTCGGCTCAGAGGATCACCTAGTCCACAGTTTAAAAACTATACTTATACGCATCGAAAAAATACTTTATTTATATTTGACACCCTATGACAGTGCATAAGTGACCCTCGAGGTCAACTTATACTATGCAAGACTCTAGATTTATTTTATATTATAAGTAAGAAAATGATCCTTTTTACGTTGCTTGGAAAGTAGTGTATGAGTTTTATAAACATGTTGATCATGAGATATACTTATAATAGTGTTTTTAGGCTTAAAAGTAACTAGCAACCTAGCATAAATCTTCCCAATAGCAAGTAGACTATCTCCTTAAAGGTAGCAGTAAAAGAAACATATCTAGTATCATAAGGTAAAACTACCAGTGGGCGCCAACAAACTGACACGAACAAACTAACCAGTATGTATGTCTATAAGAAAAATAGAAAACTACCTCACCACAACAAGAGAAAGATCCCTACAACTCGAGGGATCACCTGCAACACCACAACAAATCTAGCCGTCTACTCGGCTACTAATCAGTACCTGAGTCATTCAGAGAAGAAAAGAATACCTCAGCAAATAAAACAAGAGATTCTGAATTAGAGCATTATATCAAAATGGAACAAAAGAGAGTAAGTAAACAGACAGTAAAAGCAAACACTGTCCAAAGTAAGAAAAAGTACACCAAGTACCATGTAACAACAACAAGCCCTGCCCAAACCCTGTAGAGGCTACAAGGCAGAAGACAAGAAAATCTTCCACAATATGTTGCATTCAAGCAGGAAGAAACACCTAACAATCCTAGTTTGTGAGTAATGGCAGTATTAAAACATCATGGACCTGAGTTGGTGACCAAAAACAGTCGCCCAAACAAAACAGTTCCAACAAAAAAAATTCACTGTGTCAGCACAAAACCACCACAAACCCAGCTCGTACCTGTGATTAAAAGGTGGCAGCCACAGCAATATCCATCCCGTACCTGGGACTAAAATGTGGAGGCCACGACTCGCACACAAAACATCCCGCTCATTTAGAGCGTCAAAATACCACTACCTGCCATAACCCACGATTCGGCCTTAAAAAAAGAAGAAACGAATGGTCGACAAGACATCCCCGCCTAGGAGGTAATCACTTGGGAAGGAAAGGAATTGTACAAAAAAATCGGTTAAGGCAAAAGAATTAAACGTCGATCTCAGATTATTGGAAATCGTCGATCTCCAGCCACAGGAAATCTCGAACCCCGTTTGACGATTTTCGTCGAACACAGGTCACGGGAATCGTCGAACGTTGTTCGACGATTGTCGTCGAACACGGGTCACGGGAAATCGTCGAACTCCGTTCGACGATTATCGTCAAACTCAGATCACGGGAAATCGTCGAATCCGTTCGATGATTTTCGTCAAACACAGGTCACGGGAAAAATCATCCAGCCCAGTTCGACGATTATCGTCGAACCCAGATCGACGACCTTCGTCGATCACAGGCGACCGGAGATCGTTGATCTCAGTTCGACGATGTTCGTCAAACTTAGATCGACGACCTATCAGCATAGAGTGTAGAGAAACGCCAACTTAATTCCTATGCTCCACCTATCATACCAGACCACCTCTACTAGCCAAGAAACACTCTAATCCTCAAGACTATGGAAAGGAAAAGAAATTTCTTCTACTGCTACTCCAAAACTGAGCCTACCCGTGAAGAACTCAACATTAAAACACTACAGCAACTGGCAGTAGGCCAAAAATTTCAGTAATTGAGAGATCTGACAAGGCTAAGCAGCATTCCTAGGTTGTAAGAGCAGAAATTTAAGCAAAAATCTCAACCTGAAGTTAAATCAAATATCTGGACAGGAAGAAAATTTCAGTAGGCTTAAGGATTGCTTGACATGATGAAGGGAAAACTAAGCATTTGCAAGATCTGGAATCAATATTTGACAACAAGGAACCAAAAAAAATGAAAAAGTTCCGACATGGTAAGGGCAAAGAGCACCACTGCCGTGATTTCCGGAAGGTCTCGACCGACTTTTCTGCTTCCCCACGGATCTGGAATCCAACACCTAACCAAGCAAAACTGGACATTTTCGGAGAGGGAGAGGGGTCAAACAAAAATCTACAACACCATAGAAAGACACGAACTGGAGAAAGCTTTCCGTCGGAATGAAGATCTAGGGGAGAGCAGTCCAGATCTACCCTCGGAATGAAAATCTGACCGCTAGAACTCCGGGAAACGACGGTGGAAGGCAAGTCTGTCCGCCGGTTTTCTTCCACTCATGAACAGGACAACGATTATTCTCTTACGGAAGGAGACGATGAATAGTCTCATTTTTTTTGTCTTAAGGCTATATATATGGATAGACACGTCTTATCAGCCTTAACTGCCACCTAAAAGGCACTGGATTCATTTCAAGCTTTATTAATTAATTATTTGCATTTATTATTATTAACACATCAAAACGACGCGAAAACCGAACCACCTCAGAATCCGACGAAATTCACACCGTAGATAATTACCCATGCTACGAATGCAACGGTGAAGTCGAAATCAACTTTCGACGAACAAAACTCGAGTAATCACTACCCGAAGACAAAACACAAGTATCCCTCGAGAGGCCTCACCGGTCACCAAAACAGACCCGGATTGCTATGGGATCTTGCCAAAAAGGCTAACAACAACCACACAAGGAACCAAAAGAGCTAAAACCACGCTCTAACAAATGGCACAAGTCGGAAACGCGTCAACGTAACGCCAAATGAGAAATAAATAATTGCAGAAAAATTGGGGGCGTTACAACTGCGGTAATGCGTGCAACAGTTGTATCCAAGTTCGTAGAGTCCGCTTCACCCAAGATTTGTCGGCGGATCATGTTGTAGGACTCAGGAAGGCGTAGAAGGTAGCACACAACAAGAAGTAATTGGAAGTGCTTGTGCTGTTCGGCTAGATCCACAGAGAAATGGCGATGTTGAAGAATCTCAGCACTGAGAGCTTGTACCTGTTGATAAGCGGCAGTAGGAGACATAGAAGGATGGGCAAAGAGGTCCGCATACAAAGTATAGATGCGGTGTTGAAACCGAAATCTCGGTCTCCTGTTGAGAGTTTCAACATGCGGGATGTCTAAGACCCCTTCGAGTACAGAGCAGCAAGATGAAGCCATGCCTTCTTGACCGTCTCATCATGACAGATGACAGGAAGACATTCATCGGAAAGACTGTTAGCGAGCTAAGTATGCAGAAGCGCATCCCTAGCATCTCAGCCATTAAACTCAGCGGAAGTAGGAGGAGGAGGGTCATCAGTGATGTCGTCACGTTTACATTGTGAGCGAAGAAGGAAGGTGAAGGAGACACTCCAATCCAGGTTGTTGGAATGAACAAGCTTGGAGATGGTGCCAAGATTCCGGAAGGAATTGGAGGAGGAGGCGGAGTTTCCACAGGCGTAAATGTGGTGGTAGAAGAGCCAGAAAGAGTCATGGAAGAAAAGTCGCGCGGGTAGAGAGATCAGAGAAAGGCCATGCGGGTAGAAATAAGTCGAGGTAGAAAGACAAGGCATATAAAAGGTCCCGCGGGTAGAGAGAATAGCACAGCGGACTCAAGGAAAGGTTCAACAGTGGATAGAATAAGAAACTACAGGGGACAAGAGAAGAAACTGCGTAGGACACAGGGAAAGAAGTCACGCAGGAAGATAGCAGGCCACGTGAACAGGAGACCGAGAAGCCACGAAAACAGGCCACGAAGAGAGAGCGAGAAGAAGGCCGCGCAAACAAAGGGCAGTGACAAAAGGAGGGAAAGGAGGAGAGACTGCGTGAACAAGCGGCAAGAAGGAGAACAAGTCGCACGAACAGGAGAAGGCACTGAATCAGGCGGACATGATCGCGTCCTCTGATACCAAGTGCGAACAGAAAAAGAGAGTCCGAAAATTGGAATAACTGAAATCTTTATAATTCAAAAAAAGTGTGTATTACATGGTATATGGTGTAGGGTTGTCCGCTAGACGGAGTTTGACATGAAACAAGGAGATCATACTATGCCCGACACGTCATGGTTCAACCGCACCTACACAACTATCTAACGCCACAATACGGTTCGGCAATAACACAACACATAAACCACAAGGAGGAAGGATCGACTCTAAAATAACGATCAAAAATGAGTCGGATTATTCCCCAAAATTAACGTAATGGTTGCCAATAATTTTTGAGAATGAACCATGGCTAGAGGCCAAGATCCGCTCAAGCAAATAGACCTACCCAATTCGGATTTGCAATGAAATTTGTCAACAATGAAAACAATTCAGAAGTTGCCAGAGATTTTATTCAAATTCACGGAAATAACAGTTGCTCAATCTCCACAAAAACTAAAGCAAGAAAACACAAGAGAAGGGAGGAGATGTTACCCAACGCGCTTTCGCCTTGCACACAAGATATGATGGGAGAATAACTCTTTCCATGGATCCACCGGCGTCACACCGAATAGGTCTGCAACCTTCTTCCTTGGAGTCGCACCGAAGGAATCCACGCCGGAGTCGCACCGAGGAGGGGTGGAGGAAGAAAGAGATGGCTTTACACCACCTAGGGGGCAGCGGCTAGGAGGGATCCCCACTTGGCCAAAATTCTCCTTGGAGATTTTAGGGTTAAACTTCTTCTTGTCTATTAATTCTCATAAAAAGGTCTCCTTATATATTAGTTACAAAAACACATTTAACCGTCCAAGATGTAGATGAAATCTCATCCATCTGGGCCGTTGAATACACACCAAATGTTTTAAATGCAGGAAATAAACGAATAAAGTCCTCACATGAATATAAAATTATTACTCAAGCATGGAATAATTTTATATTCTCAAATATAAAACATAAATATAAATAAAGTAACTAAGAGCATGATTTTAAAATGAGTCTTCAAGTGGGCTTAGCACTCCACGGACAGAGGTTGTAACGTTGCCTTCTGTTAACATCATCATGGCTCCTAAAGTCTTTATGTTATCGCGCCTCAGCAACCAGATCATCATCAAGTAGTGGTGGCGAGGTCGTGGCATCAATCCTCCCCCACTCAAAATCACGTATCTCTGATGTGTGGTCCAAGAGATAGCGGTGGAGAAGAGCGGCATCCAAGCGTTTAAGCTCCGTCGTGAGTACCCATGAGTTGTCCGAAAGGGGGCGGTCACACCAACGGATGAAGAAGCGTAGGTATCACCATCAGTAGTTGTAAGTGGCTCAGCCGCAAGTATCCTATCTGGAGTAAGAAACGTCGTGGAAAACCTGTGGAACATGTTAGCAGTAGGAATAAAGGAATGCAAATCACCATCTGATGATATACCTGTGGGGACCGTAAGAGAGAGATCAACCGAACTACCGCTCCCCAACCCGTTAGAAATTTCAGTGGAAGAATATGATGACAAAGAATTTAACTCTTGTGGAGGTGAAACAAACAACGTCAAATCCGAGCCATTAAAAAAGGGGGAGATACCCCAATCAGCATGCAAATCCAACACGAAAGCATTGTCACCTAGCTTCTTTATAATCCAAAAAGGGCCGGCGCGCTTTGGTGCTAACTTTTTAACGGTGCCAGTTGGCAGTCATTCGGGAACTAACCAGACTAAGACCAGATCATCAATCTTAAAGTGTGACACTCTACTATGTAGATTAGCGTGTGCTTGATAAGACTTGTATTGAGTAGTCAAGGTTGCCCGTATACGTCTGTGTAGGTCATGAATGTGTTTGGTGAAGGATTCTGTAAACTGACTTGCTTTTACATTGGAGGCAACGAAACCAAGTCAAGTGGCACAGGGGCCTTGTACCCGTGAACAATCTTGTTGGGAGACATACCCGTGGAACTATTTTTAGAATTATTGTAGGACAATTGAGCATGGGGAAGAAGTAGATCCCAAGTACCTTTGTGATTGCTCACCAGACATCTAAGAAGGTTCCTCAAGCTCCAATTAACCACTTCCATCTGCACATTGGTTTGTGGACGATAGGTGGCGAAAAATAATAATTTGGTACCCATTAAAACCCAAAGTGTTTTCCAGAAATAACTCGTAAACTTGACATCTCTATCTGAGACTATTGTCTTCGGCACTCCACGGTGACTAACGACTTCTTTAAAATATAATTTCACAATGTGAGATGCGTCGTTGGTCCTACTATACAGAATGAAATATGCCATTTTAGAAAACCTATCCGCAACTACAAAGATAGAATCGTGACGACGTAAAGTGGAGGGTAGGCCTAGAACAAAATCCATACTCACGTCTTCCCATGATGTGGAAGGGATATGCAAGGGTGTATATAATCCTACGTTGGTTTTGGTTCCGTTGGATACCTGACAGGTACGACAGCTACTTACTAACCTTCCCACCATCGTCTTAAGTTTTGGCCAGTAAAATTTCTCCTCAATTAGCGTAGTGGTCTTATCCCTACCAAAGTGGCCACTCAACCCTCCACTATGCAGCTCCCAGATGATATGAAGTCATAGAGATGATTGTGGGATACACAACCTCCCATGCCGAAATAGATAGCCGTCCTTAATAACAAATGCAGATATAGTTGTGGGGGAACTATCTTGGGCAGATAAATATAACTCCTGAAAATCTGGGCAGGTAGCGTACTCATCTCTAACTCGCTCAAACCCTACAACATTAACTTCCATAGTTGAAAGCAAGATGGTAAGGCGACTAAGAGCGTCCACGACTCGGTTGTCAGTACCCTTAAGGTGCTTGAGATTAAACCTGTAATCTTGTAGGAAAGCTACCCACTTAGCGTGACACGGGATGATTTTATGTTGGCCATTGATGAAGCGCAAAGCTTCGTGATCGGAGAGGATCACAAACTCCTTGGAGAGGAGGTAGTGCCTCCAATGGTGCAAACATCGTACAACTGCATAAAACTCCCAATCGTAGTTCGAATAATTTAGCCTAGCGCCTGATAACTTCTCACTAAATTAACTGATTGGATGCCCCTCCTGACTCAAGAAACCTCGTATTCCCACCCCAGAAGCATCGCATATTAACTCAAATACTTTGGTGAAGTCAGGTAGACATAAGACCGATGCCTCAGTCATAAGCTTCTTAATGCGTTGGAAAGCATGGGTGGCAGACTTCATCTAGGTGAACTCTCCTTTCTTCATGCATTCAGTAATGGGGGCCATGATGCTACTGAAGTCCCGTATAAAACGGTGATAAAATGTAGCTAACCCGTGGAAACTACGCACCTCTCGTATAGTGGTCGGCTCGAGCCAGTCCTTAATGACTAGAACTTTACAGGGTTAACTCTGATGCCCTCTGATCCGACCATGTATCCTAAGAACTCCACTTCTGGGACATAGAAAGTGCATTTCTTAAGATTAAGAAATAATGTTTCCTTTCGCAGGGTGGAAAGAATCACTCTCAAGTGGGAGATGTGCTCGGTAGTGGTGGTGCTATAAATCAATATGTCATCAAAATAAACTACCACAAACTTTCCAATGAACGGTTGAAAGACGTGGGTCATCATCCGGGAAAAGGTATTGGGAGCCTTGGATAGGCCAAAGGGCATCACAAGCCACTCGTACAACCAATCCTTAGACTTTAACATAGTCTTCCATTCGTCTCCCTCACATATCATAATCTGGTGGTACCCAATCCGAAGATCTAATTTGGATAATATGGTGGCGCCAGATAAGACATCCAAGAGATCATCTAAACGCTGGATAGGGAACCTATACTTGATCGTAATCTTGTTGATAGCCCGACTATCTATGCACATCCGCCATGTACCATCCTTCTTGGGGGCAAGCAAGGCTGGTACAGCACATGGACTCATGCTAGTCCTAATGAACCCCTTCTTCAACAGGTCCTCAATCTGGGCGTGTAACTCCTTGTGGGTAGCAGGATGGAGGTTATAATGGGGCTGGTTGGGAAAAGAGGAGCCCGGGATGAGATCTATCGCATGCTGAATATCTCTAAGCAGGTGTAATGACATTGGCAACTCCTCTGGGTACACGTCCTTATATTGCTCCAACAGTGTCTGTAACTCTCTGGGCAGATCACCCAAAACACAAGAATCAGGCTTCGCACTCAAGTGAACTAGTGCATACATCATCCCTTTAAGAAACGAGTCCTTCACAAACTCCTTCCTACCAACTAGACTCAACGTCCTCCTCTCTACTGGGATAGTGGTGTCCTTAGCCAAAACTACTGGCTCCTGTAGGATGGTCGGCCTCAAGGTATTGGTTTTGCCATTGAATTTAAACTCATACCTGTTGGTTCTGCTAAAATGTGTCACATCACGGTCATAGAGCCAAGGGCGGCCTAGTAACACGCAATAAGCATCCATCGGTAGGAAATCACACCACACCTCATCAGTATACAATTTGAATGAGAGGGGGATCATGCATCGCTTGGTCACTGTGACGGAGATCTTGTTTATCCAAGCTACCCGATATGGGGTCGGGTGTGGTTCCGTGGTCAGGGCCATACGCGTGACGACGCTCTCAGAAATGACATTCACACAACTACCACTATCGATAATCAACTTGCAGAGTTTCTCATTACTCTTAAAAATCAGAGAAAATATACTCGTCCTCTTCCAATCATCTAACGGATGAGGGGTGGTCAAGATGCAACGCAACAACATAAGGTGGTGATCGCCCTCTAAATCACTTAGGACCCCTTCTGGGTCACTCTCCTCGGCAACCTCATACACTAAATCAGTGAGATCAGTAGTCGTCTCTAGTAGGGCTATGGCCTTAGTCTTCGTAGGGCATTCAAAGGCATAGTGACCTTGAATGCCGCAAGAGTAACATGTAGCGTTGGACTTGCTAACCTTTCCTATGGGGATACGCTCACTCGTGGGATTCCTAGCATTCCTAGCAGTGATCACTATAGACTTCGACTCGGCGGACCTAAACTTTCCCTTATCCGGATATGTGGAAGCAGATGCTCCAGCTGGGGACTTATTCTTCGCATGGGAATAGCGGGAGTGGGCCTTAGAGGCCAGTTGTTTTTCAATGTTGAGGGCGGCATTGAAGGTCGTATTCAGGTCCGTATGACCATAGCGCAAGAGCTTCATTTGAATCTTGGGTTGAAGCCCTTTACAAAATCTAGATAAGGTGACCTCGGGGATCTCCCTAAGATCACAACGCACCATACGGTCCTTCAGCTCTCCCATATATTTAGCTACCGAATTTGAGTCCTGCCGCAGGGTGGCAAGCTCGTCGAACATCTGTGTTCGGTAGTATGCAGGGACGTACTGATCAGATAGCAAATTCTTCAACACCGACCATCGTATAAGTGGGAACCCATGCCCGGTTCCAAATCTCCGTTCCTCATTCAGCCAATACGTCTTCGCACGATCCGTTAACTTCATCCTGGCAACTTGGACCTTTTGGAGGTCCGTAAGGTTGTGTCATTCGAAGTAGCATTCCATATCCACTACCCAAGTAAGGAAGATCTGGGGATCACCCATACCATCGTAAGTGGGGGCATCGATCTTAATGGCTCTAGTAATATCAAAGTCATGGTCTGTATGATGTTCGTGATGGGGCACCCAGGGTGAATCCCCCTTAGACTCATGGTCGTCAATTGGGTGGTGATGGTTGGGCCGTCGCTCATTACCAGGTGGTTGCGCTCTCTCTTGATTCAGAAATATTTGGGATAACATCGTTCTAATGTCCGTAATCTCTGTACGTAGACCGTCTATGGCCATAGCGTGTGGATCCTCGTGCTATCTATCAGCCATTCTAGACGTAGACAGAACAGTGTACTCTGACCCTAGTCTAGTGCGCATTCAGGTTTAGAATTTTTTTCGAAAGATGATTTTTTCTAGGGCTGTCCCTAGACTGAAAAAAAAATATTTTTATAATTTCCTGAAGAAAATAAAATGTAGAGCGTGCAAAAATTTATTCTGAATTTTCGTTAAAATTAAAGATTTTAGAGCGCTATTGGCAGACAAAAAATTTTTTTTTTTTGATTATGCCTTCCGAGAAAACTCAAGTGAGGATGTTCCAATTAGGAAATTGAGAAAACCTCGCTTTGATACCAAATTGGTGTAGGATTGTCCGCTAGTCGGAGTTTGACACGAAACAAGGAGATCCTACTACGCCCGACATGTCATGGTTCAACCGCACCTACACAAGCATCTAACGACACAATACGGTTCGGCACTAACGCAGCACATATACCACAATGAGGAAGGATCGACTCTAAAATAATGATAAAAAATGAGTAAGATTATTCCCCAAAATTAACAAAAAGGTTGCCAATCCTTTTTGAGAACGAACCATGGCTATAGGCTAAGATGCGCCCAAACAAATAGGACCTACCCGATCCGGATTTGTAAAGAAATTCGTCAACAATGAAAACGATTCAGAAGTTACATGTAATTTTATTCAAATTCACGGAAATAATGGTTGCTCAATCTCCACAAAAACTAAAGCAAGAAAACACAAGAGAAGGGAGGAGATGTTACCCATCCCGGTTTCGCCTTGCACATAAGATATGGTGGGAGAATCACTCTCTCCACGGATCCACCGACGTCACACCGAATGGGGCTGCAACCTTCTTCCTTGGAGTCGCACTGAAGGAATCCATTCTATAGTCGGACCGAAGAGTGGTGGAGGAAGCAAGAGATGGCATCACACCACCTTGGGGGCAGCGGCTAGGAGGGATCCCCACTTGGCCAAAATTCTCCTTGGAGATTTTAGGGTTAAAGTTCCTCTTGTCTATTAATTCTAAAAAAAGGTCTCCTTATATAGGATTTACAAACACACATTTAACCATCCAAGTTGGAGATGAAATCTCATACATCCGGGTGGTTAAATAAACACCAAATATTTTAAATGCAGGAAATAAAAAAATAAAGTAGTCACATGAATATAAAATTATTACCCAAGTATGTAATAATTTTATATTCTCAAATATAAAATATAAATAAAAATAAAGTAACTAAGAGCATGATTTTAAAATGAGTCTTCAAGTGGGCTTAGCATGCCGCGGATGGAGGTTGTAACATTGCCTTTCGTTAGCGTCATCATGGCTCCTAAAGTCTTTATGTTGTAGCGCCTCGACAACCGGATCATCATCAAATAGTGGTGGCGAGGTCGCGGCATCAGTATAGCCTCCATTTTATAGAATGGAGGAGATGAGAGAGATTACAATTAAACAATGTGAGACTAAAGAGTTACATGTACAAGCGGTTTAACCTAAATACAAGCCGACCAAGCCGCGCGGTTTGACGAATGTGCAAACCGCCCGACAACCACTAAAGGGAGAAAATAAGCTACCACTAGAGACCGACAGGTCACCCGGTATCCAAGACACCAGGGATATATCGGCAAACCACCAGGGCACCAACAGCAACAGACCTGCTACCAAACTGCTGGAGAGAAAACGACAGACCGCCCGGACTGTAACCCGCCAGAGTCAGACTGCCAGACCACCCGGTCTCTATTCTGCAACATTATCAGAATGAAAGGATGGTTTATGGAAAGATAATTCTAGGTTCAAGTGATCTTAAAAGTCCATCAACTGCAGGGGAAGATTCAGCCTCATGAGAAGTGAAAGTTGGCAGCTATACCATTAATATCAGTTGCAATCAGCTAGGGGAGAAAAGAATCAAAATAGACCAGCTCCTCCCTATTTATTCAGAAACCAAGAAGGGATTGATCAAGTGGTGATCAAGTGTGGTACTTAGTGGGCTGAACACTCTTGTGTTACTAATCTGAAAGCTGAAGCCTAAGGCAAGTCTGTTACTAAAGAAGGGGAGAAGATCTGGCTCAGAAAAAAGAGACTGTGCAAGGTGCAAGGGAGTTGTTGTGCACAGTGGCTGTAAATCCAGTATCAGCTCCATGGAAGATTAGTTTTGATGTAATATCATGACTATAAAGATCATCAGGAGGTATGCAAGATTGGAATAGACTAGAAGGTCTACTAGGAATCTGACAAAGGATGCCTCAGTTGAGGGAGAGCGGGCAGCTGCTGCAGTAGACCAACTATCACAACAAGTGATCAGGTTGTCTTAAGGATAATGCACAGACTAAGGGGGAGATCATCAAAAGAGAGATACTACCAGTCAGCTCAAGTGGATCCATAGTTCACTCAAGTGCCAAGGGGTTGTAGTGACATGGTGTATCAATGATATCACCACAGGTGGATGCTAATTTTGTAGATAGAACATCAGCAAGTGGAACTATGTGTACAGCAAGCTATAATGCCGCAGTGTTTTGTTTTATCAATGTATCAACACAGAAGGTATGACTCCTAATCAAGTAGACTGATCTTTAGAATGATTTCCTTAGTAGTATCAACATAGGACTTTGTCTAGGATCAAGAGATTATCTCTCCCATGATACTTTCTCCTCCTCAATAGATATACCTATTGAAGAAGACGGAAAGGGGAAGATGTGTGGAAATATATAAGGAGATATAAAAGATATACTTGACTTGATCATGTCATGTTGAGTCAATGCTTCTAGTGGTGCTCTATTTAAATATTAAGTGATATAAAGGAGAGTTCATATTATTTGAGCAATTGCTCAAGTAGTATGAGGATGCATTGACTTAATTTATTAAGTCAATATAATTAATTAGAGTACATTGAATTAATATAACATAAGCTAGCAGGTGTGTAGAAATGTCTATAGCTGCATGAAATTATTCTTCCTATTATGGTAATGCCTCTTAGTATTGCTGGGTGTTTTGCCATCTTCAAATAAGGGGAGATTGTTGGGTCAATTACCCACAATGTTCCCTTGATTGGATTTGAATAGGCATCTCCATCAACACTAAGATCATAGTTGTATTTGAAATTGTTTAAGCTCATCATGTGAAGGATGTTCCATGGAACAAGTCTAGACAGGTTGTCTAAGTGATGTGACAGGTGGTCACAAAGTGAAGATGCTGGAAAGGCAGGCAGTATCCTAAGTGTCCAAGTCAAGATGTTACAGGGAACAAGTCTAGACAGCTGGTCTAAGTGATGTGATAGGAGGTCACAAAGTGAAGATGCTGGAAAGGCAGAAAGTAGCCTACGTGGCCAAGTCAGCTGATGACGTCAGCAAGTCAACAAGTCAACATATTTCAAATTAGTGGCGGGATGACTAAAGTACGTGATAAATGTTTTCCCAGACCTACTGTACAATAGTTGGCATTAAATCCAGGTTTCTGCTGGACATTAAATATGCGGGGCCCACTGTTTGAGGTTGCTGCTGGCCATTAAATGTGTGGGGCCCACTGCTCAAGAGCCATTGGGTCAAAACCAACAAAAGGAAAAAGGTGTACTGAGGAAGAGAGCCTTCAGAGAAAAGAAAAGAGATAGTTCTTCTTCTCTGTCATTGTTGCTAAGGTGAAGAACAAGAAGCTCAAGTCAGCAAGGCGAATAGCAACTTAGCTGTTGATATCAACATCGTCAATAACAAGATAACTGTTGTGATCTTCATCTGCACCTGCAAACAAGTCCAGACTATTTCTCTGCGGAAAGAGGTAGCAACTAAGGGCCAATCCTTGCTGCAAGTTATTCACAGTTCCAGTTGTACAAGCATCCTGAAGATCATAATTTGGAAGCTATGAAGAGAAGAAGCCTGAAGTTGTAGAGATCTGAAAGAAGACTAAGGGGACTATTCCTCAGAAGTCAAAGTCAGGGTTGAATCACATCATCCCAGGAAAGGAAGAAAAGTTAGAGCTGAGATTTTCTCAGCTCAGGTAGCAGCAATTAGCTGAAGTAACTTCACTGACCAGCAGGAAAGATCTCTAGTGCTGTGAAGTAGTAGTTAGGGCTGAGATTCAAGCTCAGTTCTGAAAGAGGCAGAACATTGCTCTCCTAGTCACTTCCAGCTCAAGTAATTATTTGTTGCTATGTAAGAAGTTAGGACTAAGTACTTCTTAGTTCAGTGAAGGTAGACTCAGGAAATATATTTCCTGGAGTCTTGGTTGGGCTGGGTTTATCTCAGTCCAGGTAGATTGGCACAGTGAAATTTCACCTGTGGCTAATCATCACACCAACTCATATTCATCCTGTAGGATCCAAGTGTGAATTTAAGATGTAGGGCTTAATTTCCTGAGATAGGAGTGTGCTGCTCTCTGTGGTAGGATCCAAATTTGAATCTGAGTGTAGGGCCTTTTGGCCTGAGGTAGGTAACAATCTTGTCATTGAGCTGTAGGTGCCTGGAGGGGCACTAAGCTCGGTACTTGGAAGGATACTGAGTTGTAGGAGTGCTGCAACACTCTGAGAGTAGGGCCTTGTGCCTAAAGTTGTAGTGCTGAAAAACCTGAGCTGTAGGCCTTAGTGGTAAGTTTGAGGTAGGTGGCTTATGGGTCACTGAGTGTAGGAGCACTGCAGAGCTTTGAGGTATGATAATTTCTGGATCTAAGGTAGGGTTGTCCTCTCAACATGAGGTAGGTGGTCTGCTGACCACTGAGTTGTAGGCATTTGTGGCTGAGAAGAAAGTCTTAGAGGAGACTTGGAGATCCTGCGGGATCTGAGGTGTATGCTCTTAGCAGTAGTTTGGAGGAGTTTGTGTCTAGTCCAACAAGACAGTTGGATAAGTGGGAGGGAAAGTCGATGTACCAAATTGGGGAACCACTATAAATCACTGTGTGCTTTTTTGTGATGTTTTCATTGTGCAAGTTGTGTATATCTTGAAAGCATAAAATAACTAAAAGCTATAGCTCTTAAAGAAGAAACATAAAAGAATTTAAAAGTGACAAATAACCTATTCACCCCCCCCCCCCCCTCTAGGTGATTTAGCTATCCTTGAATTTAAAACTTTCAAAAAGGACGATCCTGATTTTCAGCATCTTCGTAGCAGAACTAAGGAAGGAGAATTACCCGACTTTTCTATTGATGATGCGGGCACTTCAAAGTGCCTCGGTAGATATTTTATCCCCGCTGTTGAGGATATTCAAGATAATTTGTGCAGGGAGGCTCATGGTTCTAGTGTTACCTACCATCCTAGTTCTACCATGATGTATAGAGATCTGAAGCAGATCATTTGGTATTTTGGAATTAAGAATGATATAGCCAAGTTTGAGTCTGAGTGATTCACCTGTAAGTATGTTAATGCAGATCATGGAAGGCCTGGTGGCAAACAGACACCTTTAGAGATTCTAAGTTGGAAGTGGGAGAGTGTTTCTATGAACTTTATTACTGGTTTGCTGAAATCTCCCCGGGGACATGATTCTGTGTGGGTTATAGTTGATAGATTGACAAAGTGTGCCCACTTCCTACTATTCAAGATTGTTAATTCATGAAGAAAATAGCAGAGTTATATTTGGATTAGGTCATCAGACTATATGGAATACCTGTTAGTATTGTGTCAGATCGAGATTCCAAGTTTACATCTCATTTTTGAAAAAGTTTACAGGAATGGTTAGGTACTGATCTCAGATATTCAACCTCCTATCATTTGCTGACCAATGGTAGACGGAGAGAGTAAATTAGATTGTGGAAGACAAGATAAGATGTTATATCTTGAACCATGGAGGAGTGTGGGATGAGCGGTTGAGATTGATGGAATTCTCTTATAATAACAGTTATCAGGAGAGCTTGTAGATGACCCCGTTTGAGGCTTTGTATGGGAGACGTTGCATTACTCCCTTATTTTGGGCCGAAGTTGGTGAAGGACCGTTGTTGGGTACGGAAGCCTTAGAATAAATGAATACTTCTGTGATGCATATTTGAGAGAAGCTTCGAATAGCTCAGGAGCATTATGAGAAGAATGTTAATCAGTGAAGGAATGATTTGGAATTTGCAGTGGGGACATGGGTTTCCTCAAGATCTCTCTGATGGCAGGTGTTAAGAGGTTTTGGAAGGAACAATAAGTTGAATCCCAGGTATATGAGACCTTTCTAAGTTGTTGAGCGCATCAGTGTGTCAACATATAGGTTGGGTTTGCCCGCAAATTTCCCTGGTGTGCACGATGTGTTTCATGTGAGCCAGTTGCGGAAATGTGTGCTTAGTGACCAACATCTTCTTGATTTGGTGCCCATGTTGCAGCCTAATCGTAAACTGGTCGCCTTGTTGAGGGAAGCTTAGTTGGATTGAAATGTGACCCGTTTGGTTCATCTTTGTTGAGGGAAGCTTTGTTGAGGGAATCTTAGTTGGATTGAAACAGTTTGATTGAAATGCGACGCATTTGGTGCAGCTCAGTTGGTGATGAGCTTTGTTGAGGGAAGATTATCAAGGGGGTTGCAGGTTCGAGACCTGGCCTCAACAATGCACCACTGCTGATAAACAGGCGCCGAGAGGCTTTGGGGTGCTTCGGCTGTAGCCCGGTGACGGTGTCGTGCTAATCCTAGTGGGCTTTAAGCGCCACGGATGGTAAGGCTGGGCCATTACAAAAGAAAGACACTTTTTTTGTAACGGCCCGACCTTACCGTCCGTGGCGCTTAAAGCCCACTAGTATTAGCACGGCACCATCAGCGGGCTGCAACCCAAGCACCCCAAAGCCTCTCCGCGCCTGTTTCTCAGCAGCGGTGCATTGTTGAGGCCAGGTCTCGAACCCGCAACCCCCTTGATAAGCTTCCCTCAACAAAGCTCATCACCAACTGAGCTGCAGTTGGTCAGATCTAGTATGGATCGTACATGGACGATAGTTGGAGTCGGCGGCTCTCCCAGGGTTCCCGGATTAGGTAATCCCGGGAAAGAGGATCAAGTTGGGCCTTGCGAATAGCTTGATGCACTATCTCCCTTCAACCCTTTGAGCTAAATGTGGCAAAAGTAAGGAAAATCCATGGACCGACCCCATCGTCTCCACCCCGTAGGAACTGCGAGATCGCCCCAAGTACGCCTTCGGCATCCAGGGGTCGCGGACCGACCATAGACCCTGTTCAATAAGTGGAAGTGGCTGTCCGCTGTTGGGCAGTAAGGGTCGGAGAAGGGCAATAACTCGTTCTTAAAACCAGCATTATGAAGACCAAAGAGTTGGGGGGGAAAAGGGGGGAGAGCTCTTTGTTCCTGGTTCTCCTGTAGCTGGATTCTCCGGAACCACAAGAATACTGAGAATGGTATTCCAACTCAGCACCCTTTTAGATTTTGAGAAGAGTTGCTCTTTGGAGAGCACAGTACGATGAAAGTTGTAAGCTGTGTTCGGGGGGAATTATTGTCTATCGTTGGCCTCTATGGTAGAATTAGTCGGAGAGGCCTGAGAGGCGGTTGTTTACCCTGTGGCGAGCGGTTCGAGTCCACTTATCTCCAGCCCGTGAACTTAGCTGATACTATGATAGCACCGAATTTTTCCAATTCGGCAGTTCGATCTATGATTTCTTATTCATGGACGTTGATAAGATCCTTCCGTTTAGCAGCACCTTAGGATGGCATAGCCTTCGCGTGAATGGCGAGGTTCAAACGAGGAAAGGCTTACGGTGGATACCTAGGCACCCAGAGACGAGTAAGGGCGTAGCAAGCGACGAAATGCTTCGGGGAGTTGAAAATAAGCATAGATCCGGAGATTCCCGAATAGGTCAACCTTTCGAACTGCTGCTGAATCCATGGGCAGTCAAGAGACAACCTGTCTAGTTATTGTGAGGCCCCGATTCTTGACTGGAAGGGACGCCAAAGGCCTCTGCCCTTCCATCCGATAGAGAGGTAGGGCAGAGGCCTTTGGGTTTTTCATGTTGTCAAACAGTTGAACAATGAAAATAGATGGCGAGTGCCTGATCGAATTGATCAGGTCGTGTAGGAACAAGGTTCAAATCTCTCGGTCTGTTAGGATGCCTCAGCTGCATACATCACTGCACTTCCACTTGGCACCTATCGTAATGATAAGCGGCTCGTCTCGCCGTGACCTTATCTTGGATTCTCAATACTTCTGTCGCTCCATCCCCGCAGGGGCAGAGAACCCGCCGCTGTCTCGGCTGTGCTACCGGAAGCTCTGGGGAAGTCGGAATAGGAGAGCACTCATCTTGGGGTGGGCTTACTACTTAGATGCTTTCAGCAGTTATCCGCTCCGCACTTGGCTACCCAGCGTTTACCGTGGGCACGATAACTGGTACACCAGAGGTGCGTCCTTCCAGGTCCTCTCGTACTAGGGAAAGGTCCTCTCAATGCTCTAACGCCCGCACCGGATATGGACCGAACTGTCTCACGACGTTCTGAACCCAGCTCACGTACCGCTTTAATGGGCAGCTCAGTTGGTGATGAGCTTTGTTGAGGGAAGCTTATCAAGGGGGTTGCGGGTTCGAGACCTGGCCTCAACAATGCACCGCTGCTGAGAAACAGGCGCGGAGAGGCTTTGGGGTGCTTGGGTTGCAGCCCGCTGACGGTGCCGTGCTAATACTAGTGGGCTTTAAGCGCCACGGACGGTAAGGCTGGGCTGTTACAAAAAAAGGTGACCCGTTTGGATTGAAATGAGTCCCGCTTAGTGACCAGCATCTTCTCGATTTGGTGACCAGTTTAAGCTCATCATAAACTGGATTGAAATATAGAACGACTTGTCCGATCATATACTGGAAGCGACCCGTTTGGATGTGGAGTTTCAGCCATTCGTGGTGGAAGTTCAAAAAGGTGAGAGCAGCGCCTGGGAGATGATTGACGGGATTCTGAGAATGGATGGAAGGATTTATGTACCGCAGTTCGGCAAGCTCCGTGAGGAGTTGATTTTTGAGGCTCACTTTACAAAGTACTCATTCATCCGGGCAGTACAAAGATGTACTTGGATATGAAGAGATCATTTTGGTGGCCTGGACTGAAGCGGGACGTAGCTTTGTACGTGAATTGATATCAAACTTGTGCCTTAGTGAAGGCCGAGTGTCAGAAGCAGGGCGGGTTCCTAAAGACTCTTCCAATCCCTGAGTGGAAATTTTATGACATCTCCATGGATTTTGTGCATGGGTTACCTAGATCACAGCAGGGTAATGACGCGATTTCGGTGATTGTGGATCACTTAATCAAAGTCGCTCACTTCATCCCAAACCAGAAGAAGGACAGCGTGGAGAAGCTGGTTGAGTTCGCATATAACAACAGTTACCAAGCAAGTATAAAGATGGCGCCATACGAAGCTCTGTATGGGAGGCATTGTCGAACACCGATGTCATGGACAGAGGCAGGAGACACCAAATTATTGGGAAAAGAAGTGGTGGCAGATGCTTGTGAGTTGGTACGGACCATTCAAGAGCACGTGAAGGTGGCTCAAGATCAGCAAGCAAAATATTTTAATGCGCGACACAGGAAGTTGGAGTTCGCGGTAGGCGATTGGATCTATTTGAAGATCAAGCCGTTCAAAGGCGTTTCATGGATTCACCGACTCAAGAAATTTAGTCCAAGGTTTTTGGGCACTTTTGAAGTTGTTGAACGGGTGGGAGAAGCAGCATACCAGTTGGCATTGTCCGCAGAGTTGAGTGGATTGCATGACGTCTTCCATGTCTACGTCTTGAGGAAAGCCTTGGTAGAGGCTAGTGTGGTGATCAAATCGGCATTGGTGCCGATAGAGGAAGACTTGAGGATGCAAGTCCGTCCAATTACTATAGAGGACTCAGAAATTCGGCAGTTGCGGAACAAAGAGGTCAAACTCGTAAAAGTCTGATGGGACAACTGCAGCCGTGATGAGCTCTCTTGGGAGCGAGAACAAACCATGCTAGAGGAATATCCAGAGTTTTTTCGTTCAGGTATCACTAAAATTTTGTGTACCTCTTCTTGTTTTTTGGTAATTTCGGGACGAAATTCTTTTAAGGGGGAGAGAGTTGTAATGCCCCAAAATTTGAAAGAAGGATGAGCAGCGTCGAGAGCCAATTTTGGGTCTTGGTGAGTGTCACACGGCCTAGGACACGGGCGTGTCCATGGCCGTGTCGTACCGGGTTCGTCGAGAGCCAAGGAAGTTGACGATTTTTTGCTCAGGTCGTCGACTAGTGGGGGATACACCCTCCAACACGCCCGTGTCGTAGCCCGTATCGCAGGCGTGTTCCCTCAAGTGTCGACACAGTTGTGTCGATACAGAGGAGGTGTCGACCCAGGCAGGGAACACGTCCTAGGACACGGGCGTGTCCATGGCCGTGTCTTACCGGGTTCGTTGAGCGCCTGTGGTATCAACATTTTTCGCCCGACGAAGTGTAGAGTCAGTGAACATCATTCGGGACACGGGCGTGTCCAGGGCCGTGTCGAGCGTGTTCGACAAATTTCTTCAAGTTCGACAAAGAGGAAGTCGACGATCGTCAATACTTCGAACACGGCCTGAGACACGGGCGTGTCCCAGGCCGTGTCCTTCTCGGGTTCGAGACTTGGCCTCAACAATGCACCGTGATATAAAATTATTTAGCGGAGAAGGGGTTATGCGTGGAGAAGACAAAGTTAAGGGAGGAGAAGGTGGAAGTGTAGTTGTGAGATGTTCTCCGATTCTATATTCGATGAAAGAAAGTATACCTTGTCGCATATAGTATAAGATATTAAGTTCAATATCACGGTCGTATTACCCGGGGCGAATTGAGTACTTCTACTTCAAGGAGTTACTATTATCTTATCAATTAAAAGTTGTTTTGGGGTTGCTTACTAAATTAGAGAAGTGAGAATGTTTTACTTGCAATTTTAAGAAAAGCTAAATGAGGATTAAGCGATAGTACTCGATCGAGAATCACCTCGGCTTAAGTTGATCAAAAGGTGCAATAATAAACTTTTCAATTAATAAGGCAAGAGACCTTGACCACGGAGGTTCTAAAAGCAAGAACATGCTTCTCTCGAAGTCATCCCCATCTGAGTTTAGGAAGGTCTGACCGAACTTTCGTCCGAATCAGAGGCCTAAAACCCGCTTTATGCTGCGAACCCCTCTATTGGATTTTACTCCAATCCGGGATAATTGAACGACTGCCTCTCTCGAGGGGTGCGAACAACTCGCTTTACTCTTGAGTGCTCATTTCAAACTTTCGGTCTCTCGGCTAGCCCAGAACGAAAGCAAAGGTGGAGAGTATATATCGATGATATACCTCCAACCCGTGATAAATCAAGAGTAATTCAAGGCTAAACCCTAAAAAAGAAAGGTAAGATTCAAAGCATCATAACTTAATCACTCGAACCTCGGATCATCAAGATCGAGTACATAGAGGATTAGTTAATCATGATGAGATGGAAGAGGGGGGATGAGTAGTAAAGCATAAAGACACAAAGTAGTAAAGAGAAGAAAACAAGAGCACTTTTATTAAAATTAAGGTGAGCTTATAGCATGAAATTGAACGAGATTACAAGTGCATGGAATTGAAATCCTATTCTGGCCCTATCATTAGTAACTAAAGCATTAACAAAAAATATTACAAAAGCTTAACTAAACTAGGATTAAGGAAAATACAAAGCGAGAGAGAAAGAGCATAAAAGGAACATTAAACAAAGGGGCAGAACCTCCCCCTCTCAGCCAAAAGTGGTCCTGAACCCTTGGGGAAGGGCTCAATTTATAGCTTTTTTTCGGGATGGGTCACGCCCCCTGACACGCCCTGGTCGGGCGTGTACCTGGGGCGTGATACGGTCGGTGCGACTTTTTCGTGCTGAAATTAATTGCTGGAGTTGACGGGCATGGTTGTTGAAGTACACGTCCATATGTCACGCTTGGGTCGGGCGTGACCCGGGGACGTGACACATTCGGTGCGACGGTGGAGCGGGAAAAACGAGCGCGTTGCGGCGATTCCTCGGAACCTGGGGACACGCCTCTAGAACACGTCCATGTCGGATGTCACACGGGCATGACAGAGGGCGTGTACACTAAGTTTCCACGGAATGTAGTTTCGGACCAATTGCTTCATTCCTCTGGGTTACAAGCCCTAGGTACACGCCCGGGTCGGGCATGACCTTGGGGCGTGTCACTGCAAAATTCGGCTGAAAGCCGTGAAAACCTGTAAAAAGCAGAAAAACGCATTAGCGACAAAAATATATACAAAGGGGAATCAAAATAAGCACTTTACAAGACATGATTTGCTTTAAAACCCTGAAAATACTCTAATAAAATTGACTGCAAACCGTATTATCAAATTCCCCCAAGCTTAAGTTTTGCTTGTCCCCAAGAAAAGATATAAAAACTAGCTAATCATAAAAAGTGACTAATTCAAAAAATTTTAATCATGCTTACACAAGTACTATGCGAAATTCCAGGTAGGGAGAATGTAAAACGTAAATCTAAAACAATTATTTTGGTATGGTTTAACTTTTATAAACATTACTTAATGAAAATAAATTATCCAGAATTTTGACGAGTCTCTTTAAATAGATTTAAGCAAGGCAATGAAAATGAAAAGAACGTATTGAGTTGTTACTAGATCCAAGCAACGCATTATAATTATATCAATTAAATAAAAAAAATCTAAGTTTAAATCCAGAACTAAAACTGATTTACTTTTCTTCTTTTCGTAGCTGTTAAATAAGATTTAAAAAGGCGTGAATCAAAAGGACTTAATAGGACCGAAACGTTTGGTTTAGGATCATGAATAGGAGTGAAATTCAAAGATAAACATGGAGGCTTAAAATCACACTAAACCAAAACAAAGAGTTTCAAAAAAATTTTATTTTAAACAAAAAATATATATTTTGTTTCTTTTTCTTCTTTATTATTATTTCTTTATTTTTTCGTCATTTTTTTCTTTTTTCAAAACAAAGGCCATAAAATTTTTTTTCTTTCTTGTTGAATTGGCCAAATAAAATCAAACATTGCTTTTGAGTACACTTTTTTTCAACAATTTCTCCAAAGATAACACAAAATTTCCTAGCATGATTATGAAAATTTTTGAATGAAACTCAAAAAATTTAACTTGATTAGATAGGTAGGGATTTTGACTTTGGTGAAAATGAAATGCTATGTGGAGTTATCAAATGAAATTGGAAAAAAAGGCTCAAAAGTGGCTAACTAGTGGTAAAAGATTTTAGGTTGGCAGAAAAGCTCAAACGTAAGCAAAAACGACCTAAATCATTTTCACGCTTTTTAAATTTATTTAAAACATAGATTTGAAAATTTTCAAAAAGCAAGTCCGAGATAATAAAAGAAGATTGATGAAATTATCTTGAAAATAAAAATAATATGTAACTTGGATCGTTCATATCTACTACGTTATTCAAAAGTTGTTCTTACAAAAATTATCTAAAAATGAAAAGGAAAATAGTGGATTATGAATTTTAGAGAAAGTAAAGAAAATAAAGAACGAAAAAACATAATAGAAATGCGCGTTTTAGAGAAATATTTCACCTTATCATGCTACCGTGAATTAGAAACACAGCATGGCCAACATTTTACTTGAAATATGATTAAAAAAATGATTAGAAAAATTATAATTAACTACATTGTTTATAAAAAATTTTGAGAAAAACAAAACACAAACATGAGGTACTATTGGAATACCAAAATGCAGCTATATAATTTTTTGGATTTTTATAGAAAGTAAAAGATATTTACAAAAAGCAAAAAGAAGGAGGAAGTCCTCCCCCAAGCTTACAATCTACATTATCCTCAATGGAGAAGGAGGTTGGAGAACGAGAGAAAATTAAAGTACAGAAATGAAAGACAGAATTGAAAAACAGGTACTTCCCTGGTTTTATTTTGCAGCGAAAGCTCAGTGATGTCGCTCCCCCATGCTTGTGCTTTGAATCTTCAGGAAAGGTCTTTTGTTGGACTTTGTGATGGATTTAGCAGCATCGACGGCGGTGATTTTTGAAGCCGCAACTTGTGGAGCCGTCCGGGGCAAAAAGTGTAAAATAAAGAAAACAGAAAAAAGATTTGGGTTGCCTCCCAAGAGCGCCCTTTGTTTATAAAGGTCGTTTGAGCTCGACCAAAAGAATATTGTCCAACAATAAAAGTCTTAAATTATTACAGTCCAAACGAAATAGTTCATGAGTTCGATAGCATTAATTGTTCCGTCGCAGTAGGAAGTAAATCGTTAGGCAAATAGAGTTTTAATCGTTGACCATTTACCTTAAATTCACCATTATCCGGGTGCGAAATGAGAACCGTCTCATACTGCCAAGCCTCTTTAACAATAAAGGGGCCGGACCATCGCGATTTTAATTTACCTGGAAAGAGGCGAAGCCGAGAGTTATAAAAAAGTACGAGATCGCCCGGCGAAAAAGATTTAGGAAATTTAATATTTTTGTCATGGTAGAACTTTGTTCGCACTTTATAAAGCCTATTACTCTCGTAAGCATTCGCCCGCCATTCGTCGAGTTCATTGAGCTGAAATTTACGGTGTTATGCGGTTAGGGTGGGATCTTGATTTAATGTTTTGAGGGCCCAAAACGCACGGTGCTCTAACTCAACTGGAAGGTGGCAAGCCTTACCATAAACCAAGCGATACGCCGTGCTGCCGATGGCGGTCTTATATGCCGTTCAATAGGCCCATAGTGCATCATCTAGTTTTAGTGCCCAATCCTTCCTGTTTAAGGATACGATTTTCTCTAAAATACGTTTCAATTCTCGATTAACAACCTCGACTTGACCGCTCGTCTGGGGGTGATAGGCGGTGGAAAGTTTGTGCGTTACTCCATATTTTGCCAAAATTTTGGCAAACTGGCTATTGCAGAAATGGGTTCCCCTGTCACTAATTTTAGCGCGTGGCGTGCCAAATCGAGAGAATAATTTTTTTTAGAAATTTTACAATGACTCGTGCATCATTGGTGGGGAGAGCTTGCGCTTCCGTCCACCTTGATACATATTCGACAACTACGAGAATGTATTTATTTTGATAAGAGGGGGGAAGGGGGCCAATGAAGTCGATACCCCCAAAGATCGAAGATTTCGCATTCGAGGAAAAAATTTTGAGGTATCTCGTCCCGCCGTGAGATATTGCCTGCCCGCTGGCAACTATCGCAAGTACTCACTAGGGTGTGAGCATCCTTGAATAGCGTGGGCCAATAGAAACCCACCTCTAGCACCTTTCTTGCGGTGCGGTTCGCTTGATAATGACCACCTGTTGGTCCTTCATGGCAATGTACCACAATTTGCACTCCTTCACTCGAAACGCAACGCCGCACTACCTGATCCGCACAGATTCTGAATAAGAAAGGGTCTTCCCAAAAGTAACTCTTTAAATCAGAAAAGAATTTCTTCTTTTTCTGAGTTGAGAATTCCTTTGGCAAGACCCGAGCCACTAAATAATTGGCAAAGTTGGCGAACCAGGGCACGAGATAATCTTTTGAATTTTCGAGAGCGAAGAGGCGCTCTTCAGGGAATTTATCGTTAATGTCGGCTTCCACTAATAATTCGCTGGCAGGGTTTTCTAAATGAGATAAATGGTCGGCCGCCAAATTTCCGACCCCACTTTTGTCCCGGATTTCTAAATCAAACTACTGCAAGAGGAGGATCCATCGCAAAAGGCGGGGCTTTGCATCCGCTTTGCTAAATAAAAAACGATGAGCTGAGTGATCCGTAAAAATGATTACTTTGGAGAGGGTGATATAAGACCTAAACTTATCAAAGGCAAAAATAGTTGCTAGGAGCTCTTTCTCGGTGGTGGTGTAGTTGGCCTGTGCAGACGTAAGTGTCTTGCTTGCATAATAAATCGGGTGGAAGAATTTATCCACCCGCTGGACTAAGACCGCGCCTACCGCAGTATCACTAGAATCACACTTGATTTCGAAAGGGAGCGACCAATCCGGAGCAACTAGAATTGGGGAGTTTACTAATTTTTCTTTTATTAAATTGAAAGCAAGAAGACAATCGTTGTTAAAATTGAAAGGTGACCATTTCTCGAGAAGATGGGTTATCGGCTTCGTTAATTTGGAAAAATTTTGGATAAAACGCCGATAAAATCCCGCGTGCACAAGAAAACTACGAATGTCTTTAATATTCGTTGGAGGGGGGAGATTTACAATAATTTCGATCTTGGCCCGGTCGACCTCGGTCCCCTTGCCTGAAATCTTATGGCCGAGGACTAATCCCTCTCGGACCATAAAATGGCATTTCTCCCAGTTGAGGGCTAAGTTAGTTTCCTCACAACGAATCAACACGCGCTCGAGATTTTTTAAACAATTCGCAAAAGAACTACCAAACACCGAGAAGTCATCCATAAAAACCTCCAGCACTTCTTCTACCAATTCATTGAATATCGCCAGCATACATCGCTGAAATGTAGCCGGTGCATTACATAAACCAAATGGCATCCGTCTATAAGCGAAGGTGCCAAATGGACAGGTAAAGGTAGTCTTCTCTTGGTCTTCAGGTGAAATAGGGATTTGGAGGTACCCCGAGAGACCGTCGAGAAAGCAGTAGAAGGAGTGACCGGAAAGTCGTTCTAAAATTTGGTCGATAAAGGGAAGCGGGAAGTGGTCTTTTTGGGTGGCATCATTGAGTTTGCGGTAATCAATGCACATCCGCCAACCCGTAATAGTACGGGTTGGAATTAATTCATTATTTTCATTGGCCACTACCGTGACCCCGCCATTCTTTAGCACGACCTGTACTGGGCTTACCCAAGTACTATCGGAGATGGGATAGATAATTCCCGCATCTAGAAGATTAATAACCTCAGCCTTCATGACGTCCTTCGTGTTTGGATTAAAACGTCATTGGGGCTGGATAGTACTACGAAAGTTATTATCTAAGAAAATCTTGTGTGTATAAATGATGGGCTAATCCCCTTAATATCGGATAACTGCCACGCAATTGCATGGCGGTGATTTTGCAAAACTAGAGTCAACTCGGAAATTTCTGAGTTGCTCAGATCCGAGGAGATAATAACCGGTATCTTAGAGTCATTTTCGAGGAAAAGATACTGCAGATGAGGGGGAAGTTTCTTAAGCTCTAATATGGGTGGTTCCTCGTAAGAGGTTTTGAATTTTGTGGTGTCCATGGGAAGTGATTCGGGGAGGGTAGTGCGAGAGACTTCCTCTAAGCAGAAGAGCTCAGTGATAAGAGATTCATCAAATGATGAAGAAACTAATTCAAAAGGCACAAAAAATTCATTTTCGAAGAATTCCTCTAGATAAAAGCAGGAGTCATCTTGCTCTAGGGTGTTGCGCATGGAGGCATTAATGCTGAAAGTGATTTCATCATCTCCAACCCGAAGGAGGAGCTTTCCATCACTAACATCAATAATAGCGCGGGAGGTGGCAAGGAAGGGGCGGTCGAGTATCAGGGGTACATCGGCATCCTCTTCGATGTCTAGGATGACAAAATCCATCGGAAAGATGAATTTGTCCACCTTGACCAAGACATCATCCACAATCCCTATCGGATATTTCACAAAATGATCGGCTAGCTGTATGCTCATACGAGTGGGGTTCGGAGATCCTAGACCTAATTTTTTAAAAAGCGAGAAGGGCATGAGATTTATGTTTGCTCCCAAGTCCGCCAATGCTTGTTTGACCAACGAATTACCGAATAGGCACGGGATGGAGAACCTTCCCGGGTCATTCGCTTTGCGGGGTAATTTGTTGAGCACAACCGCGGAGCATTCTGTATTTAAGGAAATATGCGAAATATCCTCGAGCTTTTTCTTATTTGATAGGAGCTCCTTGAGATATTTTGTGTATTTCGGCATTTGAGAGATAGCCTCGCAGAACGGCACGTTTATATGAATTTTTTTTAGAATTTCTAAAAAATTTTTGTAACTTTCTTCAGCGCGTTCATTTTTAATTTTAGACGGATATGGTAATTTTGAATTAGACATATGTGGCGTAGGCGTAGTAGGCAAATTTGAAGCTAAAATAACAGGAGAAAAGAGAGAGTAAGGGAGAGGTATCATAGGTTCGCTTGGTATAGCAACTTCTTTTCTACTGCGGAGGGTAATGGAGTTTGCACTTTCTCTTGGATTTTGCTCGGTATTGCCTGACAAAGTTCCTTGTTGCCGATCGGAGATTATGTTGGCTAGCTGTCCCACTTGGTTTTCCAAGTTTTTGATGGACCCGGCAATATTCCTGATATTCGTTTCATTTGTAGCAACGTATTTGGCAAAGACCTCTTCAAGTGAAGAGGGCTTTGCCTGTTGCGATCGGAAACCAGGTGGATTTAAATTTAAGGGGGGATCTAGATTAAATGTTTGGATATGATTATGAAGGGGGTTATGGGGGCGTTGAGCATTTCCTTGGTTGCTCCATGAGAAATTCGGATGGCTCCTATAACCCGCATTGTAAGTGTTATTGTACGGTGCATTGTTCGGGTTATAGGAGGGTCGAGGAGAATTTCCCATGAAGTCAACATGCTCTTCTGTAAAAGCAAAATTATTATAATTATTAAACCAAGGAGGAGTGGCGGAGGAAGCAGTCATCTCCGCCACTTGCTTTGTTAACCGCTCAACTTGGAGGGCAAGATTCAAAGTAGCGTCAATTTCAAAGACTCCTGTTGGTTTGATAGCCCGCACACGGGGCGCATTCCATTGAAATGAATTCATAGCCATTTCCTCAAAAAGTTCCTGAGCGGCCTCTGGGGTTTTGTTATTTAGTGTTCCCCCAGCGGCCGCGTCGATCATTTGCCTTGTTAAGGAATTTAGGTCCTTATAAAATATTTGCACTTGTTGCCAAATTGGAAGCGCGTGGTGTGGGCACCTTCGCAATAGCTCCTTGAAGCGCTCCCATGTATCGTAGAGAGTCTCCGAGTCTATTTGCATGAAGGATGCAATATCCGTGCGCAATTTGGCGGTCTTCGCAGGCGGGAAATACTTGGTAAGAAATTTCCCTGCCATCTCGGCCCACATGGTGATGGACCGTCTATGAAGAGAGCTCAGCCACTGCTTGGCCTTTGACCGCAAAGAGAAAGGGAAGATACGTAATCGAATGGCGTCATCTGAGACTCCATTGATTTTAAAAGTATCACATATTTCAAGAAAATTTGCAATGTGACAATTTGGATCCTCGTCCGGGAGACTGTCGAAGGTTACCGACTGCTGCACCATTTGGATGATGCTGGACTTGATCTCAAAGTTATTGTTCGCCACTGTGGGGCGAACAATACTTGATTGTGTACCCTCCAGGTTCGGCCTCGCATAATAGGACATAGTCCTTTGTTGGGCCTCATTTGGGTTGGGCAGATTAGGATCCATCGTTTTTGTGGTAGTGTCCCCGATCGACTTTTCGATGCCTAAATGTGATTCCTGGTCACAAGAACGGAGGCGACGCAAAGAGGTGCGCTCTATCTCATGATCAAAAGGAATAATCGATGAGCTTTCTCGGGTCATACACCTAAAAATAGAGAAAGAGGGGGGGGGAAGAGATAAAACCGTTACGAGAGCGAGAGAAAAGGAAAAACGATAAAATTAATAGCTATCCTTTTTTTCAAAATATCAAAACATGAATCCCCGACAACGGCGCCAAAAACTTGATATAAAATTATTTAGCGGAGAAGGGGTTATGCGTGGAGAAGACAAAGTTAAGGGAGGAGAAGGTTGAAGTGTAGTTGTGAGATGTTCTTCGATTCTATATTCGATGAAGGCGAGTATACCTTGTCGCATATAGTATAGGATATTAAGTTCAATATCAAGGTCGTATTACCCGGGCGAATTGAGTACTTCTACTTCAAGGAGTTACTATTATCTTATCAATTAAAAGTTGTTTTGGGGTTGCTTACTAAATTAGAGAAGTGAGAATGTTTTACTTGCAATTTTGAGAAAAGCTAAATGATGATTAAGCGATAGTACTCGATCGAGAATCACCTCGGCTTAAGTTGATCAAAAGATGCAATAATAAACTTTTTCAATTAATATGGCAAGAGACCTTGACCGTGGAGGTTCTAAAAGCAAGAACGTGCTTCTCTCGAAGTCATGCCCATCTGAGTTTAGGAAGGTCTGACCGAACTTTCGTCCGAATCGGAGTCCTAAAACCCGCTTTATGATGCGAACCCCTCTATTGAATTTTACTCCAATCCGGGAGAATTGAACGTCTGCCTCTCTCGAGGGGTGCGAACAACTCCCTTTACTCTTGAGTGCACATTTCAAACTTTCGGCCTCTCGCTAGCCCAGAATGAAAGCAAAGGTGGAGAGTATATATCGATGATATACCTCCAACCAGTGATAAATCAAGAGTAATTCAAGGCTAAACCCTAAAAAGGAAAGGTAAGATTCAAAGCATCATAGCATAATCACTCGAACCTCGAATCATCAAGATCGAGTACATGGAGGATTAGTTAATCATGGTGAGGTGGAAGAGGGGGGTTGTGTAGTAAAGCATAAAGACACAAAGTAGTAAAGAGAAGAAAACAAGAGAACTTTTTATTAAAATTAAGGCGAGCTTACAACATGAAATTGAACGAGATTACAAGTGCATGGAATTGAAATCCTATTCTGGCCCTATCATTAGCAACTAAAGCATTAACAAAAGCTATTACAAAAGCTTAACTAAACTAGGATTGAGGAAAATACAAAGCGAGAGAGAAAGAGCATAAAAGGAACATTAAACAAAGGGGCAGAACCTCCCCCTCTCAGCCAAACTTGGTCCAGAACCCTTGAGGAAGGGCTCAATTTATAGCTTTTTTTTGGGATGGGACACGCCCCCTGACACGCCCTGGTCGGGCGTGTACCTGGGGCATGACACGGTCGGTGCGACTTTTTCGTGCTGAAATTAATTGCTGGAGTTGACGGGCGTGGTTGTTGAAGTACACGTCTCACGCCCGGGTCGGGCGTGACCCGGGGTCGTGACACATTCGGTGCGATGGTGTAGCGGGAAAAACGAGCGCGTTGCGGCGATTCCTCAGAACCTAGGGACACGCCTCTAGAATACGCTCATGTCGGATGTGACACGGGCGTGACAGAGGGCGTGTACCCTAAGTTTCCACGGAATGTAGTTTCCGACCAATTGCTTCATTCCTCTGGGTTACACGCCTTAGGTACACGCCCGGGTCGGGCGTGACCTTGGGGCGTGTCACGGCAAAATTCGGCTGAAAGCTGTGAAAACCTGCAAAAAGCAGAAAAACGCATTAGCGACAAAAATATATACAGATGGGAATCAAAATAAGCAATTTACAAGATATGATTTGCTTTAAAACCCTGAAAATACCATAATAAAATTGACTGCGAACCGTATTATTACACCGCTGCTGAGAAACAGGAGCGGAGAGGCTTTGGGGTGCTTGGGCTGCAGCCCGGCGATGGTGTCGTGCTAATCCTAGTGGGCTTTAAGCACCACGGACGGTAAGGCCGGGCCGTTACAGCCGTGCTAATCCTAGTGGGCTTTAAGCGCCACGGACGGTAAGGCCGGGCCGTTACACAGCAAAGGATGGTGAGCACCACCTCCCTCAGAAAAGGACAAATGGTAACTTTCGGCGCTACTGCAGCTTTCCCGCAATGGCATGAATTTTTTTAACTTTGTTGACTTTTGGTGACGTCAGTAATGGTCATCCCCTGTGCTGCTGTAGCTTTCCCGCAACGACATGAGATACTTTGACTTGTTGGCTTTTGATGATGGCAGCAGTGGTCATAACCATCTGGACTTAGAAAAATTCCAGAACTTCATTAAATGTTGAGTGATGTTAAGTCACTCAACGCCATCTGTATTGGCTCTTCATTAGAAGCGTTGAGTGAACCTGCATCACTAAATGCTTCTGGACTTAGAGAAATTCTGCTGGCTTTGTCTCAATGGTTCCTTCTCAACTATTTCTGTGGTTTCTTCTTCACAGCTGAGACTATCTCCTGTCTCAACAGTTTCTTCTCAGTGGTCTCAACACTTTCTTCTTCTCAGCTGAGACTGTCTCCGGTCTTAGCAGGTTCTTCTTAGCAGTCTGAACACTTTCTTCTTCATTAGAAGTATTGAGTGAACCTGCTTCACTCAATGCTTCTAGACTTAGAGAAATACAGCTTGTTTTGTCTCAGCGGTTACGCTGAGACATACTTCTCGGCTGTCTTAGCTGTCTCAGCGGTTTTGCCTTAGTAAATTTGTCTGACTTTAGTTCGACGAATGTTGAACTACTTTCGACGATCGATGGGCTGATCTCGATGAATTTTGAATCCCAAGCTTCTGAATTTAGCTCAACGAATGGTGAGCTCAGCTCGACGAATGGTGAGCTGAGCTCGACGAACTCTGAATCCCAACCTTTTGAATTTAGCTCGATGAAAGGTGAGCTGAGCTTGACGATTTCTGAATCCCAAGTTCTGAACTCAGTTGGACTAATGGTGAGCTCAGCTCGAAGGAATGGTGAGCTGAGCTCGACGAATTCTGAATCTTCTTGCATACTCTTTAATTTCACCTGTCCAATCATGGACAACCTGCATGCATGGACTCAAGAACACATCAAATACATTATGCCCCTTAGCATGATTGGTGATGACTCTTAAAATCCTGAGAAATATTGTAGGGCACAATTCCCAACACAAGGGTTTTCCTGAGGAGTACGAGTGGGGGATCACTCTGAGGTAGTGTCCTTGAAGAGGAACCTGAGTTGTAAGATCTTAAGCATTAGAGGTATGACATTGCTTTGTCCGAGTTGCACGAGGCAACTAAGCTCTGAGTTGTAAGATCTGAGGATCTGAGGAAAAGTAAGAAGAAGTTTGGCTGAATTGGCTCATTGCTAGATAGGCGAAGGAGGAAAGTGGATGTACCCAAAATCTAGGAACCACTATAAAACAATTGTGTGTTGTGCTATGTTATGATTTGTGTTGTGATTATTAAAATTAGATTTGTGTTGTGAGTGTTTGACTTAGATTTGTGTTGTATTTAGTAGATGAATAGTGTTCTTGAATATTGTGGTAGTGTTAATAAACACCGTAAGAAATTTCTATGACTTAAAAGTAGCCAAGATTTAAATTGGTCCTATTCACCCCCCCCCCCCCCCCCCCCCCCCCCCCCTGGGTCACTCTCTATCCTAAACAAACACATTACAACCCCATAATAAGCTCGCAATTTGAGCATCTATATAAGTAGCATATTCTTACACAAATGACTCCTCACAAAGCCCCCAATCACCGTAAGGTGTGATGCACTTCAAATGGAGTTCACAACAATCCTCAAAAACCTAGTGCCCCCCAATAAATTAGACACCCAAAAATTAGAGATTTCCACCCACGATAAGCATTCACATTAAAAACCCACACACCACTTATGGTCCTATAAAACATTGTAACGGGCAAGCCTAGCTCCCCAATTCAAGTATCTGAACAACAGCCTAGGAAGCCTGATAATCATCAAATCTACGCTGCCACGGGCGCTCATATCATATGCACTATACTCTAGCCACTCAAAATTACATACGTTTTCACTCTGAAATTTGCGCGCGCACCAACGCTGTCATTTTCAGCCAAAGTCATGCATTTATAAGAATTTTTTGGAGTTACTAGATGCAGACCGTAACTCCAAAAATTGGGGATCAAATGATACATATGTATAAAATATGATTCAAAGATGCTAAGCGCACCCCTATGCACGGGGTGGGAATATCAAAAAATCTCCCCACTTTTGGGATAACTTCCCGATATTGAGGAAAGCAACCAAGGCATAACCACCAAGGCCTGACCTCCCAAACTGAGCGGTCCTTTAGACGATCGTTCCTTCGGCATCCTGAACCAGATGACCCTCCAGCCACTAGAACCGGGTGGCCTCTTTGCCGCCTAAACCAGGCGCACCCTTGGCTGCCAAAACCAAGTTGCTCATGGCCCCCCAGCCTTCCATCGGCGCCCAGCTGGGCACACGGTGGAGGGCCGCCCTATTTTCCCAACTTGGGTGACCGTCCAACCATCCATACCGAGCGGCCCCTTAGTCTCCCGAGCCAGCCGGCCTCACCCTTGGCCGCCCAGCTTCTCGCCCGACACCCAGGAGGTCATATGACCGGGAGCCACCCTAAGACATGAGGACGACCTCCAGCAGTGTGCCCAACTATGAGCATCGCTAAGATGGGCGGGCACCCGGCCTCCCGCCGAGCGTCTGATCGGGAGCCTCACCAAGCCGGGTGGCCACCCGACCTGTAACAGCCCAAAGTTCTGCAACAGGCAAATTTGGGTGACACGGCCTGGGACACGGGCGTGTCCCAGGGCGTGTCAGGTGACACGGCCTGCGACACGGGCGTGTCGCAGGGCGTGTCGGGTTGTGTCGACGATTGGGCTTTGTCTCGACGATTTTTCTTTGGTCTCGACGATTCGTCGAGATGAGGCACACGGCCCAGGACACGGGCGTGTCCAAGGCCGTGTCGCATGCTCGACGATTTTTGCTCGACGATCGTCGAGTGTCGAGAAGTACGTGTCGCGTGTTGAACACGGCCTGTGACACGGGCGTGTCACAGGGCGTGTCAAATAGGAACGACGAGCTCAGCCCGCCGAATGATTTTGACAGGGCGTGTCTGGGTGCCGTGTCTGGGCACACGGCCGGGGACACGGGCGTGTCCCAGGCCGTCTGAAGTCTCGGGATGATTTGGGATTTTTTCACCCAGGTACACGGCCACAGACACGGGCGTGTCTGAAGGCGTGTTGGTCACATGGCCCATGACACGGGCGTGTCCTATGGGCGTGTCACTGGTTTGGATAGGTCGGTTGACCACCGCTTGAGACACACGGCCAGGCACACGGCCGTGTTCGAGGCCGTGTCGAGTCAAAATGTGTGTTTTTGGCAGAATCGTGGCCGTCCATTTCTTCAGTCTGGATCCAAGGGCTGAAAGCTCTTCTTCTTTTCCCTTAAGGGCCGAAGTCAGAGAATTATTTCTCATTCTCTTTGGCCTTAACCTTTATTCAAGTGAAGAGAGAGAGAGAGAGAAAGGAGGAGGAAGAAGAGAAGGGGGGGCTGTTGTTGGTGGTGTTGCGGTTTACCGACGAGAGATCCGAAGCCAGCGTTGCGGAGGGAACGCTCTTGCGAATCTTGCAAGCAAGCTTTCAAGCCATGGCACCGAAGCGATCGTCAAGGGTAACGACTTTTCTTCCTAGCCATGTGAAGGCTTCTGTTTTGGCATATCTTTTGATTCCCCCACCAAGAGGTGGCTGCTTTTGGGAGTCGTTTGGGTGATTCTTGAAATCCCCTTTTGTGTTGCATATAGATCCGGAAATGAGTACGGAATAGGCATGCTGTGTGAAGCCCATCTGGACAGGTTGGTCTGGATTGGTGATGTTGCATACGAACCGGAGAAGACTCCGTGATAACGTGTAGTGTAAGGAGTCTCGGGTTATGCCTGCGAAAAGGAGTAGCAGGAAGTACTGGGGTGGTAGCCCAGGAAAATAGCCTTGTGCTGGTTTTGGGTCCAACCTGTGAATGATGCACAGGTAGTCCTGGTGGGACCAGGAAAGGCCCTTTTTGTGATGCTTGATGTCATAGGGTGTCCACCTGTGAAGCGAGTCACAGGAAGTACTGGTGTGCCCAGGAAAGACCCCTGACATTTGTAATTTGCGGTGTCCACCTGTGACGGGAGTCACAGGAAGTACTGGTGCGCCCAGGAAAGACCCGCTGTTGCTGTGAGGAAATGGGTATAGTGAAATACCCAGGCTTGAATGCCAGGAACAGGATTGGTGAGACCGACCCGCGCCTTTGATATAGCCGTGAGTACGCTGTACTCGGAGAAGGCAAGGCGATTTGAGCAACGGGGGGTGGAGGATCCGACCTGCGCTATGTCCGTCTGACGTGAGACCAAAGGTACGGTTTGTTGGAGCGCATAGCAAGAGTCTTCGGCCTGCGCGCCATGACACAATGGGGGGCTACGGGCCATCCCGGTGTCCGAGGACTAACTCCGGCTGCACGCCATGGAGTAAATGCTCAAGAGATTTACCGTTGGGTGATAACCCTGATACGGTGGTGGGCAAGAGGTTGCCAGAACACCAAGAATGTGCCCTGAGTGCACGGACCGTTGGGCCGGGCGGCGAACGGTTGTGATGGCTTGTGTGCGTGAAAGCACATTTTGATATATTGCCATACTTGTGATATGATATGCCTGCAGGGAAAATACCGCTGCCCCGAGAGAAGGGGTAGGGTCGTTATAATTTGGTCAGCTGAACGCTGACCGTTGCTTTTGTTTGCCACCGGTGGGTGGATTGTCCCTTGCACAGGTGCTGGAGAGCCGAGCGGGACGCATAGAGGTTGATGCTCCTGCTGGTGTTGCTGCTGCCGCTGTTTAGCCCTCGAAGGCTATGTTTGAGATGTGTGTTTTCTTTTGTTGTGGCCGGCCTGCGCGCCCATAGTTGTAGCCACTGTATGAAAGCTATGTAAGGCCATAAGGCCAACACTTGTTCTTATTGTAAGACATTCCTATATGTATATAAAATGTGGAGTTTTATGTTTGGACATTCATGAGGAGTTCAAGTAGTTTAGGCTTCCGCTAGAATGCTTGTGATAGGTGCGATGCGCTACTCTGGTATCATCATGTACCTTCACCGACTGTTTTGTGGTATATCCTGTGGGGCCCGGCCGGACCTTCTAGAATATATCATATGAACGGATGGGGTTGTTACATTTTTGTATCGGTTGTTTTGGTCTTTCCCTCTCGAAGTCGTGGTCGCCTTCTTTTGTGGGGTGGCGAGCACGTGTTTGTGCAAACCAAAGTCTACGAATGAACTCCTGAATGTCCATGATAGGAATGCAAATTTGTTTGTTTGGGGAACCTGTGTGTTCCTATTTTGTGTTGTTTGCTTGGTACGACCGCTAATGTATGTGTCTTGTCCACCTTTAGGTGACACGAAGTGGAGCTGGGCCGTCTGAGCCCCAGCGTTCTGATGAGAGTAGGGCACCAGCTGAGGTGCCTACACCTCCACCGTCTGCAGAGCATGTGCGGTTAGTTGCGGAGGCATTATTTACCATGATCCAAGGCCAGCCACGTAGGCAGGAACAAGTGGATGTTAGGCCAGAACAGGTGGAGGCAAGGCCGGAACCTGTAGTGGATGTGGCTCCTCGAGCAGCTGAGAAGCAACTAACACGGTTCATGAGTTTCCATCCGCCTACATTTTCGGGAGCGGGTACTCCGACGCAGGCAGAGGATTGGTTATCGCGCGTCAAGAGAGTTATGGCGGCGATTGGCACGGCGGAGCGTCAGAAGGTTACCTTAGCTACATTCTTGCTTGAAGGAGAAGCTCGCTTGTGGTGGGATGAGATAGAGTTACATCATTTGGCGGGTCGTCCGTTAGCTCAAGTCTCCATGGATGAAGTCTCTCGATTATTCCTAGCAAAGCACCTTCCTGTGGCTCAGCGGATAGCCATGGAAAATGAATTCCAACGGTTGACTCAAGGTGAGGGCAGTGTTGACGCGTACCTGCATGAATTTACGCGCTTGGGGCGGTATGCGGGGTCGATATTTGCTGATGAGCAGCGGAAGACCAATAGGTTCTATGAAGGCCTGAGGGACGAGTTGAGGTTCCTTGTGTCAAGTTCTGTGAACCAAGGTTTCCAAGCATTGGTTGACACTGCAACCGCGTTGGAAAAGGATATGAAAAGGGTGCAAGGAAAGAGAGCTTTGACTGTGACGCAACCGGAGTGGAAGGCGTCCCGAGCTGGGAAACCATTCTATAAGAAGAAATGGGGTAAGAAGTCCAAGCCGAGTGGACAAGCTCCTTCATCAGTTGCAACGGGAGCAACGTCAGGGGCTACTTCCAAGCCAGATACTCGGGTCTGCTACAATTGTGGCCGCATGGGGCATATTGCGCGAGATTGTCGGATGCCGCCGAAGAGTGAAAAGAAGGCGGGAGCATCTTATGCGGAGAAAGGAAAGGCGGTGGTGGATTCCTCTGCCTCACAAGCGCAACCCCGGGTCTACAATCTTGGCCTGCAGGAGGCCATCAAGCAGAGTGACGTGGTCACAGGTATGAGTTTAGTTTTGCTTATGCTAATGTTTGTATGCTTAGCTTAGTACCCCTTGTTTGTGGTTTGTGTGTGTGACATGTTTGTCATAGGCTTTGTGATGATTCGGGACACGCTGGCGCGAGCACTGTTTGATACAGGTGCATCGCATTCTTTTCTGTCTAGTGAATTTCTTACGCGGCTTGGGATACCCAGTCGTGCAAAGGCAGATAGCGTCAGAGTGGTGTTGCCGAATGGCTGTTGGATGCTTGCGGATCAAGCTTGCGATGTGGCGGTTCAGCTAGGAAGTCAGGATTTTTTGTTTAACCGCATTTGTTTGCCAATATCGGAATTCGATGTGATTTTTGGGATGGATTGGCTTGCGAAACAGCATGCTATGATTGATTGTCAGTCCAAAGAAATCACGTTGGGCCAGAATACCGAACAGGAGACAAAGTTCGCGGGTATGCGAGGAGTGGGCGGGACGTTGATGTCTGCACTCCAGGTAGTCAAGGCTGTTCGGAAGGGTGCGGAGTGTTACTTTGCACTAATTCAGGCTGTTGAGCCTAGGCCAGTGTGTGCGAGGTTCCGATTGTGGCAGAATTTACAGATGTGTTTCCCACGGATCTCCCTGGGCTACCACCCCAGCGGGAGATTGACTTCACGATCGAGTTGGTGCCAGGTGCGAAACCTGTGGCCCGCTCGCCATATCGCGTCGCGCCAAAAGAGATGGCGGAATTGAAGATTCAACTGCAAGAAATGCTAGAGCAAGGGTATATACGCCCAAGTATGTCACCTTGGAGCGCGCCTGTGCTTTTTGTAAAGAAGAAAGACGGTGGATTGCGATTGTGCATCGACTACCGTGAACTGAATAAGCTGACCGAGAAGAATAAATATCCGATCCCCCGGATTGATGAGTTATTTGATCAGCTGGTAGGTTCTACCGTCTATTCGAAGTTGGACATGAAGTCTGGTTATTACCAGTTAAAGATTCGGGAAGGTGATATTCCCAAAACCGCATTTGGAACGCGTTATGGGCACTATGAGTTCACAGTCATGCCCTTTGGATTGTGTAATGCGCCCTCAGTGTTTATGGATTTGATGCACCGTATTTTTCGCGAGTACCTGGATCTGTTGTGATTGTATTTATCGATGATATCCTGGTGTACTCGAAGTCCAAAGCTGAACATGAGATTCACTTGCGGTTGGTGTTGAATACGTTGAGGCAAAATCAACTTTATGCCAGTTCTCGAAGTGCGAGTTTTGGCTATCGTCAGTGGCATTTTTGGGCCATGTGGTGAGTGGAGCGGGCATTGCAGTGGATCCAGCGAAGATAAGGGCCATACAGGAGTGGCCAATGTTATCTTCCGTGGCCGAGGTCAGGAGTTTCCTTGGACTTGCGGGCTACTATAGAAGATTTGTTGAAAACTTCTCGCGGATCGCTTTGCCGCTAACCACACTAACGCGAAAAGATCAGAAGTTCGTTTGGACGCCAGAGTGCGCACGAGCTTTTGAAGAGCTGAAGATTCGGTTGACCACGGCGCCGGTGTTGTCTTCGCCATGTGGGACCGATGGGTTTTGTTGGGTACATTGGTTAAATGTACCTGATTTGAAGAAGCCTCACCTAACTCAATGATATACATCAGAATGTATTTGATGTTTGTTTGAGTCACTTGTGCAGGTTAGACATACACTGGACTGAAGCTGAAAATTTCTAAGTCCATGTGTCGACACCCAGAGGCAAAGTGTCGACACTTGAGAAAGCTTGTGTCGACACCCAGACATGCAGTGTCGACACTTGGAGTCATTGTGTCGACACCAGGGAAGAAGTGTCGACACCAGTCAGAAAGTGTCGACACTTGGCGCTGTGTCGACACTCAGTATAGAAGGATGCAGAAAAGCTGTGTCGACACTTAGCAGAAGTGTCGACACCTTGAAGAGCTGAGTCAACACCAGAAAGTGTCGACACTTGGAGTTGTGTCGACACTCAGCATAATTCTGCAGAGACTAAGTACAAGTGTCGACACTCAACACAATGTGTCGACACTCATTCAGCAGAGTCAACACATGAAGAATGTGTCGACACTCAGCACAATGTGTCGACACACACTCAAAGAAGTCAACACTTAAAGAATGTGTCGACACTCAGCACAATGTGTCGACACATAACCAGAAGACTCAACACTTGAAGAAAGTGTCGACACAAGGAGCTGTGTCGACACTTAGCAAAGAACAGAAAATTGTAAAATATTCTAAGTATAAGTGTCGACACTAAGGGAATGTGTCGACACTCAGCTGAAGAATCAAGAATGAAGACTTGTGTCGACACCAAGAAGCAGTGTCGACACTTGACAGTTTCTACACATGAAGATGTGTCGACACAAAGGAGATGTGTCGACACTTAGAAGAATACAGATAAAGAATGAAGTACAAGTACTTGTGTCGACACTCAATTTTAGTGTCGACACATGCAGAAGAAACTGTGTCGAGACATACAAGGAATTGTGTCGACACCTTGTAGACTTGTGTCGACACTTACACAACATGTGTCGACACTTGGTCTATAAGTGTCGACACTTAAGAACAGAAAGTCTCGACACTAACTGACAGTTAGCAGAATTTCAAGAAGTGACTGGTTGACATGACAGCTGCCAATCCAGCCGGTCTACAGCAACTGTCAGAGAGTCAGAAGTCTGTTATGAACCGGATCAGCCGGTTACCATAAAGGAAGCCTATAAATAGGCACCCACAGTTTACAGAAGTGAAGATGTAGTTGTTAAGAAGTTCACAATCATTACATGGTGTGATAATAATTGAAGTAGTTGATCAGACTTAATCAAGAAGTGATACACAGAAGATCAACACAAGAAGATCAGGCAGTCCAACTGCAGATCTAAGTAGTTGGAGAGAGAGAGCTCCAACCAAGGATTCAGTCTTTGGAACTAAGGCTGAAAGAAGAATTCAGAGTCATCTGGATTTCAAGAAGCAGAGATCAAGGATCAACTGCAGAAGATTCAGACTAATTCAGTTCTACTCAAGAAGCTTTGAAGAAAGCTAAGTCAGTTTGGATCAAGCTGAGTTCTTCCAAGAACTCTTCAAGAAACTCTCAACTCCTCTCATCTTTTCTGAGTTGTAGAGTTAGCATTTGTATTTTCTATTATAACTTGTAAGATCCATTGGATCTGAGTGATTGTAAGCCTATTTTATAAAGGCTGAGGGTAGGGCTTGGTGCCTGAGTGTAGGAGTTGAAGAACTCTGAGTGTAGGCCTTTGATTGGCTGAGTGTAGGCCTTTTGGCTGAGTGTAAGGCTTTGGGCCTGAGGTAGGAACCTTGTTGGGTTCTGAGCTAGTGGAGAAGTTTGGCCGAATCTAGTACACTGCTAGATAGGCGAAGGGGGAAAGTGGATGTACCCAAAGATTGGGGAACCACTATAAAATTAGTGTGTCTGCTGTGCTGTGCTGTGTTGTGGCTTTACTGTGTGATTTCTGTAATTGCTGTTAACTGTAATAATCTGTGAAAAACTGTTGTGCTGCCAAACAAAAGTTAAAAAGGTTTAGGTCACCTATTCACCCCCCCCCCTCTAGGTGTTTAGGTACCATATCTTTCAAGTGGTATCAGAGGGAGGTTCCTCAAAATCAGGACTAACTGTCTGAGGAGATCCAGTTTGGCAGATTCAGTATAAGTCAGGAAACAGGAAACAGTTTCAAGAAAATCAAGAACATGGGTTCTTCAGAGAATCATAAGGAGTTGGGTTCAATGAAACTACCTATATGCAGAAAAGAGATCTTTGGGATCTGGAAAGAGAGGGTTAGGCTTTTATGGAAGCCTCTGACCCTAGGATATACATCACAGTCAAAGAAGGGCCATATGTGCCCATGAAGATTTCAGTATTGGATGCAAATCAGAGGACTCCAAAGGATTTCTCTGAAATGACCAAGGATGAGATTGTCCTAGCAACCATGGACAAAAGAGCACAGAATATAATAGTTAGTGCAATTGATGATGCCACCTTCCAGAACCTTATTCACTGTAAAACTGCAAAAGAAATGTGGGACACCCTCATTGTCTATATGGAAGGTTCTGAAGAAGTAAGGCAAGATAGGAAGTCCTTGCTTAATCAAGAATATGAGAGCTTTAGGCAAGGAAGAGGAGATAGCATCACTGAATGCTACAAGAAATTTTATAGAATTGTAAATGAACTCATGTCATATGGAAGAGAGTTCACAAACTATGAGTTGAATGATAAATTCTTAAGGTCCCTCACCAAAGACTGGGACACCAAGATCTGTGCCATCAGAGAAATGGCAAAGTTGGGAGAAATTCCTCCTCCCACACTTTTTGGCAAGTTGTTATCTTATGAGATGCAATTGTCAGTGAGAAAAGAAGAAGAAAAGTCAACAAGGACTGAATACAGAGAAAAGACTGTTGCCTTTAAGTCAGATGTACCCAGAAAGAGCAGGACCAAGTCATCAACTCCTCCTCCTGAGGTAGTTGAATCAGAATCTGAAGAGTCAGAAAGTACAAAATCTACAAGCAGTGAAAGTGATGAAGACTTTGCTGCATTCACCAGACATTTTCAGAAGTTCCTTAAGAAGAAACAGTGGAGGTCTAGACCTTCATCTTCCAAAGGGAAAGAGGTTCAGTATCAGGAAAAGAAGCCTTCAAAGAAGGACAAGAAAAGGACCAAGACTAGTAAGGCAACTGGATCCAAGATAATTTGTTACTGCTGCAATAGACAGGGCCATGTTATTGCAGACTGTCCTGAAAGAAGGAAGGAATCCAGTGACAAGAAGAAAACACACTTCAAAGGAAAGAAGGAGAAGTCCTTTGTTGCAAAGAATGAGAAGACTCTTTCAGATATGTCTTCTTCAGACACTGAGACAGATGCTGAAGCCTATATTGGGCTATTTGCTGAAGAAGAAGAAGAGTTCATGCAGATCATGGAATCTATCTATGAGCAAGAAGACTGTCAAAGCCAAGGACTGATGGCTTTGACTGAAAGTACCAAAAACCTGGAGCAGCCAGGACCCAGTCAGGTACAAGGTTTAACTCAAAGTTCTGATTCCAGTTCTAGTTCAGAGTCAGAGTATTCTTCATCAAGTGATGAGAATATATCTGAGTCTGAGGGAGATATTCATCAACTCCTAGATGAATATCAAGTACTATTGCAAGCCTATAAGAAAAGCAAGACCCTAGCCAAAAATTTGGCCAAGGAAATTGCTGATCTCAAGGCAGCTGCAATAGATTATGAGAAGAATTATGATCAAAAACTGAATGAAGTGGCCAGGCTGAAACACATTACTGTGATTCAGATGGGTACCATTACATTTAAGAATGATCAAATTAAGAAACTGGAGATTAATCTTCAGAAGGAGAAAGAGCTAGCAGCTAGGTATTCAAAACCTAAATCAGTGCTACCCTTGATTGATGATTTTGTTCATCATAAAGGAAAGACTGGACTGGGTTTTGTTAATCCAGCTAGGACTGTTCAGGATCAGTCCAAGTCCAAGGGCAAAGCCCCAACATTCAACAAGACTGCTGTAGTTAAGACAGCTAAGTCAGAACCTAAGCAAAGGTACAACAAATTTGAATGTTGGTGCTGTGGCAAGGTTGGCCACTTTGCTTTGGATTGTTGGCACAATGCCAGTGCCAAGTTGAGTAGCAAGTTACCTGTTGGAAAGACAGCAGGTAGCTATGTCAATTTGCAAACTAACAATCACCAAGGACCCAAGTTTACTTTGGGTTCTAAGGTTCATTAATTTGTTTTGCAGGAGAATCCAAGTGGCCATACCCCTACATGGTACTTGGATAGTGGATGTTCCAGACACATGACTGGAACTAGGGGACTACTGAAGGACTACATCCCAATCAAAATGGTCCAAAGGTGACCTTTGGTGGTTCTGAAAAAGGAATCATCAAAGGGTTTGGTAACATTTCTTCTAACCTTGTTACCATTACTCAAGTGGCTTATGTTAAAGGTTTGAAACATAACCTCATTAGTATAAGTCAATTAAGTGATGTAGGGTATGACATCTCATTTGTTAAAAATGGTTGTCATATCAAGAGGTCAAGTGATCAAAAGATCATTTTGACAGGTTATAGGAAGAGAAATGTCTATTGTTTAGACATTATGGTTGAGAACAATAGTTCTCCAGTTTGTCTTGTAGCTGATGAGACAGTCTCTCAATGTGTCAAGTGGCACAAGAGGCTTGCTCATCTTAATTACAAGACTATTGGCAAACTCTTTAGTAAAGAGTTAGTGAGGAATGGTCCTCAAGTTAAGTGTGTCAAAGATGGCATTTGCTCAGCTTGTCAAAAGGGCAAGCAGACTAAATCCACCTTTAGAAGCATTGACAACAAGGATGCTGTGAGGTGTTTATACCTCTTGCATATGGATCTATTTGGTCCAATGCCAGTTCACAGCTTAGGTAGGAAGGTCTACACCTTTGTAGTTGTTGATGACTACTCAAGGTTTTCCTGGGTGTTCTTCTTAAAGCAGAAATCTGAAACACCTAGTGTCTTCCACAGTTTTGTTAAGCAAATTCAGAATGAATTGAACTGTACAGTGGTCAAAATTAGAAGTGACCATGGTACAGAGTTTCAATCTGAAAGCATGACAAACTATGTGAAGACTATGGGATATTTCAAGAATTCTCTTCACCTAGAACACCTCAGCAAAATGGCATTGCTGAAAGGAAAAATAGAACCTTGATAGAAGCTGGTAGGACTCTATTAAGTGATTCATCACTGCCAGAATATTTCTGGGCTGAAGCAGTAAACACTGCATGCCATGTGATAAATAGAGCTACCATAACTAAAAGGTTAAACAAGACCCCCTATGAAGTAGTGAAAGGCAGGAAACCAAATCTATCCTATTTCAGGATTTTTGGTTGTAAATGCTTCATACTTAACAATGGGAAGACTTACTTAACTAAGTTTGCTGCCAAATCCCAAGAGGGAGTGTTTGTTGGGTACAGCAGTAATAGTAAGTCTTATAGAGTCTACAACTTGACTACACAAGTTGTAGAGGAGTCTGTGCATGTAGTTTTTGATGAGACACTTCTTATTAACAATGAGTTGTCTAGTAGTGTGTGCAGCCCCACAGGTCTTTCTAAGAAGATGGACAAGCTAACCATAGAAGATGTACCTGCTGCAAGACAGCAAGTAGAAGAAGATGGCTTATGTCCAGGGGGAGAACTACATGTACCAGGAGCTGAAGAAGTTCAAGGAACTCAGCATGATGAAGATGCTGAAGAAGTACAACCAGAAGTAAGGATGCCTCCAGCCAACAGGCATCTAAGAGATCATCCAGTGGAGCTGATCATTGGAGATCCAAGACAAGGTGTTCAGACAAGGAGCAGAAATCAGAATGCTGCAATATATTCAAGTTTTCTGTCTCAAATAGAACCAAAGAAATTTGAAGAAGCAATACAAGATCCACAGTGGACTGAAGCTATGCAGGAAGAGCTAAACCAGTTCAAGAGGTGCAAGGTTTGGGACTTAGTTCCTAAGCCTAAAGATCACAATGTGATAGGAACAAAGTGGATCTACAGAAACAAGTTAGATGAACAAGGAGTCATCATTAAGAATAAGGCAAGATTGGTTGCAAAAGGATATAGGCAAGAAGAAGGTATTGATTTTGATCAAACCTTTGCTCCAGTAGCCAGACTGGAAGCCATAAGGATGTTCTTGGCCTATGCAACCTACCAAGGATTCAAAGTATACCAAATGGATGTGAAGTCAGCATTCCTTAATGGTAATTTAAAAGAAGAAGTATATGTGGAGCAGCCTTCAGGTTTTGTTGATCCTACTTTTCCACATTATGTCTATAGACTTAGGAAAGCATTGTATGGGTTAAAGCAAGCTCCTAGAGCTTGGTATGAAACCCTATCTAGTTTCCTCATTGAGAACAAGTTCACAAGGGGGAAAATAGATAAGACTCTATTCCTTAGGGAATCTAGAGGCAAAGTAATACTTGTCCAAATATATGTAGATGACATTATATTTGGGTCTACTGAAAGTAGCCTTTGCAAAAAGTTTGCAAAGCTTATGCAAAGTCAATTTGAAATGAGTAGTATGGGAGAGCTGAAGTTTTTCTTGGGTCTCCAAGTTAAACAGACTGAAAGTGGCTTGTCCATATGTCAGTCAAAGTTCACCCTAGAACTCATAAGGAAATATGGTATGGATTCCTCCAGTACCATGAAGACTCCTATGGGGTCAAGTATGTCTCTAAGCAAGGATGATGCAGGGAAACCTGTAGATGAAACCTTGTATAGAGGGATAGTTGGCTCCCTACTATACTTGACTGCAAGTAGGCCTGACATTATGTATGCTACATGTGTTTGTGCCAGGTATCAAGCCTGCCCCAAAGAATCTCACTTGACTGCAGTCAAGAGAATCTTGAGATATCTAAAGGGCACACCCTATCTAGGCCTCTGGTACCCTAGGAATGGAGATTTTGATCTAACAGGCTATTCAGATGCAGACTTTGCAGGATGCAAAGAAGATAGAAAAAGCACAACTGGATCCTGTCAATTCCTAGGTGGAAGACTCATTTCATGGAGTAGTAAGAAGCAAACCAGTGTGGCCATCTCCACAGCTGAGTCAGAGTATATAGCTGCAGGAAGTTGCTGTGCTCAACTTCTGTGGATTCAACATCAGCTAGAAGACTATGGATGTCAGGTAAGTAGAACTCCACTTTATTGTGATTCTACTAGTGCTATTTCCATAGCTAATAACCCTGTATCACATAGTAGAACTAAACATATTGAGATAAAATATCACTTTCTTAGGGAGCATGTAGAAAGAAATGATATTGCACTTGAATATGTTAAAACAGATAATCAGATAGCTGATATGTTCACTAAGCCCTTAGAAGAAGCTAAGTTTAATAGGTTCAAAATTGAACTAGGTATGATAAACTTAGACTAAGTATACAGAACAAAAATTGGCTAAGTAAAAAGGTGTCGACACATAGACAAGTCTATGTCGACACAGAATAGTAAGTGTCGACACTTCAGAAAAATGGTGTCGACACATCTAGGAAGTTAGTGTCGACACTTCAGAATGTTAGTGTCGACACATGTCGAGTAGGTGTCGACACATCCAATAAGTGTCGACACTTAAGTTTTACTCAGAATTTTTCTAAGTAAAGTCTCGACACATGTCGAGTATAGTGGTGTCGACACTTAACCAAGTGTCGACACATAAAATCTGTTGACTAAATTTGTGTCGACACATGAGTGTCGAGACATTATAAGTCAGTGTCGACACTTATTGACAGTGTCGACACATCATTAGAAATTCATCCCGCCTGTTCGTCTTCAAACAAGAAAGGTATAAATAGGGTTCTGTCTTTGATTGTCGACACGCTTTCAAAGTTTCGAGACCTAAACTCTTGTGTCGACATTTCTCTCATCTCAAGACTAATCTTCAAACCCTAATGGCTCCCAAGCTGGAAGAGAACGTCAACGAGGGCTATGAGCTCGTGCGAGGCGCATTTGACGACAGCGATCAGGAATTCAAATCAGTGATAACCCTAATTGCCAATTCAGGATTGGAGTTCTTGGTTTCAGAACCAACAAAAATCTGGAAGAAGGAAGTCATTGAATTCCTTTCTGGCGCGTCTATAGATGACTCAGGCTTCAGGATTAAGTCAAGGGTGCATGGCACCAAAGTCAAACTATCCCCCAAGTCTTTAAGAAAGGTACTTCAGCTACCTAAGATTCAAGATGAAGAGGAGGTAACTGCTTCTAAGACCAGGGAAGCTCTTACTTGGTGTGGCCTGGATCCAAAAATGAAGGTGGGATCAGTCTTCAACAGGAAGGGGATGAACAATCAAGGCAAGTTCTTGTCTGAAGTAGTGGGCAAGGTAATCCTGAGCAAACCAGGAGGGCATGACAGGGTGTCTGCCTCCATGTTTGAAATCATGACCAGAATCATCTTCACTCTGAAGACAGATTGGTCAATGGTGGTTTATGAGAAAGTAAAAGAAAGCCTGAAGAAGCCCAATCTGGGCAGGATAATAAGTCTCTACCTGGCTGGATCAATTCCAGAGGTAATGAGCTCTGCAGCAGGAACAAAGATCAATCATATGAGGAGAATGGACTCCAGGATATTCTCAAGATGGGAAAGGGTGCTGGTGTCAAAGGAATTGACCACCCCTGAAAAACAAACTTCTAAGAAAGACTCTCCTCCCAGGAAGAAGAGGAAGATTGCTGCTGTGCCTCAAGAGACCTCCAGCAGCTCAGGCAGTGAAGAACATGTGGTCTTCACTCCTGAAAGTCCAGTTGATGTGGCTGCAGAGAAGACACCTGCTCCTCAGGAGGCAGCTGACATCCAGGGGGAGCTTCCAGGTGTAGCAGAACCATCTACACTGGAGAGTGAACAAGCCACCCTCCTCATTCAAGAGGTACTTGTTGATCTTAAACTTTGAATTTTTCTATAACAAATTCTGATTTGTCTGATGATCATCAGCAAAATCAGCCAGCAAACCAAGAACCAGATGTTGTTCTTCCAGACACATCTGTTGTGATACCTGATACAGTGGTTGAAGAACCAAGTACATCTCCTGCACAGTCTCCAGCAGAATATACAATGGAAGATCTCTTTTTGAACTTAGATCAAGAAGATTTTGATATGGAAAAGATGCTGCTGATGCAGTGAAGGATGCTGTTGCTGAGGGGGAGACTTTAGATATTCAAGAAGAGCCTATAAGGCTAGATACTGAGAAGGCACAAGATGTGCATACTGAAAAACCATCCAGCCCTAAGGATAGGGTGGATATAGCAAGTACATCTGAATCTGAAGATGATGAAGCTGAGCAAGCTCAGAAAAAGAAGTTCTTTGTATTTAAGAGAAGGAGCCAGAGCTATAAGAAGGCTCTACAAACAGTTGCTCAGCATTCCTTAGTTCAACAAGCTCCATCCACTGATTACAGTGCTCTATTGCTTGCCTTGCAAATCAAGATGGATGAACAAAGAAAGGCTTTGGAAACATATGTGGATGAAGGACACAAAGCTCTACAATCTGATCTGGGCCAGGAAATCAAGTCCATAAGGTTTGAAATGAACCTTAATAAAAAGGAGATGACTGATTGTTTTACAAGGGTGCTCATGCTGTGGTCTATCTGGCTAAACATCAAGAAACAATTAAAGAGAAAGTGGATGATATAGCAGTAAAACAAGGCTATGTGCTGGAGAATCAGTTGAGGATGAATGATAACTTGACTGCATCTCACAATGCAATAGTCACTGAACTCAAGAATAAGTCAGATGATCCTTCAACTTCCTCTGCTGCTGCCAAAGCTGATTTTGATAAGCTATTTCAAGCAGAGATTGCTGCTGTAAAGAATGCCATAAAAGATTCCCAGAAGGTCATATCAGAACAGCTTACAAAGCTTAGACCTTTCTTTAAAGAGGGCATAAGATATTTGGATAGCCAAATCCGATTTCAGAAAGATGATGTAAGAGATCATATGGCTCAAGAAGTCATAAAGGGGGAGAGAGTGTTAGTCAAGGCCAGTTCTGAGCATGCAAAATGGATTTCAAATTCTATAAGGGCTACACTTGGATATCCTCCCCTGTGTGATGACAATGAAGTAGGTGAATCTGGCATTCAAGGAACATATCTTGGAGGTGAGCAACAAGCAGTGGCTGATGTAATCTATCCACCTCCAGACTTTGAAATGATTCATGCAGATATAAGCACTATGTATAGTCCACTGCTGGCAAGCCAAATGTTATTTTGGAAAAGGTTGTTCAACCTATCACAGCTGCAATGCAAGAGGCTTTGGACAAGGAAGAAGAAACTAGGCTGTCAAAGAAGAAGTTTAGGGAAATTGCTGAGCAAAAGCCAGATTTTGAACAATGGAGCCCTACTTCTAGGAACATAATTCTTACAGCCTGGAAAGCAGCCAAGGACAATGCCCATGAGAGGAACAAGTGGTTCTCAGAGGCTGAATGGAGAAAGCATGAAAGTAGGCAAGAAGCCATTGTCCAACATAGAAGGAAGGCTAAGTTAGGAAAGCTACCTCCAACAGCTGTGGAGCCTAGCAAGTACTTTCCTAAGCCCTATCATTATTTTGAAAGGCAAAAGATCAAGGCTGAAGAACAGAAGAAGAAAGATCTAAAAGGAAGAAGACTGCTGAAGCTGAGCCTGCTGCTGCTGCTGCTGTGAAAGCTCAAGTTAAAGCTGGAAAAGGGATTGTCATCAAAGAACCTGATCAGCACTAGATTAGGAATTAACTTGATGCTTGTTGTAATCTGTTAAATGATAAACATTGTAATACTTCATTGAAAATGTATAAGAAACATTATTGGAACAGTATATGATAAATATAGTATGAATGTTCTGAAATATGTGTGTTTCTTAATTGTTCTGCAATGTTTAATAAGTATACATGTGTGCTTTATTACATGTTCAAGTTTACCCTGTTGTCATTTATATGTTTTACATCATTTTGTAATTTTTAATTATGAGTGGTGTATATCATTGACTAAGGGTTATGACTTCTCCAAATAGGGGGAGATTGTTGGGTACATTGGTCAAATGTACCTGATTTGAAGAAGCCTCACCTAACTCAATGATATACATCAGAATGTATTTGATGTTTGTTTGAGTTACTTGTGCAGGTTAGATATACACTGGACTGAAGCTGAAAATTTCTAAGTCCATGTGTCGACACCCAGAGGCAAAGTGTCGACACTTGAGAAAGCTTGTGTCGACACCCAGACATGCAGTGTCGACACTTGGAGTCATTGTGTCGACACCTGGGAAGAAGTGTCGACACCAGTCAGAAAGTGTCGACACTTGGAGCTGTGTCGACACTCAGTGTAGAAGATGCAGAAAAGCTGTGTCGACACTTAGCAGAAGTGTCGACACCTTGAAGAGCTGAGTCAACACCAGAAAGTGTCGACACTTGGAGTTGTGTCGACACTCAGCAAAATTCTGCAGAGACTAAGTACAAGTGTCGACACTCAACACAATGTGTCGACACTCAATTCAGCAGAGTCAACACATGAAGAATGTGTCGACACTCAGCACAATGTGTCGACACACACTCAAAGAAGTCAACACTTAAAGAATGTGTCGACACTCAGCACAATGTGTCGACACATAACCAGAAGACTCAACACTTGAAGAAAGTGTCGACACAAGGAGCTGTGTCGACACTTAGCAAAGAACAGGAAAATTGTAAAATATTCTAAGTATAAGTGTCGACACTAAGGGAATGTGTCGACACTCAGCTGAAGAATCAAGAATGAAGACTTGTGTCGACACCAAGAAGCAGTGTCGACACTTGACAGTTTCTACACATGAAGATGTGTCGACACAAAGGAGATGTGTCGACACTTAGAAGAATACAGATAAATAATGAAGTACAAGTACTTGTGTCGACACTCAATTTCAGTGTCGACACATGCAGAAGAAACTGTGTCGAGACATACAAGGAATTGTGTCGACACCTTGTAGACTTGTGTCGACACTTACACAACATGTGTCGACACTTGGTCTATAAGTGTCGACACTTAAGAACAGAAAGTCTCGACACTAACTGACAGTTAGAGAATTTCAAGAAGTGACTGGTTGACATGACAGCTGCCAATCCAGCCGGTCTACAGCAACTGTCAGAGAATGTCAAAAGTCTGTTATAAACCGGATCAGCCGGTTACCATAAAGGAAGCCTATAAATAGGCACCCACAGTTTACAGAAGTGAAGATGTAGTTGTTAAGAAGTTCACAATCATTACATGGTGTGAGAATAATTGAAGTAGTTGATCAGATTAAATCAAGAAGTGATACACAGAAGATCAACACAAGAAGATCAGGCAGTCCAACTGCAGATCTAAGTAGTTGGAGAGAGAGAGCTCCAACCAAGGATTCAGTCTTTGGAACTAAGGCTGAGAAGAAGAATTCAGAGTCATCTGGATTTCAAGAAGCAGAGATCAAGGATCAACTGCAGAAGATTCAGACTAATTCAGTTCTACTCAAGAAGCTTTGAAGAAAGCTAAGTCAGTTTGGATCAAGCTGAGTTCTTCCAAGAACTCTTCAAGAAACTCTCAACTCCTCTCATCTTTCTGGAGTTGTAGAGTTAGCATTTATAATTTTCTATTATAACTTGTAAGATCCATTGGATCTGAGTGATTGTAAGCCTATTTTATAAAGGCTGAGGGTAGGGCTTGGTGCCTGAGTGTAGGAGTTGAAGAACTCTGAGTGTAGGCCTTTGATTGGCTGAGTAGGTAGGCCTTTTTGGCTGAGTGTAAGGCTTTGGGCCTGAGGTAGGAACCTTGTTGGGTTCTGAGCTAGTGGAGAAGTTTGGCCGAATCTAGTACACTGCTAGATAGGCGAAGGGGGAAAGTGGATGTACCCAAAGATTGGGGAACCACTATAAAATTAGTGTGTCTGCTGTGCTGTGCTGTGTTGTGGCTTACTGTGTGATTTCTGTAATTGCTGTTAACTGTAATAATCTGTGAAAAACTGTTGTGCTGCCAAACAAAAGTTAAAAAGGTTTAGGTCACCTATTCACCCCCCCCCCCTCTAGGTGTTTAGGTACCATATCTTTCAGGTTTGTAATATATAGTGATGCCTCAGGAAGCGGCTTAGGCTGCGTTCTTACTGCAGAAAGGAAAGGTTATTGCTTATGGCTCACGCCAACTGAAGGTGCACGAGCGAAATTATCCCGTCCATGATTTGGAACTAGCGTCGGTGATTTTTTGCATTGAAGCTGTGGCGACACTACCTTTATGGCGTGAAGGTGGAGATCTATACGGATCATAAGAGCCTCAAGTACCTTTTGGAGCAGAAAGAGTTGAACATGCGACAACGAAGGTGGTTGGAGTTCCTTGGGGACTACACTTTCGAGATTCACTATACACCCGGGAAGGGAAATGTTGTCGCGGATGCGTTGAGTCGGCGAGTTCCGGCTAGAGCAAATTGGTTACAAAGGCATGATGAACGTCTGATCCAGGAGTTGGAGGCATTGGAGATCTATTGTGTTGACAAGAATTCCACTACCACTGCATGTTTGAACTGGATCGAGGTGCAATGTGACCTTGCGGACCGAGTTCGACGGGCAACGGAGTTGGATGAAGATCTCTTACGCTATGTGAATGAAGGGCCAGAGGGCAAATTCACCTGGATTGACGGTCTGTTGCGAAAAGAAGGCCGATTGTGCATCCCAAATGTGGGGAAACTGAGGGAAGAACTGATGTATGAAGCACATTATACGAAGTATTCCATTCACCCCGGGAGCACAAAGATGTTCAACGATATGAAGAAGCTTTTCTGGTGGCCAGGGCTTAAGAAAGATGTTGCCCTTTACGTGGCCAAATGCCAAACATGTGCAATGGTGAAGGCGGAATGCCAAAAGCCGGGCGGATATTTGAAGTCACTGCCGATCCCAGTGTGGAAATTTGATGATATTTCCATGATTTTGTGCATGGGTTGCCAAGATCGCAGCGAGGAAATGATTCCATTTGGGTGATAGTTGACCGGCTAACCAAAGTAGCACATTTCCTTCCGAACAGACGGGATGATTCAGTTGAAAGTTTGGCAAAGGTATATGTGGACCAGATTGTGCGGCTTCACGGTGTTCCTCGGAGCATCGTAAGTGATCGAGATGGGCGATTTACGTCAATGATTGGAGGCTAGTTCACCGACTGTTGGGCACGAAATTGACTTTCAGTACGGCCTTTCATCCCCAAACGGATGGCCAAACTGAACGTACCAACAGAACAATGGAGGACATGCTCCGAATGTGCACCCTTGACTTCGAAAAGAGATGGAAGATCATCTCTATATGGTCGAGTTTGCATATAATAATAGCTACCAGGCAAGCATTGGGATGGCACCATATGAAGCTCTATATGGAAGGAAGTGTCGTACTCCCTTGGCTTGGGTAGAAGCGGGTGAAGCCCGGGTTGTTAAACCAAATGAGGTGGATGAAGCAAACTCAACCATTCAGACTATTCGAGAGAGATTGCTGATTGCTCAAGATCGACAAGCGAAGTACTACAACGCAAGCACCGGAACGTTGCATTTGCGGTTGGCGATTGGGTCTACTTGAAAATCAAGCCATTCAAAGGTGTCTCCAGGATTCGACGATTGAAAAAGTTGAGTCCAAGATATTTAGGTCCTTTTGAAGTGGTTGAGCGAATTGGCGAAGCGGCGTATCGGCTAGCTCTGTCGACGGACTTGGGTGGATTACATGATGTTTTTCACATCTCGGTACTGCGGAAAGCCGTGAAAGATCCAGCTCAAGTGATCACGAGTGATCGTGTACCGGTGGAGTATGGGCTAACGACGAGAGTTAGACCCATTCGGATCGAAGATCGAGCCGAGAAACAGTTGCGGAACAAGACGGTCGGTATGGTGAAAGTCCGTGGGACAACTGCGGCCGTGAAGAACTGACATGGGAGCGTGAGCAGACCATGCGAGAAGAGTTCCCTGAGTTGTTTGTGTAAATTGGAGCGAAAAAGTTGTAACATTAAATTTTATATGTTGTAACCTTTTTCTTGCTGGTTTCTGTTGCTTTCCTGTCTCCAAATTTCGAGGACGAAATTTCTTGTAGGAGGGGAGGATTGTAACAGCCCAAAGTTCTGCAACAGGCAAATTTGGGTGACACGGCCTGGGACACGGGCGTGTCCCAGGGCGTGTCAGGTGACACGGCCTGCGACACGGGCGTGTCGCAGGGCGTGTCGGGTTGTTGTCGACGATTGGGCTTTGTCTCGACGATTTTTCTTTGGTCTCGACGATTCGTCGAGATGAGGCACACGGCCCAGGACACGGGCGTGTCCAAGGCCGTGTCGCATGCTCGACGATTTTTGCTCGGACGATCGTCGAGTGTCGAGAAGTGCGTGTCGCGTCGTGTGAACACGGCCTGTGACACGGGCGTGTCAAATAGGAACGACGAGCTCAGCCCGCCGAATGATTTTGACAGGGCGTGTCTGGTGCCGTGTCTGGGCACACGGCCTGGGACACGGGCGTGTCCCAGGCCGTCTGAAGTCTCGGGATGATTTGGGATTTTTTCACCCAGGTACACGGCCACAGACACGGGCGTGTCTGAAGGCGTGTTGGTCACACGGCCCATGACACGGCGTGTCCTATGGGCGTGTCACTGGTTTGGATAGGTCGGTTGACCACCGCTTGAGACACACGGCCAGGCACACGGCCGTGTTCGAGGCCGTGTCGAGTCAAATGTGTGTTTTTGGCAGAATCGTGGCCGTCCATTTCTTCAGTCTGGATCCAAGGGCTGAAAGCTCTTCTTCTTTTCCCTTAAGGCCGAAGTCAGAGAATTATTCTCATTCTCTTTGGCCTTAACCTTTATTCAAGTGAAGAGAGAGAGAGAGAGAAAGGAGGAGGAAGAAGAGAAGGGGGGGCTGCTGTTGGTGGTGTTGCGGTTTACCGACGAGAGATCCGAAGCCAGCGTTGCGGAGGGAACGCTCTTGCGAATCTTGCAAGCAAGCTTTCAAGCCATGGCACCGAAGCGATCGTCAAGGGTAACGACTTTTCTTCCTAGCCATGTGAAGGCTTCTGTTTTGGCATATCTTTTGATTCCCCCACCAAGAGGTGGCTGCTTTTGGGAGTCGTTTGGGTGATTCTTGAAATCCCCTTTTGTGTTGCATATAGATCCGGAAATGAGTACGGAATAGGCATGCTGTGTGAAGCCCATCTGGACAGGTTGGTCTGGATTGGTGATGTTGCATACGAACCGGAGAAGACTCCGTGATAACGTGTAGTGTAAGGAGTCTCGGGTTATACCTGCGAAAAGGAGTAGCAGGAAGTACTGGGGTGGTAGCCCAGGAAAATAGCCTGTGATGGTTTTGGGTCCAACCTGTGAATGAGGCACAGGTAGTCCTGGTGGGACCAGGAAAGGCCCTTTTTGTGATGCTTGATGTCATAGGGTGTCCACCTGTGAAGCGAGTCACAGGAAGTACTGGTGTGCCAGGAAAGACCCCTGACATTTGTAATTTGCGGTGTCCACCTGTGACGGGAGTCACAGGAAGTACTGGTGCGCCCAGGAAAGACCCGCTGTTGCTGTTGAGGAAATGGGTATAGTGAAATACCCAGGCTTGAATGCCAAGGAACAGGATTGGTGAGACCGACCCGCGCCTTTGATATAGCCGTGAGTACGCTGTACTCGGAGAAGGCAAGGCGATTTGAGCAACGGGGGGTGGAGGATCCGACCTGCGCTATGTCCGTCTGACGTGAGACCAAAGGTACGGTCTGTTGGAGCGCATAGCAAGAGTCTTCGGCCTGCGCGCCATGACACAATGGGGGGCTACGGGCCATCCCGGTGTCCGAGGACTAACTCCGGCTGCACGCCATGGAGTAAATGCTCAAGAGATTTACCGTTGGGTGATAACCCTGATACGGTGGTGGGCAAGAGGTTGCCAGAACACCAAGAATGTGCCATGAGTGCACGGACCGTTGGGCCGGGCGGCGAACGGTTGTGATGGCTTGTGTGCGTGAAAGCACATTTTGATATATTGCCATACTTGTGATATGATATGCCTGCAGGGAAAATACCGCTGCCCCGAGAGAAGGGGTAGGGTCGTTATAATTTGGTCAGCTGAACGCTGACCGTTTGCTTTTGTTTGCCACCGGTGGGTGGATTGTCCCTTGCACAGGTGCTGGAGAGCCGAGCGGGACGCATAGAGGTTGATGCTCCTGCTGGTGTTGCTGCTGCCGCTGTTTAGCCTCGAAGGCTAGTTGTTTGAGATGTGTGTTTTCTTTGTTGTGGCCGGCCTGCGCGCCCATATTTGTAGCCACTGTATGAAAGCTATGTAAGGCCATAAGGCCAACACTTGTTCTTATTGTAAGACATTCCTATATTATATAATGTGGAGTTTTTATGTTTGGACATTCATGAGGAGTTCAAGTAGTTCTAGGCTTCCGCTAGAATGCTTGTGATAGGTGCGATGCGCTACTCTGGTATCATCCTGTACCTTCACCGACTGTTTTGTGGTATATCCTGTGGGGCCCGGCCGGACCTTCTAGAATATATCATATGAACGGATGGGGTTGTTACACGACCTTCCACCGAGAGCCCAATCCGGAGCCACCCATGTCGAGCAGCTCCTTGGTAACCCGACCTATGTTGGGGCTGCAATCCCCGGGCCAACAGCCTTGCCAAGCCACCATGCTTGCCTGGCCGCCGGCCGAGCTTTCCCTCCCCTCGCCATCTAGGCGTCTAGACTACCTGATGGGACCGAACCAGCCGAGTGGCAAAACTATCATATTCATAAAAATGGTGATCCACGTGCACCAATTCGGGTGTTCCTATTTGTTCGTATAGAAGTTACAGAGGTAAAATTACCGAGTCGCCCCACCTGAAATCTTTAATATGACCCATAAATCATTATTTTTGGCTCGTCTTTTTGTACTCGCACAGATTTGTAATGTTTTCTATTATAATGCTTGAGATTTTTGTACTCGTGTATAAACGTCGAGTAGAGAACACATTTATGAAGAAATAGAAAAGTTTCTTTCTCATCTGTCATTCATAGATTGTTTCCAAGTGGTAGTGTATGGGGGGCACGTAAGCACGATAGTGGCGAGCTGACATTTACGCGACAAGTGCAAAGAACTCGCGAACCAATGGGGGGTGGGGCTATCCTAGTGCAAAAACTCTAAATAGGGGGTGGGGTTTGAGGTCGATGGTACATCTTTAGCCATATTAAATTCCCCAACTTCTTCCACCTGGAGAACCTGTGACCCGCATCACTTGATATGATGGTTCATGTGAACGGTGTGGAAAGCCGGGTACATTGTATTGCAAACTTTGCTGGCCATTACTTTCTGAAGGCAACAACGACCTCCGACGAGCTTAAGACCTTTGAAGCAAAGTTTCTTCCCGCAGGCTTTGAGGCAAGGCGACCCATGCCAGACAAGCGAATCAATACCTTCTTTGCCAACGTGCTCGCCTTTCCCTTAGCCCACTTCGAGGCAGGATTGTGACTTCACCTTTAGACTGAGGTGACTGTCACAACCCTCATTTTCTACGCATTTAAACAATATATCAGAGTTAGAGAAAACACGCATCATGATGCCACGCCGTGCAGGGGATAGCTATATGCGCGCATGCAAGAACTCGAACCTAACGCTTTTTTATGAAATCCTCAAGTTTATTATGAAGAAAACTGTAATTTAAGTTAAGTTTTTGTTGGATCCCTAGTTGATTTGGGCTAGGTTCACTGACTTAGGATGTGACCCATCATGTATAGTCTGGGTCAAGTTTGTGTCTTAGAGTCTAGGACAGTCCTCTATCTCAACTTCAGATGGACCAGCCTCTTCTAGACCATCAGAAACTCCAGATCTATCAGTTTTTCAGACTAAGTGAAATGAGTTCGACGTTCGTCGAACTCAGCTCAACGAAGTAAGTTGTGCGCTCGACGATCGTGAGACGATTCGCAGTGCTGAGCTCGATGAACTTTATTCTTTGCTCGACGAACCCCAGGTTCTATTTCAAGCTTTCTCAGGACTACTTCAAATTTCTCTAAGTCCAGCTCCATGCTTCGATCGACGAATTATATACTGAGCTCGACGAACTTGGACCTCACGTTCATAGCTTCTCAGGTCGACGAATGCTAATCTCTACTCGATGATTTTTGTGCTCAAAGAATCTGTGTCGACACTTAGGGCTTGTGTCGACACCAGATGATTTTTGTCGACACCCAGGATTTCAGTCGACACCAGCTTGTGTCGACACCAGAGGTTTGGTGTCGACACTTAGACCAATCTATCGACACCAGAGGAGTTGTGTCGACACCAAGATCAATCTGTCGACACCATTTTGTGTCGACACAGCTTTTCAGCAGATGCAGAGTATTTCGTCCAAGTCCAGAACTTCTCTCAGTCGACGAAGTTTATTATCAGCTCGACGAAGTTGGTTCTCTGCTCGACGAATAATGTTTGTCAGATATTGAAGACTGTCTATTCAACGAATGAAGATGTCAGCTCAACGAACTCAGCTCAGCTCGACGAACGCAGTGCAGCTCGACGAATTCAAGACTCTATTCGACGAATTTCGTTCTTCGGTCGACGATTCCAGACTAGGTCTTCTTCCGTTCCCGTCTCATTTCATGGCGCTGATTCCTGGATAATTAATGGCAGTTCTTCACAGTATACTACTGTTAGGATGCGCAGTTAATTCTGGATTATTACATGCCATTTTCCCATGGAAACAGTTGGGAAAATAATCAATTGCTGCTTCCTTTCCAGGCCGTCTGTCATTATTACTTGACATTCAAAAATTCGAATGCTCTCCATGACAGATAGAGATACAGAAACCAGAAGTAATATACAACACAGATACGACACCAGAAAAAGATAACAACATACACAGTGATTCAGACAACACAAGAAAAGGAATTCATTCTTGGCCCAGAGAGAAATTGATCGAGAAGAAGAAGAAGAAGAACATTACATCAATATCAAGAGTCTTCTTCATCTGCCTTTACTCAGGAGAACTTCAAAAACGATTCATTCATATCAGTTGCAGAAGTTCCTGAAGACTTTCTCTGGACCTGAATTCTAGGTCTTTGAAGACCTATCACCCTAAAGCAGTGCTCCAGTATTCTTCCTAAATCATTCTACATTTCAGGGGGAGCAAAGCTGCTAAACAACATTCCACAAGTCTTCTCTTTGACTTGAGAAAGAGAAGACCTCATAACCCTCTCACTCCATCTCTGTACAGGGTTTTAATTCCCTTCAAAATTATTCTGGTTGCAAGTCTCCTACCAAAAGACTTGAGGGTTTGGTTTTTTGGAACCTGATCAAAATCTCATTGGTGCCAGGACACCTGATCAACCCTTCCTGCAGTAGATTCCTACCAGGGTGGTAGAAGAGTGGACTACCCAGATTTGGGGAACCACTATAAAATTCTTGTGTCGTCTGGTTGCTTTTTTTTCATTTTGTTTTCTGGCCTTGCTCTGTGATTGTGCTGTGATTAGTCCATTGCTGCTTTCTGTTTTATTGTATTTGCTACACACACACACACACACCTAAAATACAACAACAGTTGTAAAAGTTTTAAAATCACCATATACTCTATTCCCCCCCCCCCCCCCTCTAGAGTATATCAGATCTAGCTACACTTTCAATTGGTATCAGAGGGAGGTTAGTTAAACATACCATACCTGATTGGTTATACAGGCTAACACCTGAACCCAAAGATCCCTTAGTTAGATCTCTTTGTTTTTATTCTGTTACTAGATTTTGTTCTCACAGACATGGCCCAAAACAAGGATTATACAAGCATCAGACCTCCAGTGTGCAATCTTAATAAGTTTGCTATCTGGAAGGCAAGAATCATATTATATGAACTCCATTGATGAGAATATTTTCTCTGTCATTTCAACAGGTGTTCCTCCAGCTCCTACAACCTTTGCCAGCACATCAACTAATCTGAGTGCAGTACCGCCTCCAGACAATACTGAAGCTTATAAGAAAGCCAAGATGGCTGATGCAAAGGCTATGAATATTCTGGCCCAAACAATGTCAGATGACATATTTCAGAAGGTGGCTGAGTGCACCTCAGCCAAGGCCATTTGGGACTCTCTCAATCAAATGGTAGCAGGCTCAGCTGATGAAAGAAAGGATAGGAGATCCAGTCTCATTTCTCTCTATGAGAATTTCAAAAAGGATGAGACAGAATCAGTGGCTGAGATGTACAATAGATTAAGTTCAATTATTAGTGAACTCAAGACCCTTGACAAGGACATCACCTTAACTAAGGTGAATGACAAGATATTGATGTGCTTCCCCAGTTCATGGGACTCTAGAATCTGGCCAATCAAAGAAGCCAGAAGCCTCATGAGATCTCAACAGAATCGCTGCTAGGCAAGCTGAAGTCATATGAGCAGCTTGTCAAATCAAGACAGGAAGCAGAACAGAAGACAACTACCCCAGTTAGAAAGGAGCACAGCTTGGCCCTCAAAGCTTCTGAAGACAGTGAAACATCTACCTCCAATGAAGAGTTAATGAGCCTTTTTGGCAAAAGATTCTACAAAATGGCAAGAAAGGACTTTAGAAGAAAATCATCCAGGCAGGATGATAAACCAAATATGACAAGACACCAACTAAGGAGGTTGTGTGTTTTGGATGCAGAAAGCCAGGGCTATATTTCAGAATGCCCAGAGAATCAGAAAAAGGACAAGGGCAGGGACAATGATTTCAGAAGAAAACAAAGCAGTAGACCCTCCTCCAACAAGCATAAAAGGAAGGATAAAGGATTTGTTGCTGAGTCCTGGTGACACAGAAGAGGAAACATCCTCCTCCAGCTTCAGTGAAGAAGAGGAAGAAGCCAGATCCAAGGAGGTGTGCCTAATGGCAATAGATGCCTCCAGAAGCAACTATGGATCAGAAGAGGATTCTGAAGATGAAGGTGCCTCAGACTCAGAGGCTGATCAGGTGATCTCTAGTTTTGATTTCAATCTGATTTGTTTAAAGTAGAGTTTAAACCATGTGCATGGATTTAATAAACTCAGAGAAAGAGATAAAAACCCTGAGGACTAGACTAGAAAACCTTGAATCTGTCCGCATAGAAAATAGAAAACTAACTGACCAATTGACTCTAGCTAATGAACAGATAATCAAGCTAAAATCTGAATTATGTGAGGCAAAACAACTTGAGCAATCTCTCAATGGGAGAAGCCTCAAGCTGATGGATATCACAAGCACAGTAAATGCCAGATTAAATGGCAGGCTGGGCTTGGGTGCTTCATCAGGTTTACCCCCCATAATAAAGAAGAATATACTTTCCACTCCCATAAAGTTTATGATGGCTAAAGGTAAAGAGAAACTAACTGAAAAATCCAGATCAGAAAACAAGTTAAATCTCCTAGACAATAGCAACAGAAAACAGAAGAAAGGTGTTAAAAACCAAGTTCAGCAGACTTCGTTGAACTTAGATCGACGAAATTCTGCAAGATCGTCGAACCCCGATCGACGAACGTTGAACGCAAACTTCAGAAATAATTATTCGTCCTACTGCGATCGACGAACTGTGTACGGTTCGTCGAGCAGAGGTCGACGAACGTGGGACGCAGAAAATGACCATGGTCATTATCTGAGTGGAGGTCGACGATCTCATCCCCATTCGTCGAACTCTGGTCAACGAACTTACAATAGTTTGTCGATCCCAGAACGACCAAACATAAATAATTTCTCCTATAGAAATTTTAAAACAGCTAACAAGACATTTAATCCAGTAGCTGATTGGATAATTCCACCTAGGAGATATCACCCTCTAGGGTATAAGTCTCAACCTGCATTATCAGTCATTTCTAGTTTTTCTTTTCAACCAAACCAAGGATCCAAGGTAACCTGGGTCAAGAACAATTGAGCTTTATTGTTTCATGTAGGTACAGGTGATGAACTGTCCAAGGCTGAGTCAGACATGGTACCTGGACAGTGGCTGCTCCAAGCACATGACTGGCAGCAAAACAAATCTCTCCAACTATAAGTCCAAGCTAGGACCAAAGGTGATATTTGGAGACTCAAAGAGTGGTCAGTCAGAAGGGTATGGAAGAGTAAGCATTGGAGCAGTGACCTTCAAAAAGGTGACATATGTAAGAGGACTTAAACATAACCTTATATCCATAAGTCAATTATGTGATGAAGGTTATCAGATACATTTCAACTCTATCTCTTGTTCTATTATAAATGATAAAAACCAAACTGTTTTAATTGGACTTAGACAAGGAAACATATATTTAGTAGATTTCATTTCTGCCACAACTGATATTTGTTTACTCAATATCACTAGTAACCAAAATGAGTTATGGCACAAAAGGCTAGGACATGTAAACCTTAAGAACATATCTAGGTTATCTAAAGACAACCTTGTTAGAGGTTTACCTTCTGGTCCTACAAGAAGGAAAGCCTATGCATGGCTTGTCAACTTGGCAAGCAAACTAAAACTAGCTTCAAATCCATTAATAAAAGTGATTCACCTAGGATATTGTATCTGCTTCATGTGATCATTTTGGACCCATTGCAGTACAAAGCCTAGGAGGGAAGTCTTACACCTTAGTTATTGTTGATGATTTCTCCAGATTCAGTTGGGTAGCCTTCCTGAGAGCTAAGTCAGATACATTCAAAGTTCTTACAGATTTTCTCAGGATCATACAGATTGAGTTCTCTACTCATGTTGCATTGATCAGAAGTGATCATGACACAGAGTTTGAGTCTCTTCTTATGCATGAGTTCTGTGAGAAGGAAGGTATCAGGCAGTGCTTCTCAGCTCCTAGAACTCCCCAACAAAATGGGGTTGCTGAAAGGAAAAATAGGACACTCATTGAAGCTGCAGGCACATTGTTAGCAGATGCCTACATGCCTCTATCCTTTTGGGCAGAAGCTGTAAACACAGCTAACTATGTCCTGAACAGATGTCTTATACATAAACTGAAACTCAAGACCCCCTATGAATTACTTAAAGAAAAGAAACCTAAAATCACTTACTTTAAAGTTTTTGGTTGCATTTGTTACATCCACACAATGTCTATGCCCGTACTTCGATTCCGGACTCTATATACAACACAAGGGGGACTATTCCCGTCAACCCCAAGGAACACCGCACACTCGCCGCACACTCGTGGGAGCGGGATTCCCTATGCAAAAAGGAAGAGCTTCACATGCTTAAGTAGAGAATCGTTGCCCTTGTGGTATGCTTTGGCGCCATGGAAAACTACATGGATGGAAATATTTGCAACGAACTTTCCTCCACGGATCCGCTCTCAGATCTCAAAACGGTGCTCTGATGCTCCGCCGGCGGCCGGAAAACTCCTCCTTCTTCCTCTTCTTTCCAACTCCTTGAGAGAGAGAGACTAAGGGAGAAAATGAGGAATTGATCATCTATTTCCGACCTTAACAGAGCAGGGTTTCCCCAGGGCCGTCAGATTTTAAATAAAGAAATCGAATGGTTCTGATCCGCTCAAAAATCAATAGACCTGGGCTGAACACGGCTTGGCACACGGCCGTGTCCCAGGCCGTGTTCTTCGATCAAGGCACGATCATCGAACATAGAGACTCACACAGGCTCAAACACGCCCGTGTCTCACTCGACACGCCCGTGTTAGGTCCTCGACACGCCCGTGTCCGGGGGCGTGTCACATATAACCGCCACGCCAACCGACACGATCCTTGGAAACACAGGTACTGACACGGGTAGGCACACGCCCGTGTCATTCAGCCATGTTTCTTGTCGTGCCCTTCTCGGGGTAAAATCGGCCAAAACACCATGCCAGACACGGCCTTGGACACGCCCATGTCCTAGGCCGTGTACCCCCATACAGGCACCAAAATCCCTTTTTACGCGACCAACTCAAATACAATTTTCGGGGCGCTGCAAATCTCCCCACTTAAGGAATTTCGTCCCGAAATTAAGTAAAGGTAAACAAAACTACAAGTTACCTAAATAGAATAACTCTGGGTATTCTTCCAACATATTTTGCTCTCGCTCCCAAGAAAGCTCCTCACATCCACAATTATCCCAACGGACTTTAACCATTCAGATATCCTTGTTGCGGAGTCGCTTGACTTCAACGCCTTCTAAACATATAGGCTTGACCTTTGTCATCAACTTATAATCAACTGGCACTTGATCAACCGCAACTATCTGCAAAGGCTCTTGCACCGCCTTACGCAACACCGATATGTGGAACACATCGTGTAGCTCACTCTGCTCCACCGACAGCTTCAATCTATACGCTGCTTCGCCAACACGCTCCAGGATCTCAATGGTCCAAGGTATCTCGGACTCAGCTTCTTCAAGCGTCGAACCCGTGAGACACCATCGAACGGTTTGATTTTCAAGTACACACCAGTCGCCACACTGAACTCTACGTTCCTAGCTTGGCGTATAGTACTTTGACTGTCTGTCCTGAGCGATCTTCAACCGTTCCTGAATTGTCGGTATCACTGAAGTGGCATCTTCTACGCTATGTTGTAAAGCTTCGACTCGCCCGTCTCCAACCAGACAACGGCGTGCGACACTTTCTCCCATATAAGGCCTCGAAAGGCGCCATTCCGATACTCGCCTGAAAGCTCTTTTACGCAACTCAACTTGTACATGTGACTTCCCACTGCTTTCCAAATCTAGGACGCACATGCGAAGCATGTGCTCCAACGTCCGGTGACCCTCTCGGTTTGTCATCCGTCTGCAGATGAAAGGTTGTGCTGAACTTTAGCTTAGTACCCAACAGACTATGCACCAACCTCCAGTCATTCAACGTGAAGCGTCCATCTCGATCACTAACATACTGTGGGGCACACCATACAACCGTACAATATTCTCCACATAGAGTTTGGCCAACCTTTCCACCGGATCCTCCTTCCTGATCGGGATGAAGTGCGACACCTTTGTCAACCTATCTACGACCAGCCAGATGACGTCGTTTCCAGACTCGAATCCCTGCGCACAAAATGCAAATCATGATATGTCGTCAAATTTCCATCATAGGCAATTTACAACGCTTCCGGCCTTCTGGGCACTACCCAGGGACAGACACTTCTACACTACCAAGGCACAAGTTTGGCACTTGACCACATAAAGTGCTACATATTTCTTCAATCCTGGCCACCAAATAATTTCTTCATGTCTCTATACATCTTCGTGCTTCCCGGTGGATTGAGTACTTGGTATGATGAGCCTCGTACATCAACTCCTCCCGAAGATTATCCGCACTAGGAATGCATAGGCGACCGTCCTTCCTTAGCAACCCAATCTCAACATCAAACTGGGAATTTGACCCATCCAATGATTCATCCAAGATCTGCTTCATGCTGTTATCCTGAATCAAAGCCCGCCGAACTCTATCAGCTAGGTCACACTGCACCTCTGTCCAAAACAGTTTCGCCTCATTACTAGATTGCTTGTCGATGCAAGATATCTCCAAATCCTCCAACTCACGGACCAATCTCACATAAAGTACCGACAACCATTTGGCCTGTGCAGGAACCTTACGACTCAACGCATCCGCCACTACATTACCTTTCCCTAGCACATAATGTATCTTGAAGGTATAGTCCCCTAGGAACTCCATCCACCTCCGCTGCCTCATGTTCAGATCCTTTTGATCTAACAGGTACTTCAAGCTCTTATGATCGGTGTATATATCGACTTTCACACCGTACAGATAGTGCCTCCATAGCTTTAAAGCAAATATCACGGCCGCTAACTCCAAGTCATGGACCGGATAATTTCTCTCGTGAGCCTTCAATTGTCGTGAACCGTAGGCTATCACACTCCCATGTTGTAGCAGAACACAGCCCAAACCACTGCCCGAAGCATCACTATAGATTTTGAACCTTTCAGTTCCACTTGGGGAACATAAAATAGGCGCTGTGGTCAACCGCCTCTTCAACTCTTCAAAAGCCTATTTGCACTCCGAAGACCACACAAACTTCTGATCCCCAATCCGAACCTTGACTACACAGACCTTATCTGCACGCATTAAGCACCCATTGGGCAACAACACATCCAACTTGTCTTTTGCCATCGAGGGAGGGACCCCGATGCGCATCACAAATCATTCAGACAAGAAGGAATGCGAAGCTCCCGTATCAAACAAGGCTCTCGCCGAACAATCAAGAATCAATACAAATCCTAGCAACAACAGAAGTAAGCTAACACATAAAAGAGGTAACAACTACAAAAGTTAATCTGCTATAAATTTACTCATACCTGTCACCATGTCAGCTTGCTTTATGGCCTCTTGCAGACCAAGATTATAACTCTAGGCTGTACTGGAGCATGATGGGATGCGGTTGACTCCACCGCCTTCCTTCCCTTTCTCCTCATAAGGCGCTCTAGACTTCCTCTCGGACATTGCACGTCTAGTCCAACACTCACGAGCAAATTCCCCCGTCTTCCCACAGTTGTAGCAAGCTCCTGGGACTCGACTTGTGGTTGCCCCTGACGCACCAGACGAAGGGGCTAAGTTCGAAGTCCTCTGCTTCTTGTTCCATCTATGGAATCCTGACTTTGCATTAGGCACTTTGAACTCTGCCTTCTTTTCTCCTGAGTCCTTCTTCTCTTGCACCCTCTTCACAACCTTTTCCAAGACTGGGATGAGTTAACCAAGGCTAGGAAGCCCCACGCCTTAGGTCCAGCAAGGAGTAATTGTAGGTCACCGCGAAGACCCTCATAAAATTGGTTGGTCTTCCTCTCCTCTTCCGTAAACATAGCACCAGCATACCGACCCAACCTGTAAATTCGTGGAGATACTCGTCCACACTTCTGGATTCTTGAGTCAACCAAAGATATTGTTCTCCGTCTCAAGCTTCTAAGCAGAGGGTAGATATCTGGCCAGGAACAATCGTGAAAATTCCTCCATAGGCACATCAGCAAGCTGCCTACCCACTAAGAGATGAAACTCCAACTCATCCCACCACAGCCTCGCTTCACCATCCAAAAGAAAGGTCGCTATGGTGGTCTTCTACCACTCCTCAGTTAACATGGCTGTCAAAACCCTCTTTATCGTAGAGAGCCAGTCCTCAGCTTGAGCTGGCGTTCCAGTCTCGTCAAATACTGGGGGATGAAAGCCCATTACATGCTTGAGCTGCTTCTCCGTAGCTCTCCTCGGCTCTACCAGATCAACTGTTGCGCGCTCCACCACTCTTCGCTCAACCGCCCTAACCGATTCTTGCTCCACGATAGGAGGTGCGTGGTGTGTTTGCCCTGCAGGTTGGGTATAAATCATCGCAAATACGGCTTCAACCACCATCCTGATGGTTTCCGCTGAAGGAGGTGTAGTAGGCATGTCTCTCGGTGCACTACTTTTCGCCGATTGCGGACGCTCTGATTGACTAGCACCGCTCCTAGTTTCCTATATAAGCAAAGACACGCGATTAGACGACAACCAAATTGCTAAAAGTAATCATTGGAACACTCAGATTTCACAAAACAAGTGTATTTTTCATTCCTAAGTGGACATTCATGGGTTCTTTTTGATGTTATAATGATGACGCATGCATGTGCTCACCACCCATTAAAAGAAATCATCCATGAATTCATTTAAGCCTGACCGTAACCAGAAGTCTGACACCAAATTGTAACACCCCATCCGTCGTATGGCATATAACAGAAGGTGCAGCTGGAACCCGACGCCATATACCACGGATAGACGGAAGAGTCGTATCAACAACCAAACATTCCAATTAAGGCTACTCGTCCTAACACAGAGCATTCTAGCGGAAGCTTTTAAAAGTAGAAAGACCCAACTGAATAATCAATTTACATGAATGTCCACAATCACTACCACAGGAATGAAATAACAATACACTGAAAGATACATGGCCTTATGGCCTTACAATAGTTCACTTATCAAATAGTGTCTTAGATACATCGGCTCGCAGGCCGGCACACGTGACAAAATAAAAACAACTATTCGCAAAGGCCTTCGAGGGCCAGCACGGCAACATGGGCTCCAGCCCGCTATTTTGCACTCGGCTCCGCAGCACCTGTAAGCAACATTCCACTGTACGGTGGCAAACAGGCAACGGTCAGCTAAATCCGACCAAATTATAACGACCCCGTCCCTTTCTCGGGATGGCTGTGCTCCTTCCCTGCATATCATTAGCCCAGCTAAACAATTATGTAAAAACATACTTCGCCACAACTGTAGGCTCGCACGGCCAAACACCCTGTGCACTCATGCACATTAACTGTGAATCCTAATACTTCAGCGTCTTCACCACCACCCCAAGATGGCAACAACATGAGCATTTTAGCCTTCCTGACCACTGTCTAAGGCTCCCGACAATGCCAACGGCCAGTCCCCTTTTCGGGTCTCTCGCACCGAACCACATAGCCCAGGTCAAATTCCACTTTCCCGTTGCTCAACCGCGTAGTTCACATTAAGACGTACGCATGGGCCAAGCTTCTCTTGGATCCTAATATTCCAATCAATCACATAACCCAGTTATGTTCAAGGCCGGTTCCCAAACCGCCAAATTAGCAGAACAATGATTCCGCTCAGTTTTCCGGGTGCGCCTTGGAGCTAACCTCAAGGATCCCTGCTCCAATCTACCACGTAGAAACCCTAAAACTCAAAGCACGAAGTCTTCTCCGGCAAATCATAACAAATGCAACATCACCGATCCAGACCAACATGTCCGGGTAGGCTTCACACACAATGCCTATGCCCGTACTTCGATTCAGGACTCTATATGCAACACAAGGTGGACTATTCCCGTCAATCAAAAGGAACACCGCACACTCACCACACACTCGTGGAAGCGGGATTCCCTATGCAAAAAGGAAGAGCTTCACATGATCAAGTAGAGAATCGTTACCCTTGTAGTAAACATTGGCTCCATGGAAAACTACACGGATGGAAATCTTCGTAACGAACTTTCCTCCACGGATCCGCTCTCAGATCTCAAAACGGTGCTCTGATGCTCCGCGGCGTCTAGAAAACTCCTCCTTCCTCCTCTTTCCAACTCCTTGAGAGAGAGAGAGTAAGGGATAAAATGAGGAATTGATCCTCTATTACGACCTTAACAGATCAGGGTTTCCCCAGGGCCGTCGGATTTTAAATAAAGAAATCGAACGGCTCTGATCCGCTCAAAAATCAACAGACCTGGGCCGAACACGGCTTCACACACAGCCGTGTCCCAGGCCTTGTGCCTCGATCTAGGCATGATCGTCGAACACTAGAGACTTACATGGGCTCAGACACGCCCGTGTCTCACTCGACACGCCCCGTGACAGGTCCTCGACACGCCCGTGTCCGGGGGCATGTCACATATAATTGCCATGCCAACCGACACGACCCTTGGAAATACGGGTACTGACATGGGTAGGCACACACCCATGTCAAATTACATGCCTGTGTCATTCAACCGTGTTTCTTGCCGTGTCCTTCTCGGGATAAAATCGGCCAAACACCATGCCAAACACGGCCTTGGACATGCCCGTGTCCTAGGCCGTGTACCCCCATAATAAAGGCACCAAAATCCCTTTTTACGCGACCAACTCAAATACAATTTTCGGGGCAATACAACAAGTGTGTCACTGAGTGTATGATGGAGACATTGCTGACACGGCCGCCGTTGATCCCCGTCTCAGAGAGTTCTTCGATTGGGATGATCACTGCCGCAAGCTCGAGGATGGGATCGAAGTCTGCTGCCATTATATAAAATATATAATTATAAATTAAATAATTATAATTATATATTTTAATTATTTTATTATTTTAGCAATTTTATTTTAAGTATTTATTTCATGTTTAATTTTCATTTCATGTGTAATGATGGTGCTTATAACCATCATGTGTTGTTTAATTATTTCATTTCATGTGTTATGATGGGTGCATATAACCATCAAATTTTTAATTCGAATTCTGAATTTTGAATAGATGGAGATTGAGTGGTGTAAACCTATATATACGTCATGATATTTGTCATATTGTTTAGAGAGAAGAAGAATAAGAAAATAATCCCCTAAAGATCTTTGAGATCCTCCTTCCCCCTTTGCAAAATTCAGCCACCTCCCTCCCCCTCCTCCTCTTAGCCGTAGGCCTTCTATCTATCCCCTCTTAGTGGCTCAGCCACGTTCCCCTCCCCTCCTCCTCCTCCCTCTTCCAAAGAGCACCACCCGAGCCCCTCCTTATTAAACCACCAAAAAAAAATCGAGCCTCACTCTCTCCTTGCCAACCTTAACCGACCACCCAACACCACCACCAACCTGAGCCTCCTCCTCTCCACCAACCACCACCACCACCTTTGTTTTCCCCTAAACCTGAACCCTCCTACACCCCTTGAGATTTCGGCCAACCTAGGGTTTGCCTAGCCGCCACCCTCCATCTCTTGGGAAAGATATTCTCCACCACCTTTTCTCTTTCCTCTATAATAATATTGTCCTTCAAGGAACTCCCTCTCCAAGGGTTTGTCAAAGGATAAAACGACAAGAGCCTTCATTGTCCAGTGTGGATCCGAGGATTTCTGCGTGGAATAGAGAATATAACACCGTCGTGTGCTCCTCCAACATTCATCTTGCGGACGGATACATATTGGGATTTGGGTAATGCTTTTCTAAACTAACCTCGTTGAGTGCTTCTTCTATATATCTTGTGAGAATTTGTGGAATAGACGTCTGGTAATTTGTTTTCGATTTATGTTGAATATTGTGCTTGTTAAAATCTAATTTTCAAAGCGTTTATTTCCCGAATATTTTTCGTATTAATTGTAACGGGGGGATCTCATGAACACTTGAGGAATCGGGTTCATCACCCTTGATTTCCCCTTGAGTTCAAGTGATTTGGTAAACCCTCTATTAATTAATTTTGGGATCGATTAGGACTTGATTTTAAATCACTTATTTAGTCTGGAAATTCTCTTATTGGATGTATGAATGTTAGCGGATAATTTAATTTGAATTGCTAATTGTCTGGATTGGGTGGGTCCAATTCGCTTGAGCGAACATTGACATTTAGCCCTTGTTCAGTCTAAAATAAGTGGTAGCGTCCCTTGGCATTGAATGTTGTGGAATTTGTGCCTTTTAATGCTTGAGTATTCAATAGTGCTAAGTAGAGAAACCTTGCGCTAAATATTTAATTAAATTGTCGAACATCAGAACGCGTAGTTTAATCAGTAAGAAACCATGAGTCTGCATCAATTTGGTATCAGATCCAGGTTCACGTCAATTTTCTAATTGGCACCCGCCCCTTTTATTATTTTTCACCGACACGCACTTGCCCATTTCATTGCACAACATAAAAAAAATCAATTTTTAATTTTTTGGTCTGCAAATAGCTGCCTAAAATTTTCATTTTTTTCTCAAAATTCAAAAAAATAAAATTATGAAAAATTTCCATCATTTTCTTAGTAGTAAAATCAAGAAAAAATTATTTTTCATCAAATCATTATTTTTTATTAAGTTGTTTTAAAATTTAATTATTGGTCTGCAAATAGTGGCCTATATTTTTATTTTTTCAGCAAACAAATCAAAAAAAAATATTAATAATTTTCATATTATTTCCTGCACGCAAATCAAAAAAAATATTTTTTCATGATATTTATTAAGTGGGAACAATTCCATCTTTGAAAATTAAATAGGGCCATGTTCATTTCTCATTGCATATGCACCACTTCCGGTTGAGTTTTCTCTCCGGTTCTCACTAAAATGGTATATGACGTATATGCTGCCTGGTCGACTATTCATATTCTAAGGATATGGCTAAACACACACCTAGGGCACACCACATTTCCTACTTATGACGGTTTAGAATGTCCACAAATTTTTAGAGATTGTCTTAAGGGATTAGAGCATTATTTTAATTGCTACTTATGGGATGACCACAAACGGTTAACTTTGCCCGAGAGGAAGTAGTAGGTCAAGCCCAGTTGTTTTGATTAAACGAAGAGCGTCGTGTTGGTAGCTATTGTTACGCTTGCCGCACATGCGTAGCCTACTCTCGGATCAATTTTATCTCGCATACCTTCACCCTGCTTACAACAAGCCTATGAGTGAGTATCATTATGGTGCTAGTTCCATACCTGCCTTTAAGAATGATTATAAACCAAGTGCCCAGACCAAGCGATAGATTACTGATGATTTGACTAACCTTAAACAAGGGAACAAGTCGGTCTCGGATTATATACGTCTTTTAAAGGATATGATGATTAGATGTGGTGTGAAGGAGTTTCCAGAGATCACCCTCTCTAGGTTTCATAAGTGCTTAAACCCCTACATCCAGGGTAAATTACTACGTTATTGGCACACCATCTAGACTCCACTTTTACCATGACATTAGAAATTGAGAAAAACCACCCTTCCTACGAATAAATCTCACTCGTGTCAGACTGAAATGTTGTATTAGGCCACCACCCCGTTAGGTAACTCTCCTAATAGATCATTTGCTGCGGACTCGATAGATGTTTCACTAAGGTTTATTATTGGTATTGTATCCACAATTACCTGGATTTGAGGAAGCCACCTGTCAAGCTAAGATGAATTCACAATGTATTTGATGAAACCTCTTAAGTTGTGCTTGCAGTTCTTCCACGCTAAGTGCACATCAATGTCAGGGTGTAGTAGGTCAATATACACGGGTCTGCACGACGTAATCCCTCGTTGAGCAGATCAGTGTGTTGGCCTACGTGTACTCTCTCTATTGGAGTGCACTTACTTTCAAGTACAGGGCCGTGTTTATGCAAGAGAAGACAAGGAGCAAGGATGCGTCAAGGAGCAGCTCTTGGGTGGAAAGACGAAAATTTGTCTAAGTATAATTCGACGAGAATCACAAGTGATTCTCTCCGAATCGTCGAGATCATTAGTGATTCTCGCCGACTCTTTCGGCTACCTCAAAACGGTGCAAGGTAAGATTCGGCGAGAATCACTAATGATTCTCGCCGAACCCGTCGCTGAGCAGATCATGAATACCAAGTAATATTCGTTGAGAATCACTAAGTGATTCGGCGAGAATCACTAGTGATTCTCGACGAATCGTCGAGAATCGCTAACTGATTCTCGCCGATTCGTCGAGAATCACCTGCGATTCTCGCCGATTTTTACTTGGTGTTTTCTCTGGAAGCTGCTGGACCGGATTCTGCCGCTTGACTATTTTGAACCGGTTTTCGGGTTTCTACGTGTGGGACCCACACAGTCATATTGTAAGTGTCTACAGTGTATAAATACATGGGTATTTTTGAACAGTAACAGGAGAAAAGAAAAAGGAAATACGCGAGCACGGACGAACCCTAAATCACCGCTTCCGCTCCGTCGCCGCCGCCGCCGCTCGCGACAGGTTGTTCGCCGGTTGATCGTGGTTTCGCCCAGATCCTCCTATGACAGAAGCCTAGCTAAGCTCAGCATCTCACGTGTCTAACCGGAGATCTCTTGTATCTCGATTTGTAGATCGGGAAAGTCTTCCCCATCCAAATCGATCGAGACGATTGATCCTAGTGTGACCGTTGGTAGACCTAGCTAGCTTCGCTACGAAGTTTGGATCTCTAAAGAAGTGCAGCAGCACATCGTTGTTACCGCCAATCCCGTGAACCTTGCCGCCGCCCATCTTGTCGTCGCCGGTTCCGGGGAGATCCTCTCCAAGAGAGATCTAGGGTAGTGGACTCTTTGTGGTCTTCAAGAACACGCCGTCAACAAAGAGGGACACCTTAGTCTCCAAACGTAGTTTGTATCTCTTGTACATTCTAGTTTTACTCTTGTTGTAAAGGAACGTTTGTTCCGTGTGTAAGGGTTGGGTGCAACCCGGTTTGTGGGAGTGTTGACTCCTACGTGTGGAAGGGTTCCTTCCGATAGTGCAAGGATTGGATTTCAATCCTGTTGGAGAAGTGACCGAGTCGTCCCTTGTTGGGAGATAGGTCGAAGGGGAAAGTGGATGTACCCAAGACGGGGAACCACTATAAATTGCCTGTGTATTCTGTGTGCTGTGCTGTTTATTTTTATTGTGCAGGTACAATCTTAAATTCCGCAAAAACGGCACGTCACCTATTCCCCCCCCCCCCCCCATAGGTGAAGCTAGTTGACACTAGGTGGACTTTCAAGTGGTATCAGAGGCAGGTTCCTCATCAAAAAGGTTAACACCTTGAGTAGTATCCTGCCACCGGTGTCAGAAGCATGGAGCTGGATTATGAGATATCGTCACTAAGACTTCCCGCATGTACAAAGGGTATTATCTGTCTGGAGGATGAGGGTGTCATATCACTTGGAGGCCATAGATCCTCGAGCATCTTTCATCCTGGAAGAGGGTCCTTTTATTCCTATGAAGACCTCCTACTCTGGAAATAATATCGAAGTGCCCAAGTGCATTGCAGAGATGTTAGAGAGGAACTGTCACTATTTAACTTGGACAAGAGGATTCGTCAAATTATCTTGAATATCTGGTCTGGAGCTTCTCGCTCTAGATTGGAAAAATGTAGGACGGCTAAATCTATGTGGGTGATGATCTCAGAGTTGATGGGGGGGTCAGAGAAAGCTGGAATCTGCTGTCAACCAGAGGATGAAGCCTATGTGGGGGTCCTCACCTCTGAAGATGAAGGCATGGATCTCTCGGACAACATCAGAGCTCCAGTGTCTGTGTCAGATACTGAAGAGGCCAGTGAGGAAAGCAGCTCTGATGAGGATGAGACAATGGTCACTGGCTCTACTGACAATAACACAGAAGAGCAGGTAACTTCTTCATCCTGCCCATATCTCTTGAAGTTTCTGAAGACAGGAACTGCTTTCCTTCAGAAGATTCTGATTCCTGAAGAGAGCCCTTCAGAAAAAGCAACTACTTATGAGGAGCAAGCTCAAGAGATTGCTCGACTGAAGATCTTGTTGGTTCTCCAATTGGCGTCCAACAAGGTCAAAGACTCTAAGATCTCAGCTCTAGAGAGTAGTCTAGAGAATGAGAAAAGAATAGTATCAAACTTTTCCAAGGTTGATGCTATAAAGAGAAAGCAAGAAAACGGGTGGATCTCCGGATTATCAATTCGTGGAGAAATGGGGGAAACGGTATTCCGACCCCCCACTCCAAGCAGGAAGGCAACTCATCATGCCTTCAGGTATGACCACAGAATAGTCGTGGTCACTGCAAGGGTGATCTGTCCCCATGTGGAGACACCCGTAGTGCAAGTGCCGTCGTGGCCACCCGAGAGAAATACCTAAGGCTCATTCTGAGCCCTTTGTATTCACTGCCACTACCCCAACTCGGTGCGAATCTGCATGTCCCAGCTCACAGAAGACTTCTCACCACCCGAGGACACAGATAGGGAGGTTAGAAGTCATGGTGTAAGTTTTCATGAGGCCTCAGGAAGGGGGATGCCTGAAAGGAAGGCACCACCTCCCCGGCCTCATGCCGCTTGCAACATGCATTCCTTCCACCCTTAACGTGTCACGATGGAAGAGGAAACTTTGTGAGGAGATCATGCCCTATCCTGTTAGACCTAGGACCGTGACTACCTCAGTCACTAGATCAGGTCGGAAACGGCGATACAACATTCACCCGTGTTGGTGCTGTGGCAAAGTGGGACACTTTGCCATCGACTGTTGGCAAACCCCTCTATGCCAAAGGCAAGGGCTTATCCACATTCACGGGACAGAGGTAGTCTTCCTGACAGGTTTTTTGGGGAAAGGCAGTCGAGTGCTTATGCTAACAGGAACCTAGGACCCAATAGATTTGGGTTCCTAAGGTAAGGTAATTCTTTCTTGCAGGGTAGTCTAGGTTCCCGTAAATATGATGGGAACTAGACAGTAGGTGTTCCAAGACTGAATTGGAACATGCATCTGGAATAACAGAAGTGATATCTATATAAGCATACTAACATCGAGCACCTGGTATGTTATAGTCAGAGAGACTAAATGTTAACTCTCATAATCCCAGGTACTTTTGATCAGTTCAAGGACTTGAGTCATATTGTATCCACATTTACATATATATCATATATATGTATATTTATACTTATGCTTATACATATATGTGTGCACATCTAAGGATAGGTTAACTCGATACATACAAACCTTTTATACGTCAATAAAGAGTTAACGAAGATATGTCATGGTGAATCTCGACAACTCAATTGAAATCAAGAAGTGTTTGGAAAAGCCCCGTTCAAACCCAAATGATTGGCTTTAAGATATATAATATATATTTATAATTTTAAATTGACTTGACATCAGAAGAATTCGAAAATGCTGCAATGCCTCTTAACTTGAAGATTCATAGTAAAGAAAACCTTACGATTTCAAACTTAGACAAATTCCCACCGACTCTTAGCAAAGGGATCCCATTATAACTTGTTAAACCCTTATTAAAACCTGTCGTTAACGCAAAGAAATCCGCCGACCTTTCATTTCCTCGGAAAACTTACCGCAGCATACTCGTCGAATGAGCAGAAATCCCGCCGACACTTTATATATTTAGAATTCCGCCGACCTTCACCTTCCATAGGAATCCCGCCGAAGGAGCAAACTCGCCGAATCCCGCCGAACTTCGCAGGAAACACGCCTAATCCCGCAAAGGTCTTCGCCGAGTCGTCTCCCACAAGTGATTCTCGCGAAGCCGCAGGAAAACTCGCCGACTCTCTCCGCAGGGAAAACTCACGGAAGGGAAGCTCGCCGAATCGGTCTCCATCGAAGGTCTCCCGCCGTATCCCGCTGGATACTCGTCAAATCGCGCCGGAAACTCGTCGACTGCCGCAAGATTAACCGAAGGACGCTCACTCTGTTCTTGGACGCTCTTCCGGTTTCTATTCTTACTTCAGGAATTTCTCCGCGTGCACTCATCGGGTGTCCCTCGTCTTCATCGCACTAACTCACCGTCTACACCTTTAGGTAACCCCCCCTCACCCTTACTTGGACTTGATCACTAGTGTCGCTTCCTTTTTGATTTTTGATTAAGCGTAGAGTAGGGTTTCTCTCCCTAGATCTGCAATGGCTCCAAGGACAACCGCTGGGTTGGTCACTGGTTGCGAGCTAGTTCGAACTGGGTTCTCTCATGCCTCTAACGAATTAGAAACATCATTCTGATGCTGGAGAGGCTGGGCTCTCATTCGTCCTGGAGCACCCGTGCAAAATCTTGGACAAAGAGGTGATGGAGTTCTTCGCTACCGACAAACTCTGGAATGGCGACTCTCTAATCAAAAGCAAGGTGGCTGGGGCAAAGGTCAAGATGTCTGCCAGCAAGCTGACCCGCTTCCTGCAGCTCTCTAGCTCGGAGCACGAGGACTATCTTAGGAAGAAGACAAAAGCAGGACTCTCTTATTCTGTGGTCTCCCACGAGGAACTCGGTCAATAAAGCGCAAGGATATGAATGAAGAAGGAAAGCTTCTGTCAGACATAATCAGAAAAGTACTCATCTGCAAGCCAGGCTCTCATGATCATATCTCTGCAGACATGTTCAAGATCCTGGTGGCTATTGTCTGCAGAAAAAGGTTCAACTGGGGGGAGTTGCTGTTTGAGAAGATAAAGGATACCCTGCGATCTCCGAGCTTTGGCCGAATCATAAGTCTGTATCTCAATCAGCTGAATGGAGACAAGTATGACATGAGCAAAGGTGTTCCTCTACACTACTTAAAGAAAATGGACTCAAGTGTGTTTGACAGATGGGAGAGGCAAATTGGCAGGCTGCCATGGAAGAACAACAGAATTATCTCCAGCAGCAACCCCCAGTGAAATTCCTGATACTTTGACTGTAGGAATTGAGGGGGAGACTCTACCCACTCATGCTGATACAGTATCTGACATCTCCCAGGTGGCCAGGGATGCTGTGGCCGAAATACAAGAAGAAAGTGAAACTGTGCTGGAGCATGAGGAGGCCTTGAACCGGAACGATCAAGGAGCCGAAGCTACTGTACAGGAGACTGCTGATAAAGAGTTGGAAGAGGATGTTGATGAAGATGATTTCATGGAAGATGACGGAGAGGAAGACGGGAATGAGGGACATGAAGCATTGGAGACACAGGATCTCATTGTACCTCCATCTGACAAGCACGCAACTGAAATCGTTCCTGAAAACATTGGTGCACGAGTGGAGGGGGAGTCCGAGGAACCTACAGATGCTGTCAGCATTCCACCCTTAGAGACTGTGCTCCTGTCCAGCTCTACGGGTGCATCTGATGAAGTGCAAGGCCAAGCAGTGCCTCCGGATCTTCCATTACGAGATGAGCTAGCCACTCACACGTGAGTGTCATTCAAGGTATAGTGGATGAGCTTAAAGGCTCTTTTGAAAAAGCTCAAAATAAAATGCTGAAAAGGACTAAGAAGTCTGAAAATCTCATGCTCAAGAATATGGTGGAGATCAACCATAAACTTGACATGATGGACAAGAAATTTGAAGACAAGTATACAGCGGCCGGCCAAGCTGTCACACTTCTTATGGCCGGATTGAAAAAGAACACTGATACTCTTGCGGTCGTGAATCAGAATGCTCATGTTGTAGCAAACAACATTCAAAAGTTTGACGGTAATACGGTAACTCTCAATGCAAATCAGCAGGCCTTGGTCACTGAATTCTCCCGGACTACCAAGCATATTGATGACTCACTGCACTCATATGCAAACTCCATCGTAGATGAAGCCAAAAAGGGGGAGAAGGAATACATAGCTAAGATGGCTGAGCTCCGAGAAGTCATGATAAAAAACTTCGAACAGTCAAACAAATACGTCTATAACAGCAGCTGGTGGATGCTCCACCAGGCGTAAGGCGTCGCCTTGCCTGAAAATCCTACGGTATTCATGCTCCTGAGACTTCTACGACCGCTGAGGGAGTAAGTGCTGCTGAGGGAATAAGTGCAAGTGCTACAGATGTTCCCATAAGTGAAGCTGATGCTAGGGCTATTTCCAAAGCTAAACTGAGGAACATGTTTGACCAAGAGCCCTAGCAAAAGCCAGGGGCAAGAGAATAGCTCAAGAAGGGACCTCCAAGGAGACACTAGCTGAGAAGAGAATCAGACTGAGTGAGGAGGAAGTACGAAATGAAAAGTGGAGTCCAGTTTCAAAGAATATCATCTTGGATACCTTCTGGCTACAAGAAAGAGGAGAACTCAATCGAAACGAAGTATAAAGCCAGTATGAGTGGGAAATGCACAAGACGTATGAAGCAAAACGAAACATCTTCTTCAGGAACAACACGACAGCAGATAAAGTTCCTCCTCCCAGATATTATCCAAGCCTAAAGAGTATATGGAGAGGCAAAGGAAGAAGTATTTGGCGCAAAAACTCAACGATGATTTAGCCAAGGAAAAATAGTCAACAATTTATAGCTTGTCATTTTCTCTTTAGAACAATTAATGCTTATTGTTGATTATATGAACAATTCTGAGATTATATATATATTTATATATATTTGTATATGTAATTGAATTTGTGAATGACTCAAGTCTTGATCTGTTTGCTTATATTCTCTTGTGCTGCATGTTTAAATTCTGAATGTTATTTTTATTATTTGATTGGTGTTATTCATCTTAGCTAGTAGGGTTTTGGCTTCGTCAAATAGGGGGAGATTGTTGGGTATTGTATCCACAATTACCTGGATTTGAGAAAGCCACCTGTCAAGCTAAGATGAATTCACAATGTATTTGATGAAACCTCTTAAGTTGTGCTTGCAGTTCTTCCACGCTAAGTGCACACAAATGTCAGGGTGCAGTAGGTCAATATACACGGGTCTGCACGACGTAATCCCTCGTTGAGCAGATCAGTGTGTTGGCCTACGTGTACTCTCTCTATTGGAGTGCACTTACTTTCAAGTACAGGGCCGTGTTTATGCAAGAGAAGACAAGGAGCAAGGATGTGTCAAGAGCAGCTCTTGGGTGGAAAGACGAAAATTCGTCTAAGTATAATTCGACGAGAATCACGAAGTGATTCTCGCCGATTCGGCGAGAATCACTAGTGATTCTCGCCGACTCTTTCCGGCTACCTCAAAACGGTGCCAAGTAAGATTCGGCGAGAATCACTAATGATTCTCGCCGAACCCGTCGCTGAGCAGATCATGAATACCAAGTAATATTCGTTGAGAATCACTAAGTGATTCGGCGAGAATCACTAGTGATTCTCGACGAATCGTCGAGAATCACTAACTGATTCTCACCGATTCGTCGAGAATCACCTGCGATTCTCGCCGATTTTTTACTTGGTGTTTTGTCTGGAAGCTGCTGGACCGGATTCTGCCGCTGGACTATTTTGAACCGGTTTTCGGGTTTCTACGTGTGGGACCCACAACGGTCATATTGTAAGTGTCTACAATGTATAAATACATGGGTATTTTTTGAACAGTAACAGGAGAAAAGAAGAAAAGAAATACGCGAGCACGGACGAACCCTAAAATCGTCGCTTTCGCTCCGTCGTCGCCGCCGCCGCTCGCGACAAGTTGTTCGCCGGTTGATCGTGGTTTCGCCCAGATCCTCCTGCGACAGAAGCCTAGCTAAGCTCAGCATCTCACGTGTCTAACCGGAGATCTCTTGTATCTCGATTTATAGATCGGGAAAGTCTTCCCATCCGAATCGATCGAGACGATTGATCCTAGTGTGACCGTTGGTAGACCTAGCTAGCTTCGCTACAAAATTTGGATCTCTAAAGAAGTGCAGCCGCACATCGTTGTTGCCGCCAATCCTGTGAACCGTTCCGCCGCCCATCTTGCCGTCGCCGGTTCCGGGAGATCCTCTCCAAGAGAGATCTAGGGTAGTGGACTCTTTGTGAACTTCAAGAACACGTCGTCAACAAAGAGGGACACTTAGTCTCCATACGTAGTTTGTATCTCTTGTACATTCTAGTTTTACTCTTATTGTAAAGGAACGTTTGTTCCGTGTTGTAAGGGTTGGGTGCAACCCGGTTTGTGAGAGTGTTGACTCCTACGTGTGAAGGGTTCCTTCCGATAGTGCAAGGATTGGATTTCAATCCTGTTGGAGAAGTGACCGAGTCGTCCCTTGTTGGGAGATAGGTCGAAGGGGGAAAGTGGATGTACCCAAGTCGGGGAACCACTATAAATTGCCTGTGTATTCTGTGTGCTGTGATGTTTATTTTTATTGTGCAGGTACAATCTTAAATTCCGCAAAAACGCTGCACGTCACCTATTCCCCCCCCCCCCCCCCCTCCCCCCATAGTGAAGCTAGTTGACACTAGGTGGACTTTCAGTTATGCCTCTGTTAGACTCGACATCTAGCCCCTAGAGATAGTGACTAGTACCACTGAGGATTCCGATGTGGATATAGAATCTCTGGATGATGAAGTTGACCAGCTATATGAGAGTATCCCTTCACGTACAATAGTGCCCGACGAGTCTGATAATTCTGAAAGTGAGGGAATCCCTAGTGATTTAGAAGACGATGTATGGGATGATTACATTCCAATCTGTGAGAGTATTCCATTGCCTATTATTTGCCCTACTAACGTTATGTCAGTTCACCCTAGTATTGAGTGCCCTCTCCATGAGACTATCCCCATCATGTTAGAGCCTACGATCGCACCCACTAAGGTTATATCTGAGTTATCTGAGGAGCCTCAGAGTAAGGATGTCCCTATAATTATTATGGATGAGTTATCATCTGAGGGAATGGTATTGTTGGATGATTCTGTTGTTGTACACCCGAATGAGATTTCTTTGATGTCGTCACAGTTGGGTAAAATTTTTACTGATTCAGATTTTATCCCGGGATTGAATTTACCGACCCTTTCCCCTATTTATTTGCCTATCTTAGATGACTTTTTAGGACGTGTAATAGGTAGTCTTAGTCTGAGTTTATGTGTGATGCCCACTTTGTTAGTTCCTACTTTGACGTTGACTCAGTGTGTAGATATTACTATGTTGAGCGCAGTAGTATTTGGACTATTCACCACACCTCATAGATACGACTACACGTCACTTTTGACAGCTCATTTTTCTACGTGTCCATCTACGGTTCCGTCCCCTACTACGATTGACTCTGTTTCTTTGGAAATTGTGCCTCTGGATGTGGTGTCCCCTAGATATACTCATATACCACACCAAGTCGCACGCCTTTATCCACGGCCATTTGATGACCCTAATTTCCCCACGTTAGTGATTATAGTTGTGTCCCTTGAGTTGTTTCGCTCGCACATCTTTTCACATTCGAGAGCATCCAATTCAATTGCTTATGGTGAGTGGTTCACCTTGGCATATCTTCATGCCAAGCGTGAAAATATTAAAATTGAAATTAAGACTGCGGTGTCGGAGCCCTTAAAAATTATCTCTGATTACAAGTCTCCCGTGCCACCTGACTTAACCCCCTTATTTTTCGTGTTTGGGTCTAGTCATGTAGCACATGGATTCTCTCCTCATGTGTCTTGGACGTTAGTATTTCTCCTTAAGTTATGTCGCACGCACTTCCATGCCTTTTTGATACTATCTGACGCTAAAGCTAGTGATTTGGGTTTAGTATGGTCAATCCCCGAGCGGATGCCTTCTGGATTCGTTAAGAGGAAAGCTGAGAACAGAGATGATCCAGATTATGAACAGCTAAGTGATGCCTCTGAATCCATCATTATAAATACTTGGGTAAGCCATGGACAAGTCTTAAAGAACATTGATAGTGTATATCCCTCTGAGGAATGGATAAAGCATTTGGAAAGAAATTCCCTAAGGGAAAGAGTATTCAAAGATAATATGGTAAGGAAGAGCAACCCTAAGAAAATGCCTTCCAGATATATTCCAAAACCAATCCTTTACTCCAAACAACAGAAGAGCAAAGCTGAAAACTTGAAGAAGACTGCTGCAACCAAGGATGTTGATGTAAGTTCATCAAAGAATAGCTGATAAAAGGTTGCAAGACTTAGGATTCTTTAAAATATCTAATCAATGTATTGTAATATATATGAACAGCATAGTAATTTCAAATCTCTATCAATGAAATTAATATGAGTTGACCCTAACTACATTGATGTGACAAATGTGCATGAAATTCTCATTTATATATCTGTGTTTAATGAATATGTCACTCTTTGATAGATATCTTATAATCACAAGTTTTGCCTTAAACAGTTTCACTAAATCTCTCTAAATTAGTTAATGATTAGGTATATCTTAATCATAATGTTTACCTTGTCAATGATTAATAAAGTTTTTATTGTTAATCATACTGTTACATTGTTAATGATTGATAATTCACCTGTACTATTGCTTATTCATTCATAGTGTTAAGCCATCTCATCTACGGGGAGTTATCCTGTACTGGGATGGCTAGTTGTCATGATAATGTCTCATCAAACCTATCATGATATTTCTTATGCTGATGCACCTTAGCATGGTTGGGTGTTCTGCCTTCTTCAAATAGGGGAGATTGTTGGGAATTGTGCCCTACAATGTTCCTCAGATTTTGAAGAGGCATCACCAATCATGCTAAGGGGCATAATGTATTTGATGTGTGCTTGAGTTCATGCATGCAGGTTATCCATGATTGGACAGGTGAAATTAAAGAGTATGCTGGAAGATTCAGAATTCGTCGAGCTCAGCTCACCATTCGTTGAGATGAGCTCACCATTAGTCGAACGGAGTTCAGAACTTGAGATTCAGAAATCATTCATCTCAGCTCACCGTTCGTCGAGCTAAATTCAGAAGGTTGGGATTCAAAGTTCGTCGAGCTCAGCTCACCATTCGTTGAGCTGAGCTCACCATTCGTTGAGCTAAATTCAGAAGCTTGGGATTCAGAATTCGTCGAGTTCAGCCCACTGATCGTCGAATGTAGTTCAACATTCGTCGAACTAAAGTCAGACAAATTGACTAAGGCAAAACTGTTGAGACAGCTAAGAAGTATCTCTCAGCATTATCGCTAAGACAAAACATGTTGGATTTCTCTAAGTACAGAAGCGTTGAGTGCAGCAGGTTCACTCAATGCTTCTCATGAAGAAGAAAGCGTTGAGACTGCTGAGAAGAAACCGCTGAGACAGGTGACAGTCTCAGCTGAGAAGAAGAAAGCATTGAGACCGCTGAGAAGAAATCGCTGAGGCAGGAGATAGTCTCAGCTGTGAAGAAGAAGCAGATCAGATAGTTGAGAAGGAACTGCTGAGACAAAGCCAGCAGAATTTCTCCAAGTCTAGAAGCATTGAGTGAGGTAGGTTCACTCAATACTTTTAATGAAGGTCCAAGACTGATGGCGTTGAGTGACATAACATCACTCAACGCTTAATGAAGCTTTGGAATTTTTCTAAGTCCAGATGGTGATGACCACTGCTGACGTCATCAAAAGTCAACAAGCCAAAGTATCTCATGCTGTTGCAGGAAAGCTACAGAAGCACAAGATGACAACTGTTGACGTCACCAGAAGTCAACAAAGTCAAAAAAATCATGTCGTTGCGGGAAAGTTGCAGTAGGAACAAAAGTTACCATTTGTCCTTTTCTGAGGGAGGTGGTTCTCACCATCCTTGGCTGGACCCACAGTCAAGTTGAGTCGTTGATTCAGATCAACACATATAAAAAGAAGAAAGAAAAAGGGGATAGGGTTAAGGAGAACATATGTAGAACACACGAAGAATATATGGAAAAGATAGTCGGCTGGAAGTCATCTTCTCTGACAAGCTTGAAAGCAAAGTCTAGCAGAGCAACCCAGCAGGCACGAAAAGTTAGCTGAAGCTCTTTCCAGTTCCGCAAGACAGTTCTTTGAAGAACAAGGCAGCTGATTCTTCAGATCAGCAAGGAGATAGCTGTGTGAAGGTCGTCAACCTTCAACAGCAGATTATTGTTCACCAATGCAGCAAAGAAGAAGTTGGTTGTAGAAGAAGACTCATTCCTTCAATAGCAAGTGGGCTGGACTGATATCTGCTCAGTCCAGCAAGGTAGACTCAGAGATTTATCTCTGAGTCAGTGTTTCATTTTACCTAACTTGTTTAAATTCCTGTAGGATTCAGTTTACCTGAATCTGAGCTATAGGCCTTTTGACCTGAGTTGTAGGTGACTAATTAGTCATTGAGGTAGGTGCCCTGTTGAAGTACTGAGGTAGGATCCAAGTGTGGATCTGAGAGAAGGGTTGTCCTCCCGCCTGAGTAGTAGGCATTTAAGATAAGGCTGAGGTAGATGACTGGTGAGTCACTGAGTTGTAGGTGACAAGTGTGTCACTGAGTGTATGATGGAGACGTTGCTTGACACGGCCGTCGTTGATCCCCGTCTCAGAGAGTTCGTCGATTGGGGCGATCACTGCTGCAAGCTCGAGGATGGGATCGATGTTCGTTGCCATTATATAAAAATATATAATTATAAATTAAATAATTATAATTAAATATTTTTAATAATTTTATTATTTTAGCAATTTTATTTTAAGTATTTATTTCATGTTTAATTTTCATTTCATGTGTAATGATGGGTGCTTATAACCATCATGTGTTGTTTTAATTATTTCATTTCATGTGTTATGATGGGTGCATATAACCATCATATTTTCAATTCGATTTTTGAATTTTGAATGGAGGGAGATTGAGTGGTGTAAACCTATATATACGCCATGATATTTGTCATATTGTTTAGAGAGAAGAAGAATAAGAAAATAATCCCCCTAAAGATCTTTTGAGATCCTCCTTCCCCTTGGAAAAATTCGGCCACCTCCCTCCCCCTCCTCCTCTTGGTCGTAGGCCTTCTATCTCTCCCCCTCTTAGTGGCTCGGCCACCTTCCCCCTCCCCTCCTCCTCCTCCTCCCTCTTCCAAAGAGCACCACCCGAGCCCTCCTTATTAACCACCAAAAAAAAACCGAGCCCCACTCTATCCTTGCCAACCTTAGCCGACCACCAAACACTACCACCAACCTGAGCCTCCTCCTCTCCACCAACCACCACCACCTTTGTTTTCCCCTAAACCCGAGCACTCCTACACCCCTTGAGATTTCGGCCAACCTAGGGTTTGCCCTAGCCTCCACCCTCCATCTCTTGGGAAAGATATTCTCCACCACCTTTTCTCTTTCCTCTGCAATAATATTATCTTTCAAGGAACTCCCTCTCTAACGGTTTGTCAAAAGGAGAAAACGACAAGCGTCTTCATCGTCCTATGTGGATCTGAGGATTTCTGCGTGGAAATAGATAATATACCACCGTTGTGTGTGCCTCCACCATTCATCTTGCGGACCGATACATATTGGGATTTGGGTAATGCTTTTCTAAACTAACCTCATTGAGTGCTTCTTCTATACATCTTGTGAGAATTGGTGGAATAGAAGTCTGGTAATTTGTTCTGATTTATATTGAATATTGTGCTTGTTAAAATCTAATTTTCAAAGCATTTATTTCCCGAATATTTTTCGTATTAATTGGAACGGGTAGATCTCGTGAACACTAGAGGAAATTGGGTTCATCACCCTTGATTTCCCCTTGAGTTCAAGTGATTTGGTAAACCCTTAATTAATTAATTTTGGGATCGATTAGGACTTGATTTTAAATCACTTATTTAGTCTGGATATTCTCGTATTGGATGTATGAACGTTAGCGGATAATTTAAGTTTAATTGCTAATTGTCTGGATTGGGTGGGTCCATTTCGCTTGAGCGAACATTGACATATAGCTATTGTTCAGTCTAAAATAAGTGGTAGCGTCCCTTGGCGTTGAATGTTGTGGAATTTGTGCCTTTTAATGCTTGAGTATTCGATAGTGCTAAGTAGAGAAACCGTGCGTAAATATTTAATTAAATTGTCGAACATCAGAACGCGTAGTTTAATGAGTAGAAACCATGAGCCTGCATCAATTTGGTATCAGAGCCAGGTTCACGTCAATTTCCTAATTGGCACCCTCCCCCTTTTATTATTTTTCACCGACATGCACTTGCCCATTTCATTGCACAACATAAAAATATCAATTTTAAAATTTTTGGTCTGCAAATAGCGGCCTAAAATTTTCTTTTTTTTTCTCAAAATTCAAGAAATAAAATTATGAAAATTCTCCATCATTTTCTTAATAATAAAATCAAAAAAATTATATTTCATCAAATCATAATTTTTATTAAGTTGTTTTAAAATTTAATTGTTGGTCTGCAAATAGCGGCCTATATTTTTATTTTTTTCAGCAAACAAATCAAAAAAAAATATTTAATAATTTTCATATTATTTCCTGCAAGCAAATCAAAAAATAATCTTTTATCGCCATAGTTATTAAGTGGGAACAATTCCATCTTTGAAAATTAAATAGGGCCATGTTCATTTCTCATTGCATGTGCACCACTTCCGGTTGAGTTTTCTCTCCGGTTCTCACTAAAATGTCATGTGACGTATTTGTTGCCCTGCTAGACTGTTCATATGCTAAGGATATGGCTAAACACACCCCTAGGGCACATCATATTTATCGTACTTATGACGGTTTAGAATGTCCCCAAATTTTTAGAGATTGGCTTAAGGGATTAGAGCATTATTTTAATTGCTACTTATGGGATGACCTCAAAAAGGTTAACTTTACCCGAGAGCAACTAGTAGGTCAAGCCTAGTTTTTTTGGTTAAACGAAGAGTGTCGTGTTGGTAGCTATTGTTACGCTTGGCCGCACATGCGTAGCCTACTCTCGGATCAATTTTATCCCGCCTATCTTCGCCCTGCTGACACCATGCCTATGAGTGAGTATCATTATGGCGCTAGTTCCATACCTGCCTTTAAGAATGATTATAAACCAAGTGCCCAGACCAAGCAATAGATAACTGATGATTTGACAAAACTTAAACAAGGGAACAAGTCGGTCTCGGATTATATGCGTCTTTTTAAAGATATGATGCTTAGATGTGGTGTGAAAGAGTTGTCAGAGATCACCCTCTATAGGTTTCATAAGGGCTTAAACCCCTACATCCAGGGTAAATTACTACGTTATTGACACACCCATCTAGACTCCACTTTTACCACAGCATTAAAAATTGAGAAGCACCACCTTCCTACGAATAAAGCTCTCTCGTGTCAGACCGAAATATCATATTAGGACCACCACCCCCCGTTAGGTAAAACTCTCCTAATAGATCATTTGCTGTGTACTCGATAGATGTTACCACTAGGGTTATTCCTCTGTTAGCCTCGACATCTAAGCCCCTAGAGATAGTGACTAGTACCTCTGAGGATTCCGATGTGGATATAGAATCTATGGATGACGAAGTTGACCAGCTAGGTGAGAGTATACCTTCACGTACAATAGTGCCCGACGAGTCTGATGATTCTGAAAGTGAGGGAATCCCTAGTGATTTAGAAGACGATGTGTGGGATGATTACATTCCGATCTGTGAGAGTATTCCATTACCTATTACTTGCCCTACTAGCGTTGTGTTAGTTCACCCTAGTATTGAGTGCCCTCTCCATGAGACGATCCTCATCGTGTTAGAGCCTACGATCGCACCCACTAAGGTTATATCCGAGTTATCTGACGAGCCTGAGAGTAAGGATGTCCCTATAATTATTATGGATGAGTTATCATCTGAGGGAATGGTAATCTTGGATGATTCTGTTGTTGTACACCCGAATGAGATTTCTTTGATGTCGTCACAGTTGGGTGAAATTTTTACTGATTCAGATTTTATCCAGGGATTGAATTTACCGACCCTTTGCCCTATTTATTTGCCTATCTTAGATGACTTTTTAGGACGTGGAACAGGTAGTCTTAGTCCGAGTTTATGTGTCACGCCCACTTTATTAGTTCCTACTTTGACGTTGACTCAGTGTGTAGATATTACTATGTTGAGCACACTAGTATTTGGACTATTCACCGCACCTCATAGATATGACTACACATCACTTTTGATAGCTCATTTTTCTACGTGTCCATCTACGGTTCCGTCCCCTACTACGATTGACTCTGTTTCTTTGGAAATTGTTCCTCTAGATGTGTTGTCCCCTAGATATACTCATATATAACACCCAGTCGCACTCCTTTATCCACGGCCATTTGATGACCCTAATTTCCCCACGTTAGTGACTATAGTTGGGTCCCTTGAGTTGTTTCGCTCACACATCTTTTCATATTTGAGAGCGTCCAATTCAATTGCTTATGATGAGCGGTTCACCTTGGCATATCTTCATGCCAAGCGTGAAAATATTAAAATTGAAATTAAGACTGCGGTGTCGGAGCCCATAAAAATTATCTCTGATTACAAGTCTCCCGTGCTACCTGACTTAGCACCCTTATTTTTCGTGTTTGGGTCTAGTCATGTAGCACATGGATTCTCTCCTCATGTGTCTTGGACACTAGTATTTCTCCTTAAGTTATGTCGCACGGACTTCGACGCCTTTTTGAGACTGTCCGACGCTAAAGCTAGTGATTTGGGTTTAGTCTGGTCAATCCCCGAGCGGATGCCTTCTGGATCTGTTAAGAGGAGAGCTAAGAACAGAGATGATCTAGATTATGAACAGCTAAGTGATGCCTCTGAATCCATCATTATAAATACTTGGGTAAGCCATGGACAAGTCTTATAGAACATTGATAGTGTATATCCCTCTGAGGAATGGATAAAGCATTTTGAAAGAAATTCTCCAAGGGAAAGAGTATTCAAAGATAATATGGTAAGGAAGATCAACCCTAAGAAAATGCCTTCTAGATATAATCCAAAACCAATCCTTTACTTCAAACAATAGAAGAGCAAAGCTGAAAACTTGAAGAAGACTGCTGCAACCAAGGATGTTGATGGAAGTTCATCAAAGAATAGCTGATATAAGGTTGCAAGACTTACGATTCTTTAAAATATCTAATCAATGTATTGTAATATATATGAACAGCTTAATGAAGTTTTGGAATTTTTCTAAGTTCAGATGGTGATGACCACTGCTGACGTCATCAAAAGTCAACAAGTCAAAGTATCTCATGTCGTTGCAGGAAAGCTACAGAAGCACAAGATGACAACTGCTGACGTCACCAGAAGTCAACAAAGTCAAAAAAAAATCATGTCGTTGCGGGAAAGTTGCAGTAGGACCGAAAATTACCATTTGTACTTTTTTGAGGGAGGTGGCTCTCACCATCCTTGGCTGGACCCACACTCAATTTGAGTCGTTGATTCAAATCAGCACATATAAAAAGAAGAAAGAAAAAAGGGATTAGGGTTAAGGAGAACATACGCAGAACACACGAAGAATATATGGAAAAGATAGGCGGCTGGACTTCATCTTCTCTGACAAGCTTGAAAGCAAAGTCCAGCAGAGCAAGCCAGCTGGAAGGAAAAGTTAGCTGAAGATCTTTCCAGTTCCGCAAGATAGTTCTTTGAAGAATAAGGCAGCTGATTCTTCAGATCAGCAAGGAGATAGGTGTGTGAAGGGTCGTCAACCTTCAACAGTAGATTGTTGTTCACCAGTGCAACAAAGAAGAAGTTGGTTGTAGAAGAAGACTCATTCCTTCAACAGCAAGAGGGATGGACTGATATCTGCTCAGTCCAGCAAGGTAGAATCAGAGATTTATCTCTGAGTCAGTGTTTCATTTTACTTAACTTATTTAAATTCCTATAGGATTCAGTTTACTTGAATCTGAGCTGTAGGCCTTTTGACCTGAGTTGTAGGTGACTTATTAGACATTGAGGTAGGTGCCCTGTTGGAATACTAAGGTAGGATCCAAGTGTGGATCTGAGAGAAGGGCTGTCCTCCCCGCCTGAGTAGTAGGCCTTTGAGATAAGGCTGAGGTAGATGACTGGTGAGTCACTGAGTTGTAGGTGACAAGTGTGTCATTGAGTGTATGATGGAGACGTTGCTGACACGGCCGCCGTTGATCCATGTCTTAGAGAGTTTATTGATTGGGACGATCACTGCCGCAAGCTTGAGGATGGGGTCGACGTCCGCTGCCATTATATAAAAATATATAATTATAAATTAAATAATTATAATTATATATTTTTAATTATTTTATTATTTTAGCAATTTTATTTTAAGTATTTATTTCATGTTTAATTTTCATTTCATGTGTAATGATGGGTGCTTATAACCATCATGTGTTGTTTTAATCATTTCATTTCATGTGTTATGATGGGTGAATATAACCATCATATTTTCAATTCGAATTTTGAATTTTGAATGGAGGGAGATTGAGTGGTGTAAACCTATATATACGCCATGATATTTTTCATATTGTTTAGAGAGAAGAAGAATAAGAAAATAATCCCCCTAAAGATCTTTTGAGATCCTCCTTCCCCCTTGGCAAAATTCGGCCACCTCTCTCCCTCTCCTCCTTGAAAGAATTGGTTCCTAAACACCTAGAGGGGGGGGGGGGGTTGAATAAGTTCAATTCATTTTTACACTAAGGCAGAATATTTATTCAGATAATCAAATTAATATACCAGTTCCACAGCTACCACAATCACAGAATTCACAGAAATACATACAGTCACAGATTGCGCACAGTTTTATAGTAGTTCGACAAGGTCTGGGTACATCCACTTCCCCCTTCGCCTATCAAGCAGTATGTTAGATTCGGCCTAACTTCTTCTCTTCACCTCAGATCCGCAGATCTTACAGCTCAGAACCCAAAAAAAGGCTCCTACAACTCAGAGTGAGTCCACACTCTTACAGCTCAGACAATCTGCCCTACCTTAGCCTTCAACAAGGCCTACAACTCAGAGATAACAATCTCCTACAACTCAGGCTCACAGCCCTACCTCAGCCTACAACAAGGCCTACCACTCAGAGAAAATAATCTCCTATAACTCAATCTTTATAAAAATAGGCTTACAACTCAGATCTTATAAAGATCCTACAGAAAATAGATTTAAGTTTGTAATATACCACCACCCTAGTATAGAGCGAAAGGATGGAAGGTTTCTTGAACAGTTCTTGGAAGAATCTGATGGCAGAGAACAACCTTTATTAGCTTTCTTCAAAGCTTCTTGATTCTGAACTCAGTAGGGTTGAACTCCTTTGAAGTTGATCTTCAATCAGCTTCTTTCTTGAAATTCAGATCTCAATCTGAATTCTTCTTGGCAGACTGGTTCAGAATCTGCACTTGAGGGACTTGTTGATATAAGTCCCTTTCTTCACTTTAATAGATGGAGCTCTCTCTCTCTCCAACGTCTTCTTAGATCTTCTGACGAAAATATTCTTTTATTTTTAAGTAACTGTATGTGTATATTCTTTCCTGTATCAGTATCCCTTTCTGTTGAAGGAGAATGCCTTTATATAGACTTTCTCCATGGTAGCCGGCTAATCCGGTTTCTAACAAACTTCTGACAGCTCTGACAGTTGCAGTAGACCGGTTGGTAATGGTAGTTGTCAAGTCATCCAGTCACTTCTTGAAACTCTGTCTCTGTTAGCAAAGTGTCGAGACTGAACTTCATCATGTGTCGACACAAGTAGACTAAGTGTCGACACAAGCCTTGATGGTGTCGGCACAGCTCCTTTGGTGTTGACACTACTTCTCGACACAGCATCTGTAGAATGTGTTGACACTAATTATGTGCTTCGACACAATCACTACTTCTCTTTAACATTGTTGAAACTTTGCTGTGTGTCGACACAATTCCCGTGTGTCGACTCAGTTGATGTCGACAAAGTCTTCTGTGTGTCGACACTGCCTCTGTGTGTCGACACAGTTGATGTCGACTAAGCTTCTCTGTGTGTCGACACTGCCTCTATATGTCGACACAGTTTCTTCTGGTGTCGACACAGCCTTTCCAAGTGTCGACACAATTAACTCCAAGTGTCAACACAAGCCTTCATAAGTGTCGACACAGCTTCTTCTGGTGTCGACTCATGGACTTAGAAACTTTATCCTGCATTCCTGCATTTACTTAACCTGCACATATAAACTCAAAACATCATCAAATACACCTTGATGCATATCATTGAGTAAGGTGAGGCTTCTTCAAATCTGGTACACATTTTCCAATGTACCCAACAATCTCCCCATATTTGGAGAAGTCATAACCCTTAGTCAATGATATACACCATTCATAACAAACACATATTATGATGTATAAAAACATTATATGACAGGGTAACTTATAGACAAAACAAATATAAAATATCATCACAGAATAATAATGCTAACACAAGGAGCATTAATCTTAGTTTTGTTTAAACTTTCAAAAGTTTCTTAACAATTGTTTACATAGATTTTTAATAACTAAATATTACATTGTTGTAACATCCAGTTAAACTATTCTAAAGCTGGTCTGGCTCTTTGAAGACTATGCCTTTGCCTGATTGGATCTTGGCCTGTATTGGAGCATCTGTATCTTCAGCTGGCTTTTTGCCCTTCAGATCTTTCTTCTTTTGTTCTTCAGCCCTTATTCTCTATCTTTCAAAATAATGAAAAGTCTTGGGGAAGTATTTGCTAGGCTCCTGAGCATTATGAGGTAGCTTCCCAACTTTTGCCTTTCTTCTATATTGTATAATGGCTTCCTGTCTAGCTTCATGCTTTTGCCATTCTTGCTCAGTGTACCATTTGCCCCTATCATGGGTCTTGTCCTTTACAGCTTTCCAGGCAGTCAAGATAATATTCCTAGAAGTAGGACTCCACTGCTCAAAATCATGCTTCAACTCAGCCTGTTCTCTAAATCTTTTCTTTGAAAGTTGAGCTTCTTGCTCCTTATCCAAAACTGCCTCTGACATTTCAACTTTCTCAATGATAACATTTTTAGTACCCTCTAGAGGGCTGTACATTGACTGTATTTCTTGATGAATCATTTCAAAATCTGCTCGAGGGTAAATGACCTGAGCAACTTCAGGTTGGTCACCTCCAAAATAAGCAGGGTTCACACCTGACTCAGCTACATTTTCATCATCACAGAGGGGTGGATATCCAAGGGTGGCGCTGATGCTATTAAATATCCATTTAGCATGATCTGAGCCAGCTTTGACTAACACTCTCTCCCCCTTTATGAGTTCTCTTTCAATATGATCTCTGAGGTCATCTTTCTGAAATCTGACTTGTTTATTTAGATAATTAACACCATCTTTATAAAATGACCTAAACTTCAGTAGCTGTGCAGAAATGGTCTTTTGAGATTACGAAATAGCTGTTTGTATAGCAGCTAGGCCTTCTTGTAATTGCTTATCAAAATATGACTTGGCTTTAGCCCTTGCCTCAGTCTGGGCAGTATCAATATTCTTTAACTCTGTAATAATACATTATGTGATTCTATCAGATTATCATTCATTCTAAGTTGATTCTATAGAACATAGCCTTGCTTAATAGCTATTTCATCAACCTGAGTCTTTATGCCTACTTATTGTTTAGCAAGATAGACTACAGCAAAGACACCTTTGTGGAAGCAATCTGTCATTTCCTTCTTGTTCTGATTTACTTCAAATCTTATTGATTTTTATCTTGAGTTAAGGAGAATTGCAGATCTTTATGGGTCTCATCCATATATTTCTCCATGACAATCCTTTGTTCATCTAGTTTTACTTGCAATGAGACTAATAAGGAGCTATAATCAGTTACTGGGCAGATTGTGGAGCAGTTTGCAATGCCCTCTTATAGCTTTGGCTCCTATTTTGAAAACCATCAGTTTTCTCTTCTTGGCTTGTATTGTTGCTTCATCTTAGAAGCTGAGGTACTAGTTATATCAACTCTTTCCTTAGGACTAGGAGGCAAGTCCTTTTCAGTCCTAGGTTGCTCCCCCTGAGTCCCTTGCTTCTCCCTTTCAGGACTTACTTGCTCCCCCTCAATGTTAATTGGCTCCCCCTCAATTCTTCTTTCTCCCCCTCAAATTCAGTTTGCTCCCCCTTAGTTCTTGCTTGAACTATATCAAGAAACAACTCTTCAAGGGTAAACTCTTGTTGAGTAGGGACTTGAGGCATAACCAACTCAGGAGCATTTGCAGATGTAGATGTATCCTCCATGATCACATCTTGTGCTTAACTGTGTAGTTGCGTGGTCTGGTCAGCATCAATCAAGGACTCAGTTAGTATTTCATCCTCATTATTTAAAATTGATTGATTAACTTCTTGAATTACCTCAAGAATAGTCTGTGTAGCCATTTCACTTTCCAAGTGGGTTAGCTCTTCCTTAAGATGAGGTTCCCCCTGCACTTGAGCACCATCTGTATTATCTTGTACAGGAGATTTTTCAGGAATCTCTTACCTCTCTTCATCAGGCATGTCCTTAGTTAGGACTCTATCCCATCTGGATATTATCCTGATATCCATTTTTTCTCATATGGTTGATTTTAGAACCAGGAGTCTGTTCCATGATTTCTGGAATTGTTCTAGCCAAGTATAAACTCGTGATTCTTCCCAGATTTGGCTTCTTAATGCTTTCCTTAATTTTTTCAAAGATTACTGCACACCGATCTATGTTTAGTCTGTAGATAATCCTGGTCATCAGGCTGAACATATAGGCAGAAACCCTATCATGTCCCCCTGGCCTGAAGAGAATGACCTTGCCAACCACTTCTGAAAGGAATTTTCCTTATTGATTCATTCCTTTTCTATTCATTGCAGATCCAATCTTCATTGTGGGATCCAATCCACACCACTGAAGTGCTTTCCTAGTCTTCAATGAAGGTACTTCTTCTTCTTCTTGAGTTCTTGAAGTTCAAGAGTTTTCCTCAAGCTCTTCAAGGTAAGTTTAACTTTAGCTCCCTGAACTATAGATTTGATCTTAAGTCCAGTTGAATCTAAAGTTGCTGCACCATAGAATTCTAATATTTCTTTCTTCCAAATCTTTGTAGGTTCAGATACCAGAAATTCCAAACCATTTTCAGCAATTAGGGTTACTACTGCTTTAATTTTGGGTTCCACATTATAAAAGGCATTGTGTACCAGTTCATAGCCTTCGTTGACATTATCTTCTAGCTTTGGCGCCATTGGGGTTGAGAGAAATCTTGAATTGAGAAGAGAGAACTTGTCAACACAAGGTTTTGTCTCGAAATGGAGAGTGTGTTGACAGGGTTTCTTGTTGACCTATTTATACCTTCTATATAATGAAGGTGAAAAGACACGTCAAAATTCGCTTAATGTGTCGACACTGTTGAAAAGTGTCGACACAGACTTCTAATGTCTCGACATCAGTTGAGTTTTAGTGGCGACACAACTTCTGGATGTGTCGACACAACTTCTCTGAAGAGTCAACAACTATTCTCTAGTTGTGTCGACACCACTTTCCTGCAATGTCGACACCAATTTTCTAGATCTGTCGACACCACTTTCCTAGAATATCGACACCAACTACTATGTGTCGACACAGACAAACTTCTGATGTCGACACAATTTTACTTAGCCAAATTTGTTAAACTAATTTTATGTTCAACATACCTAATTCAATTTTGAAATTATTGACTTTAGTTTCATCAAAGGCTTAGTAAACATGTCAGCTAGTTGTAAATCAGTACTAACAAATTCTAAAGAGATATCTTCTTTCTTTACATGATCTGTAAGAAAATGGTATCTTATTTTTATATGCTTTGTTCTACTATGAGAAACAGGATTATGAGCAATAGAAATAGCAATAGTAGAATCACATAATAATGGAGTTCTACATACCTGAATACCATAATCTTCTAACTGATAATGTATCCACAATAGTTGTCCACAGCAACTTCCTGCAGCAATATACTTAGACTCAGCTGTAGAAATTGCCACACTGGTTTGCTTCTTACAGCTCCAAGACACCAATCTTCCTCTTCGAAATTGACAGGTGCCTGCTGTGCTTTTCCTATCTACTTTGCAACCTGCAAAGGATGCATATGAATAGCCCATTAGTAGAAAACCTCTATTCCTAGGATACCAAAGGCCTAGATTTGGTGTGCCCTTAAGATATCTCAAAATCCTTTTGACAGCAGTATGATGAGATTCTTAAGGCAGGATTGGTACCTAGTACAGACACATGTAGCATACATGATATCTGGTCTACTAGCAGTCAGATATAGGAGGGTGCCAACTATCCCTCTATACAAAGTTTCATCTACAGGTTTCCATGCATCATCCTTGCTAAGAGATACACTTGTCCCCATTGGAGTTCTCATGGTAGTGGATGACTCCATACCATACTTCTTAATTAACTTCTGGTGAACTTAGACTGGTATATGGACAAGCCATCATCAGTATGTCTTACTTGGAGACCCAAGAAGAACTTAAGTTCTCCCATACTGCTCATTTCAAATTTCCCTTGCTAAGTTTTGCAAACTTTCTACAAAGGTTACTTTCAGTAGAACCAAATATTATGTCATCAACATATATATGAACTAGTATGATCTTTCCTTTGGATTCCCTATGGAATAGAGTCTTGTCTATTTTCCCCCTTGAGAATTTGTTCTCAATGAGGAAATTAGACACGGTTTCATACCAAGCCCTTGGGGCTTGTTTTAACCCATACAAAGCTTTCCTAAGTCTATAGACATAAGTAGGATTGAGTAGATCAACAAAACCTGAGGGTTGTTTTACATAGACCTCCTCTTTTAAGTCTCCATTTAAGAATGCAGACTTAACATCCATCTGGAACACTTTGAAGCCTTGATATGCTGTATAGGCTAGAAATAGCCTGATAGCTTCCAGCCTTACCACAGGGGCAAAAGTCTGATCAAAGTCTATGCCCTCCTCCTGTCTGTATCCTTTGGTAACTAGTCTTGCCTTGTTCTTCATTATGATCCCACTCTCATCAAGCTTGTTTCTATAAAACAACTTTGTCCCTATGACATTGTGGCCCTTTGGTTTTGGAACTAAATCCTAGACCTTTCACCTTCTGAATTGATTTAACTCCTCCTGTATAGCTTCAATCTAGTGAGGGTCTAGAATAGCTTCTTCAAATCTCTTGTGTTCCACTTGAGATAAGAAGCTTGAGCAAAGATCTGTGTTTAAGTTCCTGCTCCTTGTTTGTACTACTTGTCTTGGATCACTAATGATCTGCTGTGCAGTATAATCCTTTAAACTGTCTAACTGCTGGAGGTAATCTATCAACAGTTTGACCTCCAATCTCTTCATTATACTGCACCTCATGGTCTTCATCAGCATCTTGAGTATCTTGTACTCCCCCTGGACAACAACTACCATTTTTCGCATCCTGCTTTGTAGTTGGAACTTCTCTGATAGTAAGATGGTCCACCTTCTGTTATATATCTGTGAAGCTACAAGAACTACTTGGCAACTCACTGTTAATAAGTCTATTTCATCAAAGATGACATGAACTGACTCTTCTACAACTTGAGTAGCCAAATTGTAGACCCTATAACCTTATTATTGTTGCTGTAACCAACAAATATCTCATCTTGGGATTTGGTAGCAAACTTAGTTAGGTGAGATTTGCCATTGTTAAGTACATAGCACTTGCAACCAAAGATCCTAAAATAGGATAAGTTTGGTTTTCTGCCTTTCATAACCTCATAGCGTGTCTTTTTGTGGCTTTTTAGTGATGGAAGCCCTATTGAGCACATGACATGCAGTGTTTACTGCCTCAGCCCAAAAATATTCTGGGAGAGAAGTATCACTCAATAATATTCTTCTAGCCTCAATCAATGTCCTATTCTTTCTCTCAGCAATGCCATTTTGCTGAGGTGTTCTAGGTGAGGATAATTGCTGAAGAATCCCAAATTCTTCACACAGCCTTGTCATACTTTCAAATTGGAATTTAGTTCCATGGTCACTTCTGAATTTGACCACTGAACTATCTAATTCATTCTGAATTTGTTTGACAAAATTGTAGAAGACCTTTGGGGTTTCAGATTTCTGTCTCAAAAGAATATACCCATGAGAATCTTGAATAGTCATCTACAACCACAAAAGTATAGACCTTCCTACCTAGGCTCTGAACTGGCATAGGACCAAATAAGTCCATATGCAAGAGGTATAAGCACCTCACAGAGTCTTTGGTTTCAAGGCTATGAAAAGAGGATCTAGTCTGCTTGCCTTTTTGACAAGCTGAACATATTCCATCCTTATAACACTTAACTTTTGGACGATTCCTCACTAACTCTATACTAAAGAGTTAGCCAATTGTCTTGTAGTTAAGATGGGCTAGCCTCTTGTGCCATTTGACACAATGAGAGGCTTTTCTCATCAGCCACAAAACAGATAGGAGAATTTTTATTCTCACACTCAAAATTTAGGCAGTATAAATTTCTTTTCATATATCTAGTCAATATGACTTTTTTGATCACTTGACCCTTGATATGACACCTATTCTTGACAAATAAAATGTCATATCCTAGATCACTCAGCTGGCTTATGCTTATTAGGTTATGTTTCAAACCCTTTACATAGCCCACTTGAGTGATTGTAATTGAGTTGTTAGAAATATTACCAAAACCTTTGATGATTCCCTTTTCAGAACCACCAAAGATTACTTTAGGCCCATTCAGCATAGTTGATTAGTCCTTCAGCAATCTCCTTGTTCCAGTCATGTTCCTGGAACATCCACTGTCCAAGTACCATATAGGGGCATGTCAACTTGGACTCACCTGCAACAAAGATACTTAAACTTAGAACCCAAATAACTTTTGGGTCCTTGGTTCAAGTTAGTCTGAAACTTAACAAATCTGCCTGCAGCTCTTCTAATAGGCAGACTGTTATTCTCCTTGACACTTGTATTATGCCAACAGTCTAAGGTATAATGGCCTATCTTGCCATAGCACCAGCACTCAAACTTATTATACCTTTTTAGGTACAATCTTAGTTGTATTGTTTGCAGCAGGTCTTTTGTTTTGTGTTGGGGCTTTGCCTTTCTTATTGGACTGTGCATCCCATACAGTTCTCTTAAAGCCTATTCCTGCCTTACCCTTTTGTGACACAAAGTCATCTATTAAGGGTAGGATAGATTTTGGCTTAGAGAAACTAGCCACAATCTCCTACTCTTTCTAAAGTCTGTTTTCCAGACTTTTAATCTGATCATTTTTGAATGTGATTGTTCCCATTTGAATAACATTTATGTTCTTTAATTTGACAATCTCATTCATCTTTTGATCTAGCAGCTTCTCTGAATTAGATGCAGCCAACTTAAGAGCTGCAATTTCCTTAGCCTGATTTTTGGCCAGGTTTTTGCTTCTCTTAAGTGCCTGCGATAAATCCTCATATTCATCTATCAACTGATGAATATCTCCTTCAAATTCAGACCCATTTTCATCTCTTGATGGAGATGCATCTGATTCTGACCCAATGAAGTAATCAGAATCTATAGATATAATTTTTGCCTTACTGGGGTCAGGCTGATCCTACACTGGTCTTCTTCAGACACTGCCATCAATCCTTTGCATTGATGGTCTTCTTGCTCATAGATAGAGTCCAGTAATTGTATGAACTCATCCTCTTCTTCTGTTGCAAACAAACCATATATGCCTCAGCCTCAGATTCAGATTCTGAAGTTGATTGATCTGTCCAACTTTTCTCTTTCTCAGCAACCAAGGATTTCTCCTTCTTGCTCTTGTGTTGAGACTTCTTTTTGTTAGCTGACTCCTTCCTTTTGTATGGACAGTCAGCCACAACATGTCCAGGTTTGTTGCAGCAATAACAAATAATCTTTGTGTTTTTGACTTGCCAGGCTTTGTCCCACTCCCGACCTTCCTGGATGATTTCCTCTTCTGATAATAGTCATCCTTGGACTGAGATGAAGATGGCTTTGATTTCCACTACTTCTTCTTAAAGAACCTCTGGAACTACCTTGTGAATGCTGCAAAGTCTTCATCAGAATTACTGCTATCTGTACTATGATTATCAGAATTTTCTAAAATCACTTCTACATATTTCTTAGGAGAAGATGGAGACATTCTCCTATTCTTCCTTGTGGCTTCTACCTTGAAGGCCACTGACTTTTCTCTGTATTCAGCCTTTGTATTTTTCTCTCCTCCTTTCTGGCTAACAGCTCCATCTCATAAGACAGCAATTTTCCAAACAGTGTTGGAGGTGAAATCTCTGCCAGTCTGGCCACTTCCCTTATGACACAGATCTTTAAATCTCATTCCTTAGTCAAAGACCTAAGAATTTATCATTTAGTTCATATGTACTGGATATTCTTCCATAAGACATTAATTCATTGACAATCATATAGAACTTTTTATAACATTCAGTTATACTTCAGACTTGGCCTGTCTGAAACTCTCATATTCTTGATTAAGCATAGACTTTCTATCTTGCCTAACCTCTTCAGAGCCCTCCATGTAGACTATCAATGTGTCTCACATCTCCTTGAGGGTTTGTAGTGAATTAGATTCTGGAATGTTGAATCATCAATGACACTCACTATAATATTCTGTACTCTTTTATCCTTGTAGCCAAGATGATCTCATCTTAGTCATCTCTGAAAAATCCTTTGGAATTCTTTGATTGGCATCAAGAACAGAAACCTTCATTGGAACATATGGTCCTTCCTTAACTGTTATATAGATTCTAGGATCAGATGCCTCCATAAATAATCTGACCTTTCCTTCCATATTCAAAATATTTCCTTCCTGCAAATAAGAAATTTCATTGCACCAAGTTCTTTATGGTTTTCCTGAACCCATTTTCTTGAACTTATTCAGCCTCACAGATCTCACTCAGACTATTAAGTCTATCTTTGAGTAACCTCCCTTTGATACCACTTGAAAGAATTGGTTCTAAACACCCAGAGGGGGGGGAATAGGTGAAATTCCTTTTTTTACACTAAGGCAAAATATTTATTCAGATAATCAAATTAATCTACCAGTTCTACAGCTACCACAATCACAGAATTCACAGAAATACATACAGTCACAGATTGCAGATAGTTTTATAGTGGTTCCCCAAGGTCTGGATACATCCACTTTCCCCCTTAGCCTATCTAACAGTGTGCTGGATTCGGCCTAACTTCTTCTCTTCACCTCAGATTCGCAGATCTTACAACTCAGAACCAAAACAAGGATCCTACAACTCAGAGTGAGTCCACACTCCTACAGCTCAGGCAATTTGCCCTACCTCAGCCTTCAACAAGGCCTACAACTCAGAGATAACAAACTCCTACAACTCAGGCTCACAACCCTACCTCAGCCTACAACAAGGCCAACCACTCAGAGAGAGTAATCTCCTACAACTCAGTCTTTATAAAAATAGGCTTACAACTCAGATCTTATAAAGATCCTACAGAAAATAGATTTATGTTTGTAATATACCACCACCCTGGTAGAGAGAGAAAGGATGGAAGGTTTCTTGATTAGTTCTTGGAAGAATCTGATGGCAGAGAACAACCACTCTTAGCTTTCTTCAAAGCTTCTTGAATCTGAACTCAGTAGGGTTGAACTCCTTTGAAGTTGGTCTTCAATCAGCTTCTTTCTTGAACTTCAGATCTCAATCTGAATCCTTCTTGGCAGACTGATTCATAATCTGCACTTGAGGACTTGTTGATATAATCCCCCTTTCTTCACTTCAATAGATGGAGCTCTCTCTCTCCAACTTCTTCTTAGATCTTCTGACGAAAATCTTCTCTATTTTTATGTAACTGTATGTGTAAATTCTTTCCTGTATCAGTATCCCTTTCTGTTGAAGAGAAATGTCTTTATTAGACTTTCTCCATGGTAACCGACTAATCGGTTTCTAACAAATTTCTGACAGCTCTGACAGTTGCAGTAGACCGGTTGGTAATGGCAGCTGTCAAGTCATCCAGTAACTTCTTGAAACTCTGTATCTCTAAGTAAAGTGTCGAGACTGAACTTCATCATGTGTCGTCACAAGTAGACTAAGTGTCGACACAAGCCTTGATGGTGTCGACACAGCTCCTTTGGTGTTGACACTACTTCTCGACACAACATCTGTAGAATGTGTCGACATTAATTCTGTGTGTCGACACAATCACTTCTTCTCTTTAACTTTGTTGAAACTCTGCTGTGTGTCGACACAAGTCATGTGTGTCGACTCAGTTGATGTCGACAAAGTCTTCTGTGTGTCGACACTGCCTCTGTGTGTCGACACAGTTGATGTAGACTAACTTCTCTGTGTATCGACACTACCTCTGTATGTCGACACAGTTTCTTCTGGTGTCAACACAGCCTTTCCAAGTGTCGACACAAATAACTTCAAGTCTCGACACATCTTTTCTCCAGTGTCTACACAAGCCTTCATAAGTGTCGACACAGCTTCTTCTGGTCTCGACTCTTGGACTTAGAAACTTTTTCCTGCATTCCTGCATTTACTTAACTTGCACATATAAACTCAAAACAACATCAAATACACCTGATGCATATCATTAAGTAAGGTGAGGTTTCTTCAAATCTGGTACACATTTTCCAATGTACCCAACACTTCTCTTGGTCGTAGGCCTTCTATCTCTCCCCCTCTTAGTGGCTCGGCCACCTTCCCCTCCCCTCCACCTCCTACCTCTTCAAAGAGCACCACCCGATCCCCTCCTTATTAACCACCAAAAAAAACGAGCCCCACTCTCTCCTTGCCAACCTTAACCGACCACCCAACACCACCACCAACCCGAGCCTCCTCCTCTCCACCAACCACCACCACCACCTTTCTTTTCCCCTAAACCCAAGCCCTCCTACACCCCTTGATATTTCGGCCAACCTAGGGTTTGCCCTAGCCGCCACCCTCCATTCTCTTGGGAAAGATATTCTCCACCACCTTTTCTCTTTCCTCTACAATAATATTGTCTTTCAAGAAACTCCCTCTCCAAGGGTTTGTCAAAAGGATAAAACGGCAAGCGTCTTCATCGTCCAGTGTGGATCTGAGGATTCTGCGTGGAGATAGATAATATACCACCATCGTGTGCGCCTCCACCATTCATCTTGCGGACGAATACATTTTGGGATTTGCGTAATGCATTTCTAAACTAACCTCATTGAGTGCTTCTTCTGTACATCTTGTGAGAATGGTGGAATAGAAGTCTGGTAATTTGTTCTGATTTATATTGAATATTGTGCTTGTTATAATCTAATTTTCAAAGCAATTATTTCCTGAATATTTTTTGTATAAATTGGAACGGGTGGATCTCGTGAACACTAGACGAAATCGGTTCATCACCCTTGATTTCCCCTTGAGTTCAAGTGATTTTGTAAACCCTCTATTAATTAATTTTGGGATCGATTAGGACTTGATTTTAAATCACTTATTTAGTCTGGATATTCTCTATATTAGATGTATGAACGTTAGCGGATAATTTAATTTGAATTGCTAATTGTCTAGATTGCGTGGGTCCATATCGCTTGAGCGAACATTGGCAAATAACCCTTGTTCTGTCTAAAATAAGTGGTAGCGTCCCTTGGCGTTGAATGTTGTGGAATTTGTGCCTTTTAATGCTTGATATTCGATAGTGCTAAGTAGAGAAACCGTGCGCTAAATATTTAATTAATTGTCGAACATCAGAACGCGTAGTTTAATCAGTAGAAACCATGAGCCTGCATCAAATTTGTATCAGAGCCAGGTTCACGTCTGTTGGATCCCTAATTGATTTGGGCTAGGTTCACTGACTTAGGATTTGACCCATAATGTATAGTTAGGGTCATTTTGTGTCTAGAGTCTAGGTTAAGTCCTTAGGATCAACTCCAGATGGACCAGCTTTTAACAAGACCCTCAGAGACTCCAGACTCACAATTTTTTCAAGACTAAGTAAAGTTATTTCGACGTTCGTCGAACTCAGCTCGACGAAAGGATTCTGCGCTCGATGATCGTGAGACAATTCTTAGTGCTGAGATCGACGATTTATGTTCTCTGTTCGATGAAATCTCAGTTTTTTCTGCATCATGCCAAAGTCAGAAGGACTTCAAATTTTTCTAAATCCCAGCTTCATGCTTCGGTCGACGAATTATATTCTGAGCTCGACAAACTTGGACCTCAAGTTCACAGCTTCTCAGGTCGACGAAGTCAGCTTCTCAGATCGACGAATGCTATTCTCCTACTCGACGAATTCTGGACTCA